>WOVY01011090.1:0-395000 GCA_013436015.1 Rhipicephalus annulatus | reverse complement strand
GCTCTTGTTTGTGTGTGTATGTGCGTGTGTGTGTGTGTGCATGCGTGCGTGCGTGTGTGTGTTTGTATGTGTGTTTGTGTGTGTGTGTGTGTGTTTAATGATGATGACTTGGGCGAAGCGTGCGTCAGTCCGCCCGTGCGTCCATCCGTCAGTGCGTCAATCAGACACACAGACAGACGACGGACGGACGTGGCCAGCAGATGATTCACGGTTTGCCGATAAAATTCTCCGAAGCTTCGCCCCACTCATCATCATTCACTCCATGGATAGGCAGTGAGGTGGACACATACATGCATACATACAGGTGATGACCAACCCACGCCTTAAGGAGCTTCACCTCTAAGATGCTTTTCCGCGATGCGTTATATTTGACCGCGGATACGCAATCTTTGGTTACGCGCTGTGGTTTCGGAAGCGTTCAGTCGGTGGTGCAAAACTACCTTGCTGCAACGGGTTGAAGTAGCAATGCGTCACTGTATAGGCCCGAAAGTGATGGTGTGAACGCAAATGTATACTGGCGTATCGTATGAGCACATGTCGGAAGAATTATTATTGCATAAAATACCAGCTAATCGGCGCTTACTTCTTTGAGCAACTAGTGCTTTTCATGATCACCTTTCACGAACATTAGATGCGTTAGTTATTGCATTTTAAACGTTCAGTTTTATATACCTTACTTATTTCGTTGACTATAGCAGTGCAATTTGTTTCATTTCGGAAAATAGAAAAGATGACATCGTTTGTATTGCAATTAGATGTACAACAAATCAGGCTGGCTCTAATGTAATACGCGTGGAAATTGGCAAACAGCACCTTACTATACCTGATGTCATCGCTGCACCTGTAGTCTTGTCTCACGCTAGAGCCTCTTCGCAACCATGCAACATTATATGTCACTGTACGCAGTGTATCTAACAACGTTGTATTCTCTGCATTGAAAGTGGTTAAAATTATAACCTACCGCTTATCTCCATTCGCAACGACGACAGGCTTGCTTGTCACTCGGTGACAACCTTAAACCTTCTTTCTTGTTGTCAGGCACATCTTTTGACGTGATAACTTTCAAAGCAGTAACTAGGAAATGCCGGTAACGTGTTGTGGCCCGGGTCCATCGCCATCCCACCAGTGCCACAAGTTGCTGAGGTTTCAGGTTAGCGTTACTCCCGGATTCAAGTTGGCAGTGTAACTGAGTCGATGAGTTGAGAAATTGATGCCCAGAAGTAGCCAAAATGAATATGAACTGGTATAATTGCGCTTTCTACAAAATCATTTGCACCGTAAAAGGCTGTGAGTTCAGTGATGAGCGAACTGGATGAGGTATTAACCCAGGGCTCTAGTAGTCCTGTTTCACTCAGCACCATCGTCATAGCACCTCATTGATAGTTGCCAATCACACACTGAGACACAACCCACCAAAACGCTAGATAATCATACAAGTTCGTCTGCTGCACTCGTTGGTGCAGCGAATGTCCATCGCTTTATGACGCTTCATGTGGTGCCAGTCGGGTGAACGGGAGATTGGGAGAGAGAGATTGTGGTTATGAAAGGAAAAAGAAGAAAACAGTGAGCACTGTTACTGTCTGCATCTGGTGCGACACCTCAACAGTATACCTCACAGGGGATGGGGGTAAGGAGGGATTAAAAGGATAGAATTAAAGGTAGAGAGAGAGAGAGAGAAAGAGAGAGAGAGATGCGCAGGGACAGCGTGCGACGACACAAGAGAAATATGGAAGATGAAACACGGTCACAGGTGTCCGAGGACGGGGCACCACTGGCGAGAGCTCTTGTCGGCGATAGAAGATGGCGTAAGGCGAGTACAGTCAGCCAGAGCTACGCTGTCGTCGGGGGTCGGCGTCAGGATATGGCGTAGGGCCAGCCCTACATCGACAGCGCGGTCAGAGCTGTGCTGTCGTCGGAGATCGCGAGGGCCCAACCGGTCGGCATGGAATCCAGCGAGGGAGTCATCGGGGGAGTTTCCCCGCCATTCCCCTGAAGGACAGGAAAGTGTTTACTAGTCAAAACTTACCAGCCAGGTACAGGAGCCGTAGCACTCTCAACAAGTCACAACTGTTGATTGTGAAGGAGGTGCCAGCTTTGACGTCACCGCGCTGTTCATCCGAGCTCGCGCCATTCTCTTCCCTTTGTGGGTGTAGGGTGCCCCTGCATATATTTGTCGCCAGTTATGGTAATAAAGCTTATGACAGTACAGGTCTTTGCACACCTGGCTGACATTGTTAAGCTCCGATTGATTGCCATCAAAGCAGATACAAGCATGTAGTTACCGCGGCGACAGCAATACCATGCAGCCACAAGCGCTACACCTGGTGCCGAATCGGTAGCTTCGTAACGTCTCTGACAGATGACAGCGATCTAGTTTGATGCCCTATACGTACTTCATAATGTCTTTGGATTTAAAGGGGTATACTAATTTTTTTTTGTCGGAGGCAAGCTTACTCTAACATACAAATCTCCTGTATACAGAGATGCCTCTGCGCAAGTGGGATGCTCAGTTAATGCTTATAAGATATTTTATTTTTAGATTAAATTTATTATTATTATATTATTGATATATTATTATTATTATTATTATTATTATTATTATTATTATTATTATTATTATTATTATTATTATTATTATTATTATTATTATTATTATTATTATTATATCTCGTGGCACACCTACCGATATCGACACTAGCTTGAAGTCAGGCAACAATACTAATCCTGGTGACTACATACGTAGCCTCGCTGTGCCTGCGTGCCCACTCATGCAAAAAGGGAGACACGCGGATCGCGTTCCTTTCAGTCCAAGGAGGATTAAAGAAAAAAAAAACAAATTTTCTTTGTCCTCCTTGATTCAGACAGACCCCATCTCAATGGGCGGAGGCATTCGCCGAACACACTTCAAAATGCTGTCACTCTCTAGTAACCGACGCGAAAAGGTCAGAGACGTCTGTGCGAAAACAAAACAACTTTAATATAGAGCTACGGCAAAGGGTCTTGTACGATACGCAAAACAAAGCAACACATATGCAAAACTAATATATGGGCTTGCAAGCGAGTCGTATTCAAAATACAGGAAATTAACGAACAGGGAGCAAACGGTGGACTAAATAAGTAAACTAATAGCTAAATAGGTGAAAGTTCGAAAGTGCAATAGGTGAAGGCATACACGTGTGGAGCCCGTACGCATTGTGTCCACGACGATCGGATGCAAGAAGGCGCATATTGTTTTGGCACGACTGCAGTGTCGGTGGCGCTGCTGATGTTTCAAGAAGCGATAGTGCTTGAGGGTAACTTCTCCACCATGAAGGATCGGTGGCTGATAGGCTGCTGGTCAGTAGGCCGTCGGTTCTATTTCCCGATATAGGCGTAATGGTAGAGGCTTTGTGCCATATGCATTGCCAGTGCACGTTAAAGAACGCCAGATGGTCAAACTTTCCAAAATTCTGCACTACGGCGTTTCTTATAATCATATCATGGTTTTGGGGCATGTCTGAAGTTCCGATGCCTACGTTGCAGACGTTAATTACGCGTGTCATGTAGATGAACGGCTAAGTTTAGCAGGGCAGCTGATACAACGCCACAGTAATAACTTATAGAAGGGATATTTGTGGACCTTCTTGTACATCATGTTAGAAAATCAAACGAACTGGTTAACAGGATAATACTCAGCACTTGAATCCCGCTTCGTGTCCCCCCCACCTTCTCTTCTCGTGGACAAGGAGACCATCGAGAACATACAATCATGCGTGGTTCATCCTTCTACACACCGCACCCTAAAGGTAGACTGACCATGTCTCCTTTAATTTGGGAAGAGTTCTAAACTGAACGAGAGTGACAACCTGTTGAAGCGATCGCTTACAACTCGCCCACGTGCTACTTTTCCCGTGGGAATGGTCCGTTTCCTCGGTTCTCAGCCAGTGCGTCTTGCAGTCTAAACCTAGTTTGGGGCACACGGTGGCTTTTGACAAATCCCCGCCGGTACAGCTATCCCCGCCGGTACAGCTACAAAGGGTCAAACGCCCGCGGCGAACGTTTGAAGACGAGCACCCCAGTCACTTTTTTCGCGGCACCACAAACAAGTTCTTTTCTTGTTCGAATGCCCCCGCTGGTAAAAGGACGAGCGTGACGCCCGTTAATCCCCGGGACGCCGAATTGCTAAAATGGCAGTCCGCGACACGCTTTCTTGTGCATTCGTAATTATTTCCCAGTTTGCTGAGTATTTTTACCATGCGTAACCGGAGTGCCCCCGAAGCGTGAAAACACGATTACTTATCCTGTTCAAAAGATCGCCTGAGTCGGCGTTTAGCTTTGAAGCACCCCTAAAACCACCCAGAGGTTGAAATTCAGTTGTGGGGGGGGAAGATGTGAGCCAGTATACAACGAACACAGAGCCGGGACAATTTTTCAAACGGTGCCGTAACAACGGAGTTAGGTGCGCTTGATTATCGAAACGTGGCGATCACTGTTTTCGCTCTCTCCGTTACTCTCTGCTAGTATCCTCTTTCAAAGCTGCTTTTCCCTCTCGCCAAGCAGCTCTTCGGGTGTTTCTCCGGCCATGACGCTAGTTTTTTTTTTCTTGACTTACCCACCCCTCTGTTTTTTCTTTGTATTTGTTCTTCTCCACTCGCATCTCTCCTCTCTTACCTCACTTTCTCTTCTTCACTGTCACTGTTTCCTCGTGAGTGTGTCGGTTTAGGTGTCCTCACTTGAGAGACAGTTACCGGGCGCTCCACAACCCATTTTCTGTCCCATCGTTTTGTAAATAATCACCCCCTCCCCCTCTCTCCACTAACCTAACCACTACTTTAGACTGACTGGTTGCTCTACCAATCGCAGCGTGAGTGCGCTGCATGACTGATTAAACTTCTCGACGTCACACGGAGGCCAGAAAGGCACGGAGAGGAGGAGGGGCTGTTTCTGCGCATTTTCGGGGTGCTGGCGGCTCGCACAGCTATCGCGTGTGCCACCGTTCATCGTGACGGCATATTCTGCCCACAATGCGCGTATTCACTTGAAAGAATATGCGCGTATTCACTTGAAAGCGTTTTAAGAATATAGTTTAATTTCTAAATCAGGTAAAACACACTCCTATGTTTTACTGTTCACTTCTGGCTTGGAGAAACATAGGGGTTCGCGAATCTTTTCGTAAACGTGAATCAGTATGCAACGCGATTTGGGACAATCAACAGTCCTCCCGTTGTGACTCTTACATACACCCAGAGTTGTACACTTTCCTCTGAAACAGGGACGAAAGCTCGTTCATGCTCAGAGCTGGAACGAGTTCCCGTTACACGTTCCTACCATGTGAAAGGAGCTCGTTACAGTTACACTTACAATTTGGAACGTGTCATTACATTAGTGTTACATTTGACTGTTTAGTAAAGACATCGTGTTGAATAATGCTGCAGCGAAATAAAGTGAGCAACTTAAAGAACACATCGAGCTACATAGATACGAATTTGACATCGCCGACAGCAGGTTATACGTAGGTAGAAGGAATCTGAAAAAAAAAACGCTTAGAGACTAATTCACTTTTAGAAGCCACCAGCCAAACTACAAGCACGTCTAACTGCAACTTTCAAGTACCACACATGTGGCAATTTGCTGCAAGTCGGTCTTCAATGGTGCAGTCAGAATATTGTGCTTCAGAAATTCAAATACAAATCACGCCACACGCACCAACATAATTAAATTTCTTCCGGCGAAAACCGGATCGAAAGGGACAATAATTGGGCGTTTATAGGGTGCTATTTGAATATTTCGGTGTGAGTAGGAAATGATGCCCAGGATACATATTTGCAACTCAGCGAAGTCCCATTTTCGCAGTCGGCCAACGCAGTTCTCTATGTTTATTTTTGTCTTTCCATTTTCTCTTTCTTCCCTTTCGCGGTTTTGGATCCTGCCCCGCCCAGAACTCTTTTTCTTTCTCTGCATCTTTATTTTATTTTATCTTCTCTCATTGTGTCACCCATAATCCATATTCCACCTTACATTGGAAAAATCTCGCACGTGTTCAGTAAGTGAAAAGTAAGTAGATAAAGAGGGCGTGTGCTAGTTCATGAGTATAATTTTCTTTCTACGACAGATGGCTCTGAAAATTCCCATTCTTTGGCCGTGCCTGGCAGGCTTACAGCTGTCCGACGCTGCGTCAAAAGAATTCGTCGGGACGAACTCTGGAAAAAATTGCGCCCAGAAGATGAAACAAGTAATGGCTAACGTGACACCAGACGTTCCCGAAAAGTGGTAACGTAAGTACGTTACCGGTTACGCAGTCCCAAAATTGTAACGAGTACGTTACCAAGTTACCGATAAATGATGGTGTGTGGTGCTTTATGGCGCAAGGGCCAATTGACAGCCCAAGAGCACCATTTACAAGTTACCGATAAATGTAACGCGTAACCGGTAACGGCGTTACTTGTAACGCGTTGCCGCCAACACTGCCCACAACAATATTTCCTACGACGAACTTTACACCCTTTCTTTCTATTTTGGGCCTTGTGTTGGTAGCGAATAAGTGTACTCTTCGTGGGCTTTTGGTGGTCGATTACAAAGTGCCGTAAAGTGTGCGCTAAAAAGCTTCTCCTTGGCTTCGTTTCGACAGTTTCCCCAGACGGGAGTAATTGCAGCATAAGGAACAGCCAAAATAGTGAATAAAACTTGCGTGATAAGACCTTCTCATCGAACTAGTTTTCTGGGAAGTGGGGCTGCTGCAGTTCTTTGTCAATGCTCGAGTGACAACATTTAAATTGCGCTCGACCGTACGCGGAATGTTGAAGAGTTCTGCAATGAGGGTGCGCAAACACGCAATTAACGTGGCATCTTTTTTTTATTCGCGGGTATGGCAGTAAGCAGAACATCCATACTTAATGAGTATTAAATATAAAGTTGAAAACCATATAATCAGACATTTTGCAAACTGATATAGTGCTTTCTAACTGAAACTGTTTGCGTAGCACCGTTGCTTCAGTAGTTCGTCAACTACATCCGCCTAATTGAGTGACTAAGCAGAACACAAAAGCCTGTGTGACTTACTTGTCAGCAACGTGCATTAGGCTTTGGCGTCACAAAGTTCGTCGTCATATTACAAACTTAGGGCAGAGTTGGGGCACGCTGTATACATCAGAACACAGTGAGCTGCAGTGCGTGCTGCCATACTGAGAATGCGCGTCGCGCCATCTGTTCCAATAGTGGCGAAGCAATACCCTGCACTGCCACGCGAGCAGACGCTCCGTAAATCAAACGCGAAACTTCAAAACCCGACTCCGGCTGTAAGCATGCTTCGCGCTTCTCTCTTCCTAGAATTCTGTGCTGTTTTCGGGTGAAACGTCGAGAACAGCTTCCTCCACAGTCCAGAATTCTTGCAGCACGTGCATTGCAGAATGCGGACGCTTATTCATCAGATACGTACTACCGTGATGGAAAGAAACGGGAACAGCGGAAAGCGTTGCGTTCGACACAGCCTAACTGCGGCATGCCTTTGCTGTGGCAAGGTATGCAGTTTGTGCTGTAAGCCGGCATCAACGTAGCGCTAGAATACCCCTCCAACTTGCACTCATGCACCGCATGTGTTCACCAATTTCCAGTGATGTCAGGCACTCGGAACAAACACGCGGTCCGAAAGTGCCAGCCAGAGCAGGATTTCGTAGTACTACGGCGACGCTGGCTGAAAGCGCAAATACGCCTAGCGACAGTCAAGGCACGTCGCAGTTAGACTGAATAGAAAGCCATGCTTTCCGCGCCGTTGACGTTGATTTGCATCGCGATAATACGCATGTTACTATTGTATACTAAACGGGCGTGGTGCGTGCAGCCGTGAAAGCGTGAGTCGTGATATATTCTATTATTGACATGTGGCCTGCGAAAGAGTTTACGGCAATGATTTAGTCACTCACACTACAGGCATACCTCACGCAAATCACTGCTGTCGAGCGGGACAGCTGGCAAAATTCTTGAATAACCGTAATAATACATACTCACATACCTTTACTGAGCTCATAGTTTTTCCTGCTGATTGGACTATCCGCTGGCTGCGGAGCTAACCATTTTTTGTTGCGGATGGAAATCTGTGAAATCTTAAAACACCACACCGGCACGAATCAGACGTCGTGTTGTGATCTTCACCGACAATGCTTAGTATTCGTTGATTGTTTTCGCATCTAAAGACGGCGCAGTGGTGTCCAGACGGTATATCTTGTAGGTGCTAGAGGGCTGAATAGGCTCTTTCTCGCCTTTTAAAGTCCCAGAGACGCCCCTTGCAAAGCTAACTCGGTGCGACAGATACACGCTTTGTCAGTTTAGGCATCTGGGTGCGAGATAAGCGTGGTTTTATCTGTACAGGTGTGTGTGTTGTGCTTATTGAAAGTTGTACATGCTAATTGTGAGCCAGGTGTAAGCCTAATATAAGGTGCAGTGCTTAGCATTTTGAGGGGCATATATCACTGCAGTGTTCACCATAGCCATAAGTACGGTGATACTCGTCTACACTGCTCACGTGAGAATCCACTCTTGCAGCTAAGGAAAATTGTTCAATAGGAAAAGTTGCTGGAGAAAATAGCACTGGAATAAAAAAAAAAGCACTCGCCACACGGAGGAAGATAGTGTAGGTAATATTTGTAAACACCCAACAATTAGTATTAATGAAGGCAATATTTAAACATTTATGCTAATAGGTCGAACTGATTTGTGATGGCAAAAAGATCTGAAATCGTCGTCTCGCTTGAAAAATCTTCCCATTCATCTAGTGAACTCGATAATCATCTTAGTTCCAGGTGCATTTTCAGTCCCATCCCCAGTCATTTCATATTTCTGCTTTCCCTACCGCGTACCATCACACTTAAAAATAACCTTCCAAGTGAAATCGTTTTTTAAAAGATCCTGCCACATTTCGCACGCAAATGCAAGTCTATGTTCCCTTGATTTTGTGTGAAGGTTTTTTTTTTCTCTTTCAATTTGTTTTCTACGAATTTGATTATTGTACTGTTTGTTTTTCCTTTTATTTTATCATTTCTGTTGTTTGTTCTTAAATGCACTTTCCTTTAGGCTCAATCTATTGTAATTTTTCTCTCATTCTCATTTATTACCTGTAGAGTCACATGAATAAAGAAAAATACTAAAGCACACTCTTTAACAGAGGGGGCAAAAATAGCCAAAAAAAGGGGGCATCCGCATGGACACTATACGTCTCCAATCGGGCATGTGTTAAGAGGCTTAACAAGCAAGGAACGTGCAATCGCAGCTGTAGACGAGTAAGATCTCTCGTGCGCCACCGTTCACAGTCCCCACAGTGTTAATCCCGGTACACGCGCACTTTCGCATTTACGTGTCGAGATCGGCAACCGGCCGTTTGAGTGACGTAAATTGGAGAATGATGCCAACCTGTGCAAGAGCTCACTCGGACGCGTTAAACACCACCGGCTGCACCTCAGCGCCCCTGTTGAGGTTGACGAATTGACAAACATCGCAGCCTCGCAGCACCGCGCGCTAACACAAAGCTCAGAGATCAAAGCTGTGAGGAGAGTGCGGGCGAGGACCCTCATCAACGCTCGCCGCCTTGATTGGCGGCATCATTTAGCGATCAGAGAGTGAGGGTGATAAAGTAGAAAGAGGGTGATCACGGTATACGGGCGATGCTCCTTCGTTTCTGAGGCGTGCAGGCGCGATACTATAGTTGTTTGAGGATAGAGAAAGGACGCTATTTTTGGAACCTCTAAGGTAGCATGGCTCAGCGTTAGGGGCGCAAGGGAGGAGGTAGAGTAGTGAGGAAGAAGTGTCAGAAGTAACACTTTTTGACCTATATATCAATCTAATCTCTCTCCCCCTTCTCTCTCTCTTTATGCATGTGAAACTGCAGCAAAAGTTTCTTATACCGGAGTATGGGTCATTAGAAAGGGCCAATTTCTACTCGGAGACACATTTTACAGAGAGGAATTTCGAGCAAACTGCCAACTCATGATGTGAACGTGAAATTTGGGTAAGTCTCGCTGTACTCGCCACTCGTTCATATAATACATATTATGAGTTAATGGTTCCTCGTTACTGCCCGAAAAATTACGTATGGCCTATCAATGGTGTCAGAATCCCCTATGAAATTCACCATGGCACTCAAGCTTCTTATCTTAAATCAGAGGCACGAGCGTGGATCTCTACGGTAAAGCCGTCTATTTCAAACCTTCTCTTCTTCAAACATAGTTCCAATGTTTGAGGTTGTCAAATGTTCTCGGCTCGTCTACAGGACCTCGTCACGGGTGAGGCCCATTGAGAAACATACTTAAATTAAGAGCGGACACTCCCGTGGGACCCTGCGGCCCAGCTACTGCACTGCTTTCAGCGCCACGAGTGGATGGTGAGACCCGATAATATCTTTTGCATTAAAAAAATTAGAAAACTTTTTTTCGATGCTGGGAGTTGAACCCGTACACTCATGCTACTAAACGAGTGTCTTTACCACTAGGCTACACACCTTTTTTTTTCTTTATTGCCTTCTTGACTACAGGTCAAGCTAATATGACAATCACTATCACACGTGTTTCATTCGTGATAACGCGTCAAACAAAGATATTGCATCTTCAACACAGTCGGTAGTCTTTACACATCTCGCAATTTTATAACAGCTTCCATGAAACACTCATTAATAGACACATCACAGTGTCTGTACGATAGCATACTACGCCAAACCGAATGAAGACCAAGTAAAAATATAACATGCAAATTTTGCACAGAACTATCACAAGGCAAAAAACAAATTCCATATGGAGTAAGAGGTAAATCTTTTTTTAATGTTCTTTGTAAAATGTCCCAAAGAAAATAGCGTTCTTGCAATCAATAAACACATGTTCAATGGTCTCAGGTTTGTTACACAGGAGACAGCTGCTTTCCCATGGTACATACATCCCTCTCTCTTCAAGCCACGTTTTTACTGGCAAGGTTGCCGTATGAAGTTTAAGAAAGAAGGTTTTCACATTGGGTGGTATACACATGTTTTTCACTCGCTTTCCTACGTCATGACCATATGATTTTTCATACTTTGAACGGCACAGGGGCACAGGAAAAACATTCTGTATTAGGTCTTTCATAAGGCGCTTTCTTTTCACATTAGTTAATCTATCGAAAACCTTCCCCTTAAGAAACGATATGAGAACATAACTTCGCGCAAGAACGGTGACAAGGTGTATCGATGTGCTGTCGATGTATTCCTTTCGCGCATGGTTGGATGTGTAGCCTAGTGTCTTTGTATCTTCAGACACTAGGCTACACACCCAACCGTGAGCGAAAGGAATACATCCACAGCACATGGAAACCACATGAATTTGTACCTATTGTGCAAAATAAATTCAGAAAAACAACACTTCCTAGTCAAACTTTACTGATTTTTGTAGTAAAGCATTAAACATCCTCAGTGAGACACGTTGTAAAGAGGATGTGTAAAGTTGCACAAATCAATAAAGTTTCTTTTTTTTGCAAAAATATGATTCCAAACTTATGTTTTCATTGATTCCTGAGGCGGCTGTGACAGAAGCCGTGACATATGCCGTGACGGAAGACTGGAAGGGAGCATGGGCGCGCCATCTAGCGGTTGGTCAGAGCCTATCTAGCTGGGCCGCGAAGAGGCTCGAGTGGCCATGAGGCCCACGGGACGGTTTTAGGCTCTCCCATAGTTTAGTACTTAGTAATCTAAATGGTTACTTACTTTTTTGGGGCGAAGCTCCCTGAGTGGCCATGAGGCCCACGGGACGGTTTTATGCTCTCCCATACTTTAGTACTTAGTAATCTAAATGGTTACTTACTTTTTGGGGGCGAAGCTCCCTGTGCCATGGGTATGGGTCATGCGTCCGCGATGTATGTATGTATGTATGTATGTATGTATGTATGTATGTATGTATGTATGTATGTATGTATGTATGTATGTATGTATGTATGTATGTATGTATGTATGTATGTATGTATGTATGTATGTATGTATGTATGTATGTATGTATGTATGTATGTATGTATGTATGTATGAAGTAGTAGCAGTGGTAGTAGTAGTAGTAGTAGTAGTAGTAGGTAGCATAGGTAGCATGGAGTGGAACCCGCGCACGTCAATAATAATTAAAAAGATAGCTGTTTCTGATAAAATAACTTACAGAGACGAGTATTGGTGACTTTATCTTCAATAAAATTTGCATTGAATTCGATATTTACTAAATAAAAAGTAGTATCAGAAGGATGCACTTTGATCACCACCTGACCAGAAAGGTGTTCCACGTAAAATTCGCTAGGCGTAACCTCCTTGGTTTTCGGAAGGTTTGGCTGCAGTGCCATGAATATAGTGAACTAGTTTATGGTCATCAACTAGAGGAGGTGAAAGGTGGGAAGTAGAAGTAGACACGATGCGCAGGCCGTAAGAAAGTGCGCGAGTGCCACCTCTCATTTAGTCCTTGGAATATCTGCTGGATGGCGGTATACATCTACATGCTGAATTTATAATGGCAGGATGCGAGATGGCGGTATTGGGAGTGTTCACTAGATGGACGCACGGTCAGACGGGCGGACGGACGGACAGACAGACAGACAGACAGACAGACAGACAGACAGACAGACAGACAGACAGACAGACAGACAGACAGACAGACAGACAGACAGACAGACAGAGACAGTCAGACAGGCAGAGACAGACAGACGCATGGATGGATGAGCGGACGGATGGATGGACGCAGGGGGCGGACGAAAGGGTGGGCGCGCAGGGGCGGATGCATGTACAAACACAGGGACGGACGCAAGAATGAACGCACAGATGGACGAACGCATTGACTGATGCACGGATAGACGGGCGGACGCATGAATGGACATATGGATGGACGGATGGATGCACGGACGGTCGCGCAGACGGACGCACGGACAGACGAACGCCAGAACGAACGAATGGACGGACGCTTCGTTCCACTCATCATCATGCACTCTATGGATATGCTGCGATATTTTTCTAAACACCTCGTGCCGAAGCACGTGCTTGTGGGACGGCTTTTTGCTCTTCCATAGTAGAGTACTAAGTACTCTAAGTTGTTAAATACTTTTTCTAAACACACAAGCTGAATTCTTGTTGACGTCTATCATTATAGGGCGGAGTCCCATCAACAGTCCGCGCTTCTTCGAAACTGTGTGAGGCCCACGGGACGGCTTTGTGTTCTCCCATAGTAGTGTACCTAGTACTCTCAATCGTTACCCACTTTTTCTAAACACAAGTTACATGTACAATAAAAACTTTCGTTCTTTGACTGCTTGACCGTCACAGAACTGGAGGTTCTTCATGGTTAGTTGTTTGGAACTCGTTCCCGGCGTATTTTTTGCTGACACGGCCTCATGAAATCTGAGGCCCACGAGACGGCTTTGTGCTCTCGCATAGTAGAGTAGCACCAAGTACTTCATATTGTAAACAAGCTTTTCTAAACACACAGCCCTCCCCGTCGAATAGGGACAGCTTATTGATCTCCCGTAGTAGAGAACAGCGTGCTCTGAATCCTTGAACATTTGTTCTGAACAAATTTAATCACGTGACAAGTACACGAAAAACACAATGCATACGTGGTTTGGTGCGAAAGGAAAAATAGCAGCATGTCCCATCTCGACTGGCCCCTTCATCCTCCAATAAAATTCATGTTACGAAACTACAAAATATTACAGGCAACGAAAAGTTACAATACAAAGAGAAAACGCACGTGCCAAAGTGATGGTGCTTTACTCGCAACTAAATATGAAGGAGGCAGCAGAGTTCACCCAACTGAATAGCTAATGTCAAAGAAGCTAAAACATCCTTTCCTGCAGGCCGCATAGTGAACTGGAGGGGGATATGTAGAGGAAAATAATAATTACAATAATAAGAACGACCTTGTAGAATAAGCTGCAATCCAACGTGGTTTTCAGATTACGTCAGGGGAGCATGAACATCCTCTTACACATGCCCTTTCAAGTTTGGCGCCACTAGTAACCTCCTTGACATCATAAAAAAAAGCCCTCATAACAACGTGAAAAATTATATTGCCCTTTTACTCCTCCTGTCTTTTCTTATTTTTTTCTCCCATTGTTTTTTGCTGTGGGAAACGCCGCCACACACTGCATGCTTCACCGCTCCCTCGTTAGTGCAGCTAGATCACCCTTCTCTATACTTGCTTCGCCCCTCCGCAGTATCTACCCCACCTTCTCCGTCACGTTTCCTCTGGTGCAACCATTGGCAAGACCTATGTTACATAAGGTCCTGAAACATCAGTACTGCCACTTGAGCCGTTACCGCGAACCGAAGGTGTCCACAGTGTATTCTTCAGGTGGCTACGCTTTTGGAACGTGTGACCCAAGTTGACTCCTTTGTTCCGATTGAAAAGCGATTACTGGCCCCAACCTGCAAGCATACGCGATTTTTGGGGCAACCTGCTGAGCAGTCAGCTCAGCAATGCCCGATGATGACCGGGTTTCAAACATCATTTCTCGATGGCGTCATTCCTGCTAAACGTGGACCTGGTTGTCGTGCTTTCGGAAAGTTTGATATAATTTTCATTGCTCCTTTTTATATGTTCTTTCACGGAATTCCATCCGCGTGTGTTCCTTTTTTCTTATCAAACAAGCTGGTTCGAGCATATACGACTCATCAGTCGGTATGGTGGCGCAACACTCGGCTACATCGGGCAATATTGTGAAGCGCAACGATGAATGGCTTCTCATCGGTGCGATGAGCCAGTTGACATCACGTTGCACTGCATTATAGAGCTCAGCTTGTGACAGCATAAATGGGTCAAAGAGAAAGATATCGCGGAGAATAAAAAGGACCACGCGACTAGCACCTACTTGCTATTACCAAAAGCTTTTAATGCGGTACGAGTCACTGCTAAAAAATGGCGTATTGTTTGTGAGAATTCATAGAATATTGGTGTCCAAAAAAAGAACAAAGCAACAACGGTATAAGTTTTCCAGGACTTATAGGAGCTGTCTCGGCTCAGATGTTCCTTACGAATTCAAAGCACAACCTCCCACCTTATCATTCATCTGCGCACGTTTCGCATTTTTAATGTGCGCTTCTTTCTCTCACGTGCATGCTCGAGGAAAGCCATTTCAGCAACAAATGCCGCTCACCGCACACGCACTTGGCGCCGCTTTGTTTTCCTCAACCGCCCCTGTGCGCAAACTTTTTTCACTGCTTCTAAGGTTGTGGGCGAAGCACGCTTGCAGTGGGATCTGGGGACGTCATTTGCATTCTGAATAAGTTCGGCTCTCCCGGACACTTCTGCGGACTTTTGCTTGTTTCGACCTGTAATTTGCGATTTTTCGCTTTTGTTGAATGCACGTCGTGTGCGGTAACTGTGCGGGTGGTACTAGCTTTACGCGAAACAAGTGAGAGAGCTCAGAATTCTGCGAAAAAGAAAGGAGCAAACAACGCTGATGTTGAAACGTGAGTTGCAGTGTCCTCGTTTTACTTTTGAAGAAAATCTCACAGGTGATGCATAGTGCATACAACAATGTTTGTTTATTGTGTCAGAAAGAGAATGAATATGTTCTCTTTTTGGGGGGGGGGCATCCAAGATATAATGGCGTTTGTTTTATTTGTTTTGCTATATGGCCTATATTTACAAGTAATAAATGCACAATGACTACACGTTGGAAACGCGCTTTGAATAATGAAAACGAACATCAATATGTGGCACAGTGACTTCGAATATATAAATGTCGCAGCATTTTTATCAGTTTTTTTTGTTTATTGATATCACTCTGTCGTCCTTACAAAAATGAAATTTTTTGTCTCATCTTATGGTGATTTTCTGAATATTTTTTTATACAGGCATTCATAATCTTCCTTGTCAGTTCAAATGTGAGCCCTTGCTTTTTCCCGATACCAAATTGACATTGAGGATAATCTGTGAATGATTACCTTTCATCCCGTGTCCTAATACTGCTTAGTGTTATAGATAAACAACAGCTGAGAAGTAGAATAATTAAGGCTGAAAAATATTTCTTTATTGCTAGATACCAAGTGCACCTCGGTTCGCGCTAGCTACAATCACTGAAGTGGAGGTGAGCCTTCCAAAAGAACTAATGCCTAAGAGTGAATCTTGTAACAAATGCGGGGGGGGGGGGGGGGATTGATTTGTCTTGTGCGTTTTCTCTCATTTCAACGCGAACTAACTTATATGCGCTAAGGTTACTGTGGAGATGTAGTTCAAAAGAACTTTAGCTTGGGCATGTTGGCAATTCATCGTAACACCGATAGCACTGAGAAAGGATAATACACTGAGCTACGACGCGGATACGGTGCTAGCTTTTAGATAAAGATTTATTCGACGAAGCAGTGCAGCCAAGATATACGAACGACGCACGCAGACGCATATTTACGAGATTACAACAGTTACAACCTATGTGATAGACGAAGATAATACAAAAGCGCGGTGAAAGAAACAGATTGCAAGGGCATCCGGAAAGAGCATCCTTTTCAAAGCGGCTTAATTATCACATCTTAAAATACTTTTTTTTTCTTTTTGAGAGCTCAATTGAAGCTCAGCGCACCTTTACTTGAGTTAGGCTTAGCGTTGGAAGGCACTGCGTTAGTGCATCTTTATATAACCCGACTCGGTGTTCTTTTTGATCCAGGTGCCGATTAAGAATTCAACAAGACAAGACGATTCTCGTTCTCAGATAAATGGAACGTTTTTAATTTGGTGTTTTTATAGCTCTTCTACATGAAAAATAAGAAAACCTTGAGCTGAGCCACGTTCTCACTGGGAATACACGTGACTGGTTCTTTTGAACATACGTTGACGTTAACTGTACTTTCATTTTACATTCTCACAGAATCAGAAGCCGAAGTGAAAAGAGACGTTGACGCTTTGGGCATTTAATGTCACATGGGAATGAGAGGATGCATATGTGCGTCAATATTTAGACCAAATTACGAAATGTCAATCACTCACCCTCGTCGCCTCTTTCCAAGTTTACGTGACCAATACATTTTAAGTTCATAAATAGGCAAGCACCAAAAACCACGCATTGCACACGGGCACTGTGTGCGATGCGTGTATTTTTTAGCCCTAATCAGTTTGTGCGCTTAAAATCGATGTCACGCCAACACATCCGAACCAGCACAATTTTGATCCAGGTTTACGTAGTTACTCATAAGAATGCGGCAAGCTTGTGGTCTGTAAAAAAAAATAAAACTAAGAATACCCGTGGCTACGCAGACAGCCCTGGCCTAGATGCGGTGGGGAGGGGGAGGGATAGTGGTTCAGTCTTTTTCTCTCGAAAATTTTTCCCAATTGCGCGTCTGTAAATCACGCAGGCTCGATCATACATAACTGATTGTTGAACCCTTATTTCCGTCATCTCGGTGGTGCAGTTACCGTACAATGGTCGATTACTTTGCTACGTAGATGGGTCTGCTACGTATGTACTGCTGGCGCCATCTGCCGGCTGTGAGGTGTACTGTACACCGGGCAATCTAAGATGAGTGATTTGTTCGCTTGAAAAGCAGTGTTGTTATTGCTGTCGTGCTTTTTGCGGACTGTACTCTTCTTGGTACAGCGCGTAGACCCTCTCAAGTACTTTAAGGTTTGCCGGGGCTCGTGTGAAAACGTGGCGCGTAGTCGGGGCTCAGGCTCTCGCATGAAAGAAAGGAGAACGTTCAAATGAAGGGACACACACACGCACACACACAAAAAACACACAAACGCATGTAGACATCCCCCCCCCCCCCACACACACACACTTCTCCAGTCCTTAGACGACCGCAACGACAAGCACGCAGTCTCAGCGGCAGCAGTATACCGCGCGCAAAGCCACAGACGGCTGCGAAGTCCGCCGACACGGAGAAGGAAAGGAGCACCGGCGGCGTTGATAAATAGTCTCCTTGTCGACATAGTAGTCAACTTCATATGTCTTTCCCTTTGTACAGAGCGGTCGCGCGCAAGCAAGCCAGGGCGAAACGGGAGCCACCAGTATTCTTGTCTGTCGGCTTGCGGGGTCCCGGTGTCCTCTCTCCCGCTCGCCCTCGCCGACCTATCTTGCTCGCCGGAGAGCTCGGGCCCCGTCACTTGCGGTCCCGAGACGGAAGATAGTTTCTTCAGCAGCGGCGCTTTTCTGCGCGATACCCTCCCCGCCGCTGGCCTCCCCTCTCCCTACGCTGCTCAGCCACCGCAGATGAGACAAATCGAGTTCTTGCGCGTGCTATAGCAAAGCGGTATAGGCGCACGGCGACAGTTGTTAAATGGGCACCCGACTATTTGGTATGCGTTCCGCGTGCGGCAATTCGCACGCGCGCGTGGACTTCTCGTGGCGCGTGGCATCTTGAATATGCTCCTCCTCGCTCATCCATTCACCTCCGAGGGTGAGAGCCGGTGTGTTTTGAGCGGGGGAGACCGGCGTGGCTGCGTACCTGAACGGCCGTGCTTTGTCTGTACGCACCTCTATTTGTTTCTTCGTCTCCTCTCTGGATCTGTCGTGGGAGTATTTGGCCCGTTCACGTATAGAGGCACCGAGCCAACTTTCTCCCCTTCCGACTGCCGAGAAGTTTATGCGCGCGCGGTGGTGTACGGACACCTGGGAGTCGCCTGCAGTGCGTAATGATAGACGGGTGAAAGGTTCGCGCTACGCGGCTTCTCTGGTTGTTGTTTGTCGCTCAGTCGTCCGGACAACCTACGCAGCCGGTGAAACTAAAGCCACGCATTCACGCGCTATATGAAAACAAATGTTGTACACGAAGTTATGTGTCGGTGCTGTTGTGGTTCACTTCTGCGTGGAAGACATCCGGGGTATTTTCCGAGGAAAGGGCCTTGGTGTGCAAGAGAATGTGTTACGTGGAATGCGAGTGTACAGGTAGCAGTGTGCTTGCGCACTTCTTTCACTTAACAGCTCCATTGTTGACTCGGCTGTTGAGCTTAAAAACATAGTTGTTAGCGATCACATTCTTGATATGCGAAAGCATAATGCCGGAGTCCTTCAAGAGAGAGAGAGAGAGATAAAGATGCAAGGAAAGGCAGGGAGGTTAACCAGACGCACATCCGGTTTGCTACCTTGCCCTGGGGAAAGGATGGAGGGGAGAAAAGAGGTTGCAGAGAAATGAGAAGGTACACACAATCACGAGCACACTCGGGGAGCACACACAGTCTACAGGCGGTCGCTCAGGTTTGTTCACTTTAAGTAAAGTAGCAGTGCTTTAGCCGCTTTCTGCGCAACTGAGGCAGATGCCCAAGGTCCTAGAATCTTCAAGTGGAACAGTAATTTAATGACCCTGATAATACTGTCAAGGGCATTCATGTTGACAAAGGCAGGAGTCTGCGTGTCCAAGATGAAACTCTTTATTTGGCTGAACTTGTGAGCGGGGAGCAAACTCAAACTACAGCAAGAAGTGCACGCTGCACACTGATACAATGCACGGTGCACACAGGGAGTCAGCTTTCGACAACCTGATCCGTGGCAACGTGCGTCGGTATTTATACATGTGGCATCGAACATCCGAGTGTTAACCTCTGGTGGCCGCGTTTGTTCGAAAATGAACTCACCTTTTCACATTAGCGCTCTCAAGACCAACAGGTGACCCGAAAACCATGTAGAAAGCGCTCGGACATTCCGGCGAGGATCGTGGAAGGCAATATACACTCGTGAAATACGCTGGCAGCATAATACACGGAAAGGAGCGTCTGGCAATTCTACACATGCTTTGTCTGTTTCATCTCTTAGTCTCGTCAATAAGTGCGTTGCTGCATTTTCGGCTGTCTTGATTCCATGCAATATTGCCGGGGATATGGATAAATTCACTTTAGGGTGCTTACAATCATGTTTGAATGTTTGTAAGCACGCTCGGTTGTGTATTTCGTTTGAAAATCATCCTTAAGCCCACCGCATGCATTCTAACAAAAAAAAAAAACGTCTCAATTGGGTATGCAATAAGTTTGAAATGTTCTCGTTCTCTCAACAAAAGTATCAAATTATGAACGCGAAATCGAAAAACCAATTTTTTATTCCTGATTTTTTTATTCAGCTCATATCGCATATGCAATATTTGCGATAATTTTGACTTTGGGTGACTAAAGATTGTTCCCACACTATATATGACTTCCTGCTGTGCATTTAACGGTGAAGCTGCTTTTGTTTTTCTTGTCGACCATTTTTTTATGTCCTATATCTTCGTTAGCATAGGCGCCGATCATCGACCATATAATCTTTCCTACTCACTTTTGAAGACCGTGGGCTCAGTCACACTCCTGTCCACTCTGATTGTTTAGCGAGAGTGCGCTAACTAGCATACGCAATGACGCCAAACTAATATCCCTGTCACACGTGGCAACTTAAGTGCACTTTGAGCGAGTACACTTCGTCACGAGTGTGATTTGCGAGTTTTCCCACGAGAAAGTTTAGTGTCACTCGCTGCAAAGTATACACTTGCCGGAAAGTGTGTTCCCCAAACTCACTTCGCTGCGACGGCTGCGACGAAATGTGTATAGCCTCGGTACCAGTGGCTTGCAGAGAAATACGTTGTTGCCTAAAGCGGCGCGCCCCCGCCGCGGTGGGTCTAGTGGCTAAGGTACTCGGCTGCTGACCCGCAGGGCGCGGGTTCGAATCCCGGCTGCGGCGGCTGCATTTCCGATGGAGGCGGAAATGTTGTAGGCCCGTGTGCTCAGATTTGGGTGCACGTTAAAGAACCCTTGGTGGTCGAAATTTCCGGAGCCCTCCACTACGGCGTCTCTCATAATCATATAGTGGTTTTGGGACGTTAAACCACACATATCAATCAATCAATCAATTAAAGCGGCGCGCATATTATTATTTTAAACGATTGTTTTTTGTTATGAGGAATACTGCTCTGTATTAAAACAAGTCACAATACAGCAATAAACCTCGCTACTTTCACCGTCGGGCAGTTTACGGTCATGTCCGCTAGGGTGATGCTGCAGCACATGCTCTGCGATGACTGCGTCCGTCGCGTTGTTAACTTGCAGGCACACTTTCACGTGAGTACGTGAGATGTGTTGTTGTCTAGTCATTTACGATGGCTTGTGCCACTGGTGCAACTATATATATATATATATATATATATATATATATATATATTATATATATATATATATCTATATATATATATATATATATATATATATATATATATATATATATAATGGAGAATTTGGCTGTCCATTAGTTCTCGTCACCTTAACGCCGCGAGGTGATGACCACTGTCACGGAGCAAGCAAGTACTCTTTCGAATGACGGAAGCGAGTAGACAAAACCTGCATGTATATATAGTTACACTATATATATAGCGCTGCTCTCAATTATAGGCGTCACGTCAAATGCATGTATAGATAAGTACAGTATATATAGCGCTGCTCTCAATTATAAACGTCACGTCACCTATGCCCGGAATGACCATAACACGGTGGGCGTCTGGACCCGTCTAATCATTATATTGCCAGTGAGTGAATTGAAATGCTACGAATTGTAAATGCGGGACAGTGTTGTTTTTGTTTTATCAAGCAGCGTGCCGCAAAGACACTTCGTCCGAAAGCATTGGTTGTGCTACGAAGCTAGAGTTACAGTGTAGCGGTCACGTGATCTTTTGTCTTGTGATGTACACCTACACAACTAGGCAGTCTATGAATACTTGTATATATTCCCCCACTATGGGTGCCATGTAGATGCATATCGCCAAGTAGACCCTTTGTCAGCTGTATGTTGCCCTTGAGGCATCGACGATGGCATATATCACGCATAATATCGTCCTCATTATCCTCCACATGTTCAGAATCAGAATCAGAAATGATTTTATTAGGTCATAAGGAGGTTTTACAAATTGTTAGTATACAGAAGGAGGTCTCATAGTCAGACACTCAATCTATTCTATTCTACAGTATTGTATTCTACAGTAATGAATACAGAAAAAAATTATTTGAATTAACAAACAGCAAAAATAAGCAAAAAATTACAACGCAAGCTGAAAAACGGACAAATTAAGAAAATAGCAGGAGAAAGCAAAAAAAGAAAAGAAGGCAAAAGCCAAAGCAGACTACATAAAAAATAAGAATATTTCAATGCTAATAATTATTAGACAAAATTACAAAATCAGTCAACACAAGAAATAAAGGTAATGTAGCACTTCTAAAGTTTTACAAAAGAAAAAAAAAGAATAGATGAAAAATGAGAGTAATTAAGCACTTTTATACAACTTTCAGAAGAATGCAATGAAAAAAGCATTAAAAATACACATTGAACAGAAAACAAATGTCACATCTATTTTAGCAATGAATGATGATGATGCGAAGCTTTTATTTATGTTATGAAATGATATGAATAGGAAGAAAAGTAACAGAATTGACGAAAACTACCCAAATCAGGAGAGTGATGAGAGGAAGGTCTTCAGTTCTTTTTGAATTTGCCAATCGATTGAAATGTTTTGATCACAGGAGGCATAGTATTCCAGAAATGAATTCCATTACATTAAATAGTTTGTTTGCCATAGTTACTGTCAACCTTTGGTAAAATTAAATTCCGATTATGCGCAAACCTTGTCAAGTTAGTATTCACTGTAGTAGATGGATGGATAATGTACACAGGAAGCTGATTGTTGATTTGCTTGTACAGTAATATTCCTTGTTTGAATTTGATGGTGCCATAGACCGTTAGGATGTTGTTGACATGTAGGAGTGCTGTAGCATTACTGTGATAGTGACTATGGGTAAGTATTAGTAATAGATTTAATTAGCATAGTTTGGAGAGAAACAAAATGACTACCGTAAGTATTGCCCCAGGATGTTTATAGTAATTAAAGTGAGAATGAATAAAAACGTAGTACAATGAAAGTATTGTACATTGTAAAAATATGTCACGGGCTTTAGGCGGAACACGTATGCCGTAAGCCATTTTTGTTCGTGTTAGAGCAATATGCGAATGAAATTTGATCTTGTGGTCAAGCTGGATTCCCAAGAAAGTAGCCTCTTAATCTGCTTCAAATGTTGTACAGATTTAGGTTTTATCACCTACTGTGCAGAGCCGCCTTCCATATTCTACCGAGAGGCGGCCCTGCCCTATTCTCCGCGGGTTTGAATTCCCGCAGCGCTCATTTAGGCTTTGCTTTCGCTATTAACACATTTGCGCAGCAGGTTCTGGCAACAAGCGTTTCGGCGTGCGAACATATACGCCGACACCGCGGGTATTTGTCCATATATACTCGAGCATCGGTTTGTCAAAGCGTTGTTTCGCAGGGCGTTACGTGTCGCGTATTTTGTGATCGGAAGCGACTCAACATGCGACTCCACTCGTCGAAATGAGTGACACTTTTCGTCGCTCCTTGCGTAAAGTTTTCACTTTGGGACACTTCATATTTTCTGTCCCGCGCACTTTCTGTTATGTTTAGTCTTATCGTATACACGGCACTCGTACATTTTTATTGAGCGGCCTCGAGTTTCTCTCGCGTATATCGGGAGTGCCGACAAAGCCTGCTTTTGAATCAAGCCCGCAGCGCTCTCTTTAGCATATCCCCGGAGCGAGGCGAGCTCGTCACTAGACACCCCTTTTCTTCTCCGCCCATCTCCCTACGCCGTCACCTTGGGCAACGTTATCCTTTGTTTCCTACTCGTGGCGAATCCAGTATTCAAAAAAAGAGAGAAGAAAATGTTGGAAAAAAGGCGTGTTCGTAAAGCCGCCGAGCGTTCGTCTTTCTCGCTTCGGGCCAGGGTCGAAAGAAAAAACAAAAATATCTCGCGCGGGGCGGGCCTCGGAATCAGCACCCGCTGGTGCGGAGAAGAGCGCAAAACTCGCTTAAAAGGGCTTAAAAACCTACTACAGATTCAGGGATCCTGCTGAGGATCACGAAAAACTTGCGCTCATGAGATGACACGGGCATGCGAGGAAAACCCTCAGCGTTGGTTGGTGGGGGGGGGGGTGTTATAGGCCTTCCGTCGACGCCCCGAGCTGCTGTGCAGCAAAGAAAGGCTGAGGGAACTGTTGGGCGTAAAAAATAAGTAGTGGAGAGAAAGTAAATAACATAGTTCGAGCCTTTTCCCTTGCTTTGCCCCCTCTTGCTTTTTTCCCTTAAACCTTTTGTTAGTGTTCGCTCGCCTAGTCCTCCACTCGGCTGGAAAAGACGAGAAAATTTAAGCGAATAAATGAAAGTGGTTGGAGGACGAGAAAGGAAAGTCGGGGCCGATGTCTTCTGCAGGGAGAAATTAAACAATGAAGAGCGTTGACGAAGAAGAACAGGGCGTGGGTATGTAGACTAGGCGAGCTCGCAGGAGTTTACTTTCCTTTTGAAGCCAGAAAGACTGCATTAAAAACTGTGCGAAAAAAATGAATAAGGAAATAAGGGGGAAGTGGGAAGACGGAAGGGTAGCTGCACGCAGGAATGAGCTTGATGCGAGCGAAATTGAAAAGGAAGATGAGCGTGGCCAGATCGAAACAGAGCGCCACGGCTTCAAAGGGGAGACTGTCGGTTGAGCGGCAGAAGCGTAGCATAGTAAACCCTCGCTGGAGTGCTCACACAAGCGTACACAAAAAGGAGGTGTATGGAATAAACGAAGAAAGTTAAATAGGAGGTGTGACGAAGAGCTTGCGCGCGGGAATATAGGGATGGTATATGGGGATATGGGGACGCGCGCATGCCAGATCGGAAAGGAAGCTCCGGAGACATGCCAGGAAAAGAGGGAGGAGAGGGAAGAAAGGAAAGACGCGACATTGCCACGAAGACGAGGACGAAGAAGAGAGAGAGAGAAAGAAAGAGAATGTACATACATGGGCAGACCGGATCAGAGTCATTCTTCTTGCTGCTCCTGCCGGAAACTGCGCGCGAGAGGGCGCCTCCAACAAATGTTCTGTGGATTGAGATGGCGAGGCCTAGTGGCCTGTGTGCACAGGCATATCTACTGTACAATGAGTCGAGTAGAGTGACGTTTGTTTTGTGACTCAGATGTTTTGTGACTGACATCTGTTTTGTTTTGTACACACGGGCGCACTTAGATGCTGGACAGAGTATTAAAAAAAGTAGACTTTCAAGCACATCTTGCTACTGCTCACTTCCAGCGTTAGGTACCACAGAGTATGACTTGGAGAAGAATTGTGGCGAAAGTTTGGCGAGACATTTGTGGGAGAGTGGAATGCGTCAACATAGGTCGCACGTGAACATTGCTTTTGTTGCCTGTATACTTTTACAAGAAGACCTCTTTCATCTCCCCCATCCCTCTCCCATGCGCAGGGTAGCAAACCGGCTGCCTATAGGCTGGTCAACCTCCTTGCCTTTCTTTCCCTCTATTTTCCTTCCTTCCTTCCTCATAGGATGAAATTTTATTCACGAGGATGTACGTACGTCAGCTTAGTGAAAGTTCTTAGCTCTAATGACTTCTTCACCCGCTCGAGTTTGTGGCGGGACAAAGTTCTGAAACAGGAAACTGGGTTTGCGAGTCAGCCGAGACAGCGAACAATGCCGAAATGCTGTGTAGACGTGTGTGTCTCTTCGTGCACGTATGGTTCTCGGAGTTCTCTTTCCTGTCTTGCCAATGGCCTTTAGGTCCAGTACGTTTTACTTGTTTGTTTCTCCGCGCAATGTCTGCGCAGTGATTTTCTGTGGACAAGCTTCATGAATGGATGATGTACCCCCAAGGAGGGGATGGTTTAGGCAGCGCATTCGAATAGTGGCATTATTACGAATGATAACGGCGTTGTACGGCTGACGCTTAGGTGGTGTACACCATGTATAATGCGTACACAATGACATTAGTATAGGAAGAGCACGTTGAAAGGGTGAGAAGGAGATAGACAAATCATGTGTTGGAATACGAGTACCACAGGAGCACCTTGACATTCGATTAGGAGCACTGACGCGATGACAAAATTGTACTATATTCAGTCAACTGCGTGGTAAATGGGCTCACTACTATGGGAGAGCATAAGTACCGTTCCATGGGCCTAAATGAACAATAAATAAAGACGGCTTTGTCTTAACCACTTTTTTGTATAGAAAAATTTAATTTGGTTAGAAAAATTAGTTAACGATTTAAAGTACTCGGTACTCTACTGTGGGAGAGCTGAAAGCCATCCCGTTTAATTGTCTGTTTAGAAAAAGTGGTTAACAATTTAGAGTACTTGGTACTCTACTATGGGAGAGCATAATGCCGTCCCATAGCCACCAACGGCAACCCGTTGCCGTTGGTTTGGTTGTGTTTAGAAAAAGTTTATTTTCTCATGGGACGCAACAAAGCTAAGGGACAAGCGTCTGTATAACAGGCACAATAACAAACAAAAGACAAAGCACAACATACATTACACATTTAAACAAGTGTCCAAGTCCGTAGGATGTCCATCGTTCATAGTACTAATAACTATACATACACTACATAAATGCACTAATCACAATATGGACAATGTACATGATGATATATGTGCAGAATTTACAAGACTTGGTGAAGATGTTAGAAAATATGTACAACAGGTATCAATATTCATAAAAGTTACATAACTTACAGCGTTAGAATGAAGTGCATATATAGAAGAGCTCACACCAATATGGGACACACACCAACACATAAAATAGTAAACACATACTGATTACATGCACCAATCAGACATTAACAGGTGACCTGGCTATAGGAACCAGGCCAAGTGGAAGACTAATCGAACGCGTATGTCAACTACGGACAGAAAGCGGCACGACCATTGTCGCAGAAATTCTTCCTCCCCAAGGAAGAACAATTCCTCCGACAGAAACGATAAGAGTTCTCAGTAGAGGCGTTCCAGAATCGGAAAAAGAGCACGACGACGATGACCTGCCGCAACAGCTTCGCACCTATTACGCCATAAACAAAAGGCTCTCGCAGCTATTAGAAGGCGTGCAAAGCGACTACGCGAGCAGCGACCAGATGTTACAAAGCGATTAACACCTAGGCCACGAAAACTAGCGTTAACTGACTTCCAAAACACCTTTGCGATGACACATTGCTTCAGCATATGCTGGTTAGACTCCTGTAACGGGCAGTTAGGACAAGTGAAAGATGGGACCATGCGCCACCTCTCCAATCTGTCCCGTGTTGGGAGTACTCTCCATCCAAGACGCCACATAAAGTCACGGAGGTGACCAGGCAAAAACGATGCCGTTATCGCGCTCCACGAGACATGTCTCGATCATGCTAGACAGGCTGGAGAACCAGAGGAAGCAGAAGAGCCGCCGTTGTATCTACAATGCGGCTTTCAAGAATGTCCACATCGGGACAAACCTGCTGCGCGTGTCGATAAAATGCTACTGCCGTTGAGTAAAATGCAGGCACGTTAAGTGTTCGCGGTGCAGAATTAAGCCGTGCATCAGGTAGTAAATAGCGTAGTTTGGTGCCTAAGAAATAACAGGCAAGATCACGCGCGGGGCACTGATCACCATGCAACAACCGAAGTAAGAATCGTAGGGCAAGCAGCCGGCAGCGAACAGAGACGGATGGGAATGCGAATCCACCGCAGTTTCTCGGTTGCCCAAGAGCTGCTCGGCAAACCAGCTCTGTTCCACCCGACCAGAAAAAGGAGCCAACGAGGGATTGCAACGACCTGGTGATTCGTAATGGGGGCTGTAAGACGTGAGATATGTACCATGCACGGCCGCAAAACACCGTCTGTGCTAAATACCTTCTTTCGAGCATCGGTAAATCATACTCTTGTGCTTCCCGGACGTGTCGTTTTACATCTTCGACTACTGAATTCCACAAGGAGGCTGATATGCCGTAGGAAGTATAATCAAGCCCCAGAATACGAATAGAGTCACTTTTCTGAAGACCGAAAAAGGAACTTAGACATGCGTCTGGAGAACCAATGAATAAATATCGACATTTGGAAAAATTTAAAGCGGCACCTGAAATCATGCCATACGTCGTAAAAAGTCGTAGGCTACGGGATAAACTGTCCTCATTCTTCAAATACAACGTGATGTCGTCAGCTAATGCTGTCACTGTCACGGTACCACTACCTGGAAGAGGAAGGCCTCTAACGTAAGGGTCAGCGATTAGCGATTGAAGGAATGGTTCGAGGCTGAGTACAAAAAGTGCAGGGGATAAAGGACACCCCTGGCCAACACCACGGGTAACCGGAAATGGCGCACTCTCTAAACCATCAAGAAACAACGTGCTGCGTATATTTCGGTATGCGTTTCTGAGAAGCTCAACGAAGTTTTGTGAGAAGCCAAATGCTGCCATTACGCTAAATATAAAGTTATGTTCGAGGCGATCGAATGCCTTTTCTTGGTCAAGTGAAACCAAGAGTCCCTGAGCTGATCTTGTTAACGTGTACGCAGCTATATCGCGCGTAACAAAGGAAAGACTGTGGATTTCCCTTCCAGGAATAGAGCACGCCTGATGATGACCTATTAAGGAGGGCATCAAGCTTCTCAAACGCCGAGTGATAATTGCCGCGAAAGTTTTATAATCAACGTTGAGGAGCGTTATTGGTCGCAACTCCTCTGGGCGAACTGACGATGGGTCATGTTTAGGTATTAAAACAATTCGACCATCGCGAAAGCTATCAGGAAAATCAAAGTTCTCAAAACAGCGGCAAATAACAGAGGTGAAAAGAGCACCAATGTCGTCCCAAAACGTTAAATAAAACTCAACAGGCAACCCATCGGGCCCGGGGGCCGAGCCACGCTTCATGGAAGACAGTGCCTCTTTCACTTCGTCAGCTGACGGACTTGTGCACAGTTGTTCAGCGACTTCAGATGAAATTTGAGGTAGCCTACTGAACATTGTGGCTGTCTCGGTGGTACCGCGATGTGATGACATTGTCGTACGAGCCATGTTGGCAAAGTGAGCTAGGAAAATTGATTGATCACGTGTCGGCGGCAACGCAGTGTGTAAGAATCTGGCCGCCGGAGTTCCTAGTCGACTCGACGGGTTGAGAAGCGAGCTTTTCGCAAAGCGTAGAACCTCAGGGTGAGCACATGGATTACGTCTGCAACGCCAAGCAGCCGCCGTCAATGACGAAGCTGCAATGAGGCGTTGAAAACGACCCCTTAACTCTCGCTGCCATGCGCGCATCATGGGAGTTAGTCGATCAACCCGAAGAGCAATACGCAGCTTTGTGGCAGTGTCCGCTAGTTCTTCGGACGTACGGCGTCTAAGGGCCCGCCCTGCTACTGAGCAGTGTAAACGCCACTGTGTCTTGAGCGCGTCCCACACCTCCGGACCGCATCCCGAGAGAGAGGCCCGCAAGCTTCTAGATAAACTGGAGCGTGTAGGCGCGTCGTGCAGAATGCGGATGTCAAGACGCCAAGGTTTCACTGATGATGAAAAGGGAAAGTGAGCCTCGAGCGTCACTGGTCGGTGGTCTGATATATAAACAGGCGATGATGGTAATGTTACTACATCAGAGTGCGATACGTAAGAAGCTAGCGCGCTCGGCACATAGAAACGATCCAAACGACTAGACGACGTGCTACGCCGCCAAGTCCAGGCATACTGTGGTCCATGCACTAGTCTGTACGTATCTATCAAAGAGAATTGTTGCACTAGGCGACGCAGCTCTCGCGCGTTCCAATCAGAGCGACCCCATCCTGGACCTTGCACGTCAGCTTGCGTGTCTAATACACAATTAAAGTCTCCAGTGAGTATTACATGGCGACCGTCTAGAAAATACACGTCCAGGTCACGGAAAAAATCGTTAGACATCGCTGCTTGAGCTGGCCCATAAATACACAAAACACGCAGCTTGAAGGATGATAGGACACAGTCAAAAGCCAATACCCGTCCGAACGCGTCATAGAAAACATGATGATTTCGCAGAAGAGCGCGGTTAAAAATAATAATTCCAACTCCAGAGAAGCGAGATGTCGCGAAGGAAAAATAACAGTCTAAATTAAATGCGCGTTTGAATGCACGAACGTGGCCAATGGTGAAAAAATTTGTTTCTTGTAAACACAGAATATCACAATGTTCTGCGCGGGCTATGCTGATAACCTCGGCTTGCTTTGCTGGGTTACGGAACCCTTGAACATTTAAAGAAAGAATTTTCAGGGTGTCAGCCATATTGAAAAAAGATGGGTGACTGACCTGGTCGTGTTTTTCGATTCGGTATACCCCGGGGATTTGTCCGGGGGAACTGGAGTACGTACACTACACAGCACAATTCGACCCTCTAGAAGAGGGTCGAGGTTTCTTCGGTTGCTGGAATTCGGAGCGGCTGTCGTGGGTGCCGTCCGAGCTGGTGCCAGACTTGTGAGCACGCTTGACCTCTCGCGGGGTTTGCATTTCCACGTCACAACTGTCTGGGCTAGAAGGGAGTCCGATGCTACTGTCGACTTCGAGGCTAAAGCTGCTGTCTGACGAATCAGATGGTGGTAGGGCTGCAGCGTTAACGTTGTCGCCGCCTCCAACGACCTTGATCACGGATTGCTTGTCGAGACGCGTCAGTAAAGAACTCCCATGGCATCTTGCTACTTGTTCAAGGGAGTCACGAGCCTGGCTTTCGGAATGATCCAAAGGGCTTTGCTCATTCGGTTTTAATTCTGTTTCAGGCGAGACACCAGCGCCCGTAGATCTCGCAACGTCAGCGTCTTCTGGGCACTCAGCTGCTAGGTTTAACGATGATTCCGGTGCCTCGGTGCCTACCAGCGCTTCTTTCTCGGCTTGCGCCGACGTCGAACATGGCACGTCATGTTTGTCTGGGACAGACGCGAGGTCAATCGCGGTGGCTGTTTCTATTGCTGAGATTTGCAGACGTGGCGCGCTCGGGTTGGCCAAGCTGCACACTTCCTCATCTTTTAATGGAGCTCTCAGAATCGGATTCTGGCGTTCTTCTAATACAGCTCCGGGTTCTCGTTCATCTGTTGCCGTTGGTGACACGGACGGTAGGGCAGGAAAGGTCCCCGCAGTAGCATCAGAATATGAACGACGCACAGGGCAGACGGTGGTAGGGTGGTTATCTCCACAACGTCGGCAGGGGCAGTCGCAACCTTCGCTTTCGTGTCCATGCACACCACAGCGACCACAGAATGGTGCTGTGCACTGTGCTCGATAATGACCACTAGAGCCACACCGACGACAAACACGTTGCAGACCGCGGTAGTCGAAGGTGACTCGATGACCAGAAACGCGAAGATAGTTGGGGACGCGATTTGTGGGACTCATTTCCATCCGGACATAGCGTGTGCCTGTGAGAACTCCGCGTCTTGCGCTCATGATGCCAGCGGTCACAGTCAATACCTTGCCGTATGGGGACAAAGCCTGGACGAGTACCTCGTTGGAGACGAAGGCTGGTAAAAACAGGCAGGCGACGTTAGTTACCTGCGGGCCGACGGGAACGACAGGGATACGCTCGCCACTGATGGTCAGGTAGCCAGCGTCGACGATGAGAGTCACGGAAGCCATGCTCTTGACAGTTACTTGGAAGTTCATGCCTCCCATGTGCTGAACGCAGTGTACCTCTGAGAGGCCAACTATTGAGGCCGTCGCGTCGACGACGGTCTCCGGACTAGTCCCCGCAAGGACGGCAACGTCGAAGGCCTGCGCCTTCGAAGGCGTCCACGACGTCGATGGCGCCATGGCTAAATGAGGAGGACGTCCCTGACGTGGAACACGCAGGGACGTCAACAGGATCACTTCCTCTTCGTCTTCCTCTTCCTTTGTTTTGGTTTGGTTGTTAGAGACACATCACTGCTACTTTTAAAACATCCAAACGCAAATTCTTTGTTCATCTTTTGTCATAATTGCGACCCACAATTGTGTCGCTGGCTTAGTTTCGGAAACTTGAACGGCCTGGTAAATATTGTTTTCTATTTTGCCATTATTGCTCAGCTGAACGTATCAGTTGTAATAGTAACAGCGAACTTTTAATAGGTTCTGTGCGTAGTGCTCAAAATTGTTGACAAACATACTTTTTCGGTTTATGCGGAAACCCACCAGTGCGACTGTTTTTCGCAGAAGAAGGGCACGCGCAATGGCGAGTGATTCCACGGCAAGCAATTCGGAGAAGCGCCCCCCGATTGTTGATTCCTTTCATACTAAATGCTAAAAATACATGACACAGTCAGCCGAATGGGAGTAGGTTTTCGGCGAATACAATTTGTATTTTATATGGTGTGATTCAACTTTCTCCTAAACCTATATGGATGGTTGTTCATCTGCACTTTGCCAAAGGGTTCGGCAAACACCAGCAGCTAAATTCATTCATGATGTAGTAAACTGGGTAGAAGGAAAGCAACAGGCACTGCTTTTGCAGACATTACAGAGGTTGAGGGCAACCTTGCCACACACCGAAGATGAGGAGGAACTTTCGCACTATTTTTTCTACTAGGTGTCATACTATATACAGTCACGCTGTTTGTGGTCAGCGTCACTTCGCACTTGGGGAACTTAAACTCAATGACTAATGCATATTCAACCACTTCGTAATGATACACTTTTCCCAGTGCAAGGTAGCAAACCGGACTTGCGTCTGGTTCACCTCCCTGCATTTCCATGCAACTCTCTCTCTCTGTCTCCCGTAATGATAAATGAGGAAACGTAACAAAGAATGCAGGATGGAAGCGAGTAATTGTCAGCGCCTTTTTCCTCTCTTTTCATATCAATTTACAACGAATTCAACTTCATACAGCAGCACAAACTATCTCACAAGGTTTGCTATTGTTCTAAATGTATTGTTACAGATGTGTTTGATTCTTAATCAACGCAGCGGCCTTGACTTCAACCACCGGATCCAGTCGTCTGCGGCTATTGGCACGGAGTAAACACACTCGAATTGCGCATATTGGGGATAATGCGAACTGTGTAGCCTTCGAAAGGCATAGTTCCTTCCGCACAACTGTTTCAGGTTCTTCAAGGTTGTTTTAGTCAGTGCTTTGCATACCCAATCACAGACGACGTGAAAGCAGCCCGCAGCCGCAAATGCCTCGAAGGCTGGGCTGTTTCTCGTTGAAATGCAGGAAGGCCAGGTCTGATCCACAGTCACTCAAAAAAATTCGGCAGATCCCATGTATCTGCGAATCGACGTTATGCGAAGCAGAAGGAGGGAAGGTGACCGTGTTGCAATTTTTTATTGAGTGACACGTCATGAAATGACGCTAAATATATGTACAAATGTTGCACGCACACACATATTTTGATGAGTTGCAGAAGTTCATATAACCAGTTGTTTGCACTTGCGCAACGGTGCCAACTGGAACATGCGTATTAGCCGCACCAAAATCTGATATGAAGCGTTGGTGGTGCTCGCGAGGATGCTGGCCCTGGACACTGCTACATAAATCAACTTCAGCGCGTGGCAACTAACCACAATTGACGTTAACCTGACGTGACGGCTGTAGTAAAGGAGTACGTATGTAATTTTTATAAAATTGGGTAGGCAACACTGCAACAAATATTGACCTTTCGCAAAGATTAGCGTCTATTTGAAAAGTAGTTACAAGACCTGGCGTAGCTCTGTGGTAAAATGCTTCATTGCCACTGAGAATTCCAGCTCGGATCCTGACACTTCTACCCGACATCGATGGCACTTGACATCGGTAGCATCGATGCATTCATCGCATCGATGATACCGATGTCGGGCATTTTTTAACGCTCGCGCGTTAAAATTGGCCCTGTGTGTTCTCGTCATTCCTGGGTAGATACTAATAGTTTCAATCACCTGTGGCACATACCTGCATACTAGCGGCGTACGACGTACGTGACGGGATTGTGAAATTATCCGTCTTGACCAGTGCGTCGTATTCGTTGAATCATTTAACCTCTCACGCTAATTTTGGTTCATGCCAAGTTAAGCTGGTGACCATGAGAGCACCCAAACGTAAGCACGCAGATAGATAGATAGATAGATAGATAGATAGATAGATAGATAGATAGATAGATAGATAGATAGATAGATAGATAGATAGATAGATAGATAGATAGATAGATAGATAGATAGATAGATAGACAGACAGACAGACAGACAGACAGACAGACAGACAGACAGACAGACAGACAGACAGACAGACAGACAGACAGACAGACAGATAGATAGATAGATAGATAGATAGATAGATAGATAGATAGATAGATAGATAGATAGATAGATAGATAGATAGATAGATACGCTCAAAGTCACCGAAGTTCGCGAAGAAATGCTTCGCATTTCAAACTTCGTCTTTCAGGCACCGCAGCCATTTCCTGCTTGGATATTGGTTACAACCACAACGTGCGAAAGAGCTGGCTGGCATTACCTCTGAAGTTTGTATGGAAAACTATTGGCCGTATGAACTTTGTCTAAGCTTCAAAAGTCGTCATCGACTGTATCACATATAAGGAAAGAAGGAAATGAAAACAATTAAAGAAATGTTTGCTGGCTCCCCGTTTCGGACGGGCACGTGTCGCACTGAACTCGAAGGAAGAGCGCTCTGGGGAGTAGCAAAGGGGGGGGGGGGGGGTATCGGAGAGGGATTTCTCGTGTCCACGTTCCGCCAAGTGCTGGGCGGGTTCGGACTCGGCGGCGTCGGGTCTCGCGCGCGGTGTGCGAGGCCTTGTTGATAGGAGGGCGCAGCAAGCTGCGTCGCCGGCAGCTGAAGGGTCTCCCCCCGCCGCCAGAAGAGGAACATCGACTCCGCCCCCAGATCCTTCATTCCTCGGTCGGGCGGCTGGCGTTCGCGGAAAGCACGCCCGTCAGTTTGTCGGGTGCCCCGAGGGGAAGCCCTCCCAGTGTGTGCGCCCATGGTTCTTCTTCCGAGCTGCGCGTTCGTTCACGTGGAACTCCTTTATCCGACGCCCAGCGTGCCCCGTGTGTGTTATTGTGTTTATGTGTTTGGTTGTGACTGTGCGTAGCTGGATAAGTACCGACAGTGGCTCAGCTCACAAAGACACAGCCACCACACACGCATACAAAAACCTCTTTTACACGTCTCTAAAACCCGCATTATTTTCCCATCAAAATGCTCCTACGACGATGTAACATTCAGTGTGAAACAGGAAACGAAATCATTTGTTGACGATTTACGTGTTAAAACCACGGCACGATCATGGGGTATACCGTGGGTGAGGGAGAGCGTGGTCTGCTGATTCAATTTGTGTATACCACCGGTTCTTTGAGGTACACCCAAATCTCGGAAAAATAGTGCACTAGCATTCTCCTCCAATCCAAAGGCGACCACCGTACGCTACGGTCGAACGAACACCCTCGTGCTTGGCAACGCAACACCTTGGCCATTATTTACAAGAAACCAGGGCGCAGTTCAATAGCGAATTCAGTAAGCGGTCGATACTTTGCATTGAAACGCACTTTCGGCTATAGATGATATCACTGTGGTGTGATTATTTGTGCGCACAAAATATATAGTCGGTACTGGTAGCACGGCTTCAAGACTGCAAGTGTTGTACCCAAAAGAACTACCGGTCACCTCATTTACCAGCTCTTAACATCAAACTAAGAGCACGTTTTCAAGTCTCTTTCAAAAATAACTAAAGTATCTTTGTAGTTTTTCAGATAAAAGGAACGTGCATAATGTTCAAGAAAATCTCTTATAATTTTTGTGTAGCTCAAAATAACACTTATTTTAATATATATTGTTAAATAAGGGAAGGAGAGTGTAGAAAATCAGCAGGCAATTTTCTAAAGCTCTTCTTGCCCACAGATGCTGTTAATAAACATCGGTGGACAAAACCGAATGTTATCAAGGGCCTGCGTTTGTAAATAGTGAAAGTGTCTTCAGTGGTACCAGCAGGCACTGGTTGTGCGTGCTGTTTGGTATACTACTGGTGTACACCTGAGCGATAAACACTGCTTCTTTACGTTCTGCAGTACATTGTGGTGGTGTTACGATTAAGGTGCCCGGCTGTTGACTCAAAAGTCGCGGGTTATATCCCGGCCGTGGCAGTTGCATTTTGGTAGATGCGGAATTTTTGACGCCCATGCACTGCGCCATGTCAGTTCCAAGGAGGATTAGAGAAAAATTGCTGGAGTGTAAGCTCCCGCAATGCCTTGCCAGCAGAAGTGAAGCCACCTTTTGCCACTGCCAAGATGGCGGAAACATACTCTTTTCTTATAGTGCCCTCTTAAAGATCAAGTGGCTTTGATATGTTATGTAAATGGTACGTTAGTTATATAATTAAGAGATAGTTGTTCCCGACGAAATAACACGCAGAAACCAGTATGAATCACAGAATCTTCAAAGAACTTTGCCTCCAATTACAGGCTAACTAAGGAAAACTAGTAACTTTAAGACGCACATGGGGTGATCGAAGTTTCCGTGGCCCTCTCCTACGGCGTCCCTGAGATGAACAAATAAAACAAAAAACGAGTTATTACTTCTGTGTACCCGCATGCCCAGCTTTTATTTCGATACCTTCAAATAACGATGAAAATTGAAGGCTGTGAGTGAACGCACACCCCCAAGAACCCGAGTACGAATTTAGTTACACGGGAAAAAAACAAAAGGAGAGATCGTCTCCGACAGTTGAATCCGTAGGACTGCTGATTATTGCGAGTGGCCATCGTGATAGGCAGGGCTGTTTATAAACTTTCGTTTCTCCGGTGCGGTGGAGACAACCCCGCACTCTGTAATGATGATGGTGGTCGGGTAATGTTAAAGAACACCGATCCTTGCTTGTCCCTAAGAATCGGGCTGTAATTACAGCGCATCGTTAGCACAGAAACGCGGGCGGAAAATATTTTCGCTGGCGAAGCACCACGTCGCATACCACGTGTGGAACGCCCTCACGTCTTGCGCTTGCTCTTATGCCGATATAACAATAATCGATTGAAAGAAAGAAAATTGTTGTTTGCTTTCGTCTAACGCAAGAACTGGAGTCTGGCAGAAATTATGATGTCGCCCTGCACGCGCAGGCCGAGTGCGCCGGACCCGTGGTTCGTGAACCCAAGACGGAACGACGGCCGTGGGCGTTCTTCAGCCAAGACTCGTACCGATACGTACGTACGCTAATTGAGTGAACCGCTATAGCGCGCGCCTCGTGCTGGTGCGTAGTGACGAGGAAAACCACTTGCGGCGCTGCGGGAAGCATCCGTCCCTGTCTCGGGAAAAAGCGATTAATTTAGTCCCAATAAAACGGGTGCACGCTCTGCTTTAATTAGGAACACGAACCGTAATCGCCGGAAGGAATATTAATTTTCCTCCTCGCTTCATGTAAGGTGGGCAGTCTCCTTCTACTCTGGGTTCGTGTACGACCATGTACAGTGATACACTGTGTGCCAACTCGCATTATTCAGGTACCATTAGGTTGAGAGAATTGCGAATGCACAGAAACGTACGGGACCCGAATCCGAGGGACGGGTGTGGGAAAGGCGCACAAGGTCGTGAGAGTTGCCTGTTAGGGCATAGCATGTGTTGAGAGCACCACGCTGAGGACCAAATTAAAAATTAATGCACGTCCGAGGTATATTGAATCGTACGTGTGATGATGAAGCATTGAATGTATCAGCTCATATAAATGGACGTGCTCACTCGCAGTAAATCGTCACGTGGTCACTTCTGTATTGTTTTTCGCGTAAGAGTTAGACCTCCGAGCAATATAGTATACCAGACTAAACAGGTCCCATGTTCTATCGCTCGATCAGGGAGTAGTGAATGAACTGTTCAGCCCTTTTAGGGGCGAAGCTCCTTAAAGCGGCACCCGTTTGTCCCTCGTAGCCGTTGTATTATGTAACAAGTATAACATTTTGACCTCCAAGATGGTGCCGGTGAGAGATATCTTCCGTGCGTTGTTGAACAATAAAAAATAGTGCTCAATGTACATGTCAATGGCTGCTAATGGGGAATGAGAGACAGTAGCATTCGGCTTTTAGTTAATGCGCACGCTGCAATCCCCATTAGCAGCCATTGGCATGAACATTGACCGCTGTCTGACAAGAAAAGGTTGCTTCGTTATACCCGCTGGGTGTAACCTCCTCAGTTTTAGAAAGGCTTAGCGAGCGTTGAGCCGCAGTGCCATGAATACAATGAACTATAGTATATACCATGAATGAACTCGAGGTGGTTAAAGGTGGGAAGTAGATACGAAGCGCAAGCCGTGAGAAAGTAAAAGCCGAATTCTCCTGTCTCTCATTACCCATTAGCAGCCATTGGCATGTACATTGAGCACTATCTGACAAGAAAGGGTTGCTACGTTATACTCGCTGGGCGTAATCTTCTTGGTTTTAGAAAGATGTAGCGAGCGTAGGGCCGCAGGGGCATGAATACAGTGAGCTAGTATATACCATGAACTTGAGGTGGCTAAATGTGGCAAGTAGACCCGAAACGCAAGCCGTAAGAAAGTGCGCGTGTGCCACCTCTCGTTTAGTCCTTGGAATGTCGTTGGATGGCGGTGCTTCTATATGGGAAATATATGCTGAAAAAATTGATTGATATGTGGGGTTTAACGTCCCAAAACCACCATATGATTATGAGAGACGACGTAGTGGAGGGCTCCGGAAATTTCGACCACCTGGGGTTCTTTAACGTGCACCCAAATCTGAGCACACGGGCTTACAACATTTCCGCCTCCATCGGAAATGCAGCCGCCGCAGCCGGGATTCGAACACGCGACCTGTGGGTCAGCAGCCGAGTACCTTAGCCACTAGACCACCGCGGTGGGGCTATATGTTGAAAAGATGCGAGATGGTGGTACTTGGAGTGTTGAATAGATGAATGAACGGACACACAGACAGATGCATGGATGGACGCATGAATGGACGCAGGGGCGGATGCATGGACGAACGCAGGGATGGACGCACGGACAGACGCACGCACAGACGGACGGATGAACGCATGGATGTTCACACTGACGGATGCATGGACGGACAGAAGCAAGAACGAATGGACGGACGAATGCTTCGCCCTATACTCTCCATCATTCACTCCGTGGATATGCTGCCAATTTTTTTAGCTGTATACGCACTACTACCGGACTACTTAAGAAGTTTGTGAACTTCCATAGCAAGCTTTCTGTGTAAATACTTTGCGTTGAATTCTACCAGCGAAGCTAGGTTTTCTGAGTAGTCACCAAATGGTCATAACCAACCCCGCCACCATAGTCAACGTCAACCCCACTTGACGCCTGAATTTAGGGTCTTCTTCATGGGCGATTTTGAGAGCTGGTGGATATTTGTGCGAGAGTAATTCCCTTCCGCATAGAATGCCTAGGGAAACCGTATAAAAGCCGCGATTAGACTGAAGGTGTACCAATTTCAAACGCTAAAATTTATTTCTCACCTGTATTACAGTTGCCAAAGTGTATATTTTATCACTGATCAATGGTCTCTAGTTTGTTGACTTCTGCGACTCGCTTGCTGGATTCCGTGCCGACCGGTTGTGCCATGGTGATCTCCGGCGTCAGCGTAGCTCTGGCCGACTGGGCTCGCCCTACGTCATCTCCTGACGCCGACGACCTTCGACGACAGTGTAGCTCTGACCGACTGGACTTGCTCTATACGCCATCTACTGACGCCGACAAGAGCTCTCGCAAGTGGTGCTCCGTCCTCGGACTCCTGTGACCGTGTTTCCATCTTTCCTATCTCTTCTATCCCCTCGATTTGTCGTCGCTCTCTTTGGCTGACCACCTCACGCCTCTTCCTCTTTTCTACACCTTTACTCCTACCCTTTTAATCCCTCCTCACACCCATTCCTTGTGAGCTACTGTTGAGGTGTCGTTCGCTGAAGCAGACAGTTACGGGGCTCACTTTTCTCTTCCTTTCTCTCTTGAAGACCACTCAGTAAGACTTCTGCGCTTTGTTCTTCACTTTTTGGGACTGATTATTTCCCTTATACCAAGGAGTACACGCCTATATTGTATAATTCTTCTACACGTAAAATGGCCCCGCCGCGGTGGTCTAGTGGCTAAGGTACTCGGCTGCTGACCCGCCGGTCGCGGGCTCGAATGCCGGGGCTGTGGCGGCTGCATTTCCGATGGAGGCGGAAAGGTTGTAGGCCCGTGTGCTCAGATTTGGGTGCACGTTCAAGAACCGCAGGTGGTCGAAATTTCCGGAGCCCTTCACTACGGCGTCTCTCATAATCATATGGTGGTTTTGGGACGTTAAACCCCACACATCACTTACACGTAAAATGCGTGAGTTCGTGGTTTCTAAAATGTTTATTGGCTGCTCGTATCACCCCACAGCGTAAAACCGCACAAATTTAAGATAATTAGTGAGCGAAAATTCTGAGAACTAACGTTCAGTTCCATGTCATTTGCATTTTTTCGCCAAAAATGAAAAGAAGCGCGGCACATACTATGCAAACTGCCTGATATAACTTTGCTACTACATCAGTGAAGACAGCTTCATCGCATTGCGATTGGTTGATTAACAAACGTCGTTAGCGAGCTCGTATATAGCATTCAAAAGCATGACGTTTATACCCCTACGTGAAATACGAAACACCCATATCACTCAGTGACGAGGGGTGGACATCGGTCAGCCGCAAAACTGCACGCATCTACCCCGAAGCCCCGTTTAATGCCAACAACATGCTTCATATGAAGTCCAGTGGTGTATAGCGGTATTTCCCGATCGCGAGCAATCGGCCATCTCCCCCCTCCTCCCCGCGTACACCACGCTTTTCTTTTCCTCCTTGCTGACACAAACACGCCAAGACCACGCTTTCTGTTCTTCTCCCCTTTTTCCGACAACGACAGGATGGTTCAGCGACAGCGCAGATTTCTAAACGGGAGGCGACAGATAGCTTCTCCCAACGCCCATCAACAAACAAGCCGGCTACTAGAACAACACGAGTCCCCCAAATGCATGACCGGCGGCGCGGCTTGTGTCGCGAGTGTAGACGTCGACCGGTCCAGCATCGGCGGCTGGCTCCGACGAAGGGTCCTTTCCGGCCGATCGTCCCCGACGCTAGTCTCGCGGCGTCAAGCCGACCGCGACGAGCCTCTTCCCCCCCGGCGGCGCGCAGACGCGAATGAAAGGAGGCGCCCGCGGGGTGGGGATGTGTCAGCGCTCACAATGGCTGCCAAGCACTGGGCACGTCGAGGAAGATTAATGAGCCCGGTGGCCCTTCGCCGCCGACCACGCCGTGGCCCCACGGCTGCTGTCGCGAGCTCGGGCACCGCGGGAAGCACGCGGTGGGACCCCCGGACCCCGGCCCGCCAGGAACAAGCGCCTGCCGGTGGACCCCCGCCACCGGGAACCTCCTCCTCTTCGGACGCCATCGGCTGGCTTCTTTTTTTCTTTGCAGACAGCGCACGAGTGCATGCGTTCCTGCGCGTGTGTTTGTGCGTGTGCAGTTCACGGTGCGCACGATCCAGCGCGAGCGCAGGGAGGGCTTTTGTTTCGCTTTATCTAGCCGTTCTATATCCCGCTTACGTGATCGATCACGACGTATTGTGGTTTTTCCATTTCTGTCTTTTTGCTTCATTTTTTTTTTTCACCCCCGGTTCACGCCGCAGGCGGCGGTGGCGGCGGCGGCGCGCCGTACGAACCACCAACTCGAGGCCGCGCCGATGGAGACGAAGGCTTTGACTTGCCCGTGCTTCGACGCTGACTGCTCTAGCTGTCGCCTCTCAGCGAGTGTCTTTGTGGCCGATATCGCGCTTTTCTTCTTCTCATCCCCCTTTTTTCCCCCACCTCATATCGCGCGGTAAAATCTTGTTGTGTCTGCCTGACGCGCAGAATCAGCAGCAGCAGCAGAACGCACATGCTTGCTTGCAGGTTGAGATAACACATCCCCTCCCCCGAACTTCCCTCTTTTCTTTCCCCCTTTATTTGGAGAGAAAAAAAAAGGCACGACTCGAGAATGCGGGCACGCGCAATGCTACCCACGAGTAGCAGCCAAAAATGAGCGATAATAAGCCAAAGTCGATGAAGAAGAGGAGGCGGGTTAGCGGAACGGGTGTGAGGAAGAAGAGAAAGCCCGCTCGAATTTGTTCGACAGAAGTATGTACACCGGACTCGGAGATGGAGAGTAAGAGAGCCAGATTGTACGGCGAGCGGCGACCGACAAAAGAGGACCCACGAACGCACCGGCAGCTCTTCGATTCTCCGGACGACGCAAGGCTCCTCGGCGCAGAGGGTGGTAAAAGGATGGCTCACTTTGTCACCGGTCCCCTTCAATACGCGCCGCTATCTGTGCAGGCCCGTTCGGAACTACAACCCCCTTCCTTATTAATCACCTCATCGGGTGACACATAGATTTCAGTTTTCTCCCCGTGCTATCCACTCTTGCCTTTTATGATTTCGGGCTCGCTTCTTTTGTTTGTTTCGTTCTTTATCGGCTATATCTGGAGCACCCCGTGGGTTCTCGGGATCAGCTGAGGTATCTCTCTCTCTCTCACGGAGTGTATACAAAAGATGCGGCCCGGCGCGCAGCTTGTCGGGTTTCGCTGAACGAGTTTTCGCGCCAAGCACAAAAGGTGTTGCGTAGATGTATTGTCAACTTGTTAAGTTTTCTTTAACGATGCGCTCACGCGAAAGTGAAATATAGCGGTCCCTATTTGTAGTGTTTTGCTCCTGTGCGCGTTTGACAAAGTGCACTTTTCATATCCTTTCGAAAGCTTGATTTGTTATGTGAATTCGTGCCGCGTCTTGGAAAAAGAAATGCATGGTTATGGAAAAAAAAGGCGGGGGGGGGTCTGATATTTGTTGTTTTAGATCTGATATAATGATTGCGTTCAATGCATAAAGGATGCTGTTGGCTTGCGTCATCTGCAATTTTTCTTTTCAGAGTAAAAAAGCAGACAGCTATTCAGAGATAATGTCAGAAACGCAGAATAGCACTACTACAGCTCAATACACAAGTACTAGTATTACATAAGTTGTGTAACGTAAGCTGCAAGGAAACCCTAGCTTGCAGATTAGTTTAACATGACTCATGAAATAGTGATTGTTTAATGTAACTTATATAATAGTAATAGTGGTTGGCACATCTTTTGTAATGATACTTCAATTGAAGTTAATTGAAAAGATCCACTTCATTCGTTTTGGTAATGAGAATCTATACATACGCTAGCTCTCCCAACACTCTAGATATTTGAAGAATTTTAATAGGAGTGAATGAGAGCCATTTAAGCGTTTTAAGCGGTGATGGTGGTGTCGATGTCGTCCACTGTTCCGGCATGATTATTCCACTTCTAAACTCTTTCCAAGCTGCTAGGCTAGTTTCCCCCCATGACACGTCACTATAGTCTAGTGGTGGCGTTGGATACATTCTAAATAATTCTTATGTAAACGTCTTTGTGTGATATCATGCGTTTGCTGGTCAATTTTCTCTTTCCTCATATCACTTCCTTTTTCTGTCACATTTTCTCACTCTACTTTACTCTCTCTCTCTCTCTCTCTCTATTGCACGTGTTTTCTATGCTCCATTTTGCCTAGCTGAGTTTCCGCTTAACGCTCACAGCTGCTGTATTCTGTGGTGGGCTTCACTTGATTCCGGTGGCACATACCTACCTGCGTTTTTCGGCGGACACTGTGGTTGTTATGGCCGACTTAAACATATCCGCTTCTAATATGGGAATATCCATGGCATTTCATATGCCAAATGCCATTTGGTTATGAGGCATGCCGCAATGAAGGACTTCCAGTTAATTTTTACTTCCTCGGATTTTCTCACCATGCGCCTGTATTCATAAATACACAGGTGCCCGCCTACGAAGTGCAACTGCCTTGGCCGGTGATCGAAGCCGCAAACTTGAGTTTAGCAGCGCACACCTCAGCCTGCTATATCCATCACATTGGGTGAAAAAGCTTTTACGAAAGCGCTTGCGCATTATTTACTAACAGGTACACTCAAGTGTGAAGGCAACAATTTTACTGTGAAAATCATTGAACCAGTAAGTTCAACGTGACCGCTCTCCCGAGCTTTATTTTCGAGACTGCCGGAGCTCAAGGCAGTATAATGCCACGTTCCATTCCTCAAGCTTTGTTATCACCCCAATACACTACACAAATCTCAGCGCAAACCGCGCCTGCAGTTTTTGAGGAGCTTCGGGACTGTAGTAGATCTTTTCGATAAGATCCCGCCCACTCCGCGAACTGTATAGATTATTCTGGAACACTCGTCACCGCCAGCGATAACGCTAGAAAATTCGATGTCAAGAGTATAAATGCCGACGCACTTCGCCGCTTGTCAGTAGTTGATCGACGGCTGACACTCCGTTCACTGCTATCTGTGCAAGACTGCAACTGTAATCGAACTTTCTGTTTACCGGGTACAGGTTCGCCCAAATAAACAGTTAAATTCCAACATAAAGTCTCCTGTCTTCGGCCACGTCACAACCCCGTGACAATATAATAAGCCCGCCTCTCTGAAACTTCTTTCACGAAGTAATGTTGCTTGTGCCCTCTCCCACACAATTCGAGATTTGCGTTATGCCAAGCCGTATAGGTGACAAATACGTTGTGGGACAAAATATTCAAAGAAAGATTCCTTTTTTATTCGTCCATATACTCGGAATGCTAACTTGTCTTTCCTGGTATGAAATGGCTTGCCTGCGTCATCGTGCAATGATGTATGACATGCAGGCTTGCTCTCTTTCGTGGCCCTATGAGCGTTGCATGTATGCTAGGCTAAATTTTGCAGATTTTTGCGTTTCATTTCGCGGGCACCGATCATACTACATTAAAAATCGACCATGCTGATGATATTACTCTAATGATTGATCACTTGTAATCGTGCAATGTGCAGCACTGCCTGGTAGCCTATTCGATCTTCATTCTTTCTTCGAAAAAGTGTAACGTATGGCAACCCGGGCCCCACGTTTAGCTGACCTCCCTAACTTTCCTACACCTCCCCCTCCTCTCTTGACCTGGAGCACGGGCTAACTGCTGCCGATGGAAGGTGTGACCATCAAGTGTGGTACCCAAATCGAGTAGCTGAACGTGAATTGTTCAGTGCCGAATGCGCACGCGATGTGGGTGTTATCAATACGTCCGACATATTTTATTCTTATAGTATATACTTGGACACTCTCGGCTGGATTTGTCCGCTGGCGTCATTCACCGTCCATGTATGCCCCCCTCTCTCTCTCTCTCTCTCCTCTCTCTCTCTCTCTCTATATAGATATATATATATATATATATATATATATATATATATATATATATATATATATATATATATATATATATATACCACTTGTCAGGAACCGGTTTAGTCGGCCAGGCTCGAGCTCAATCACGCTGGTGATGATATTCTTAGATGAAGAACATTTACAGGGGATGATGATTACAAAGAGAATAAAGAGTCATTCTCTTGTCGCGCTCACAATATATATATATATATATATATATATATATTTCTTGAAAGTCTTCCTGGATTCTGGTCGAGTTATAAGTCACCAGAAGAAGCGAACGAGCAAACGAAAAACGATGCTTTATTGCCAACGTTACGGCCGGGGACCGGCCTTCGTCAGGGCATACGTGCATATTACACTAACACGCACTTCTTAAGGACATAGCATGGGGGCCCCCAATTGTGAATCATCACTCTTAGCAATATTGACATACATGTTAACAAAAAGATATTCAGACATGCGCAGCATTTTGTTGATAGCGGAGAAGCAGCGTGCTATACAGAATATGGTAGGGCAAGGTGACTTGAAAGCATAGATACAAATATTATGATGGACACTTGTGATATCGCAACATTTGTGAATGAACAAAAAAAGGCAATGTCATGGTAAGTTACGTTCGTTGTCAATGAAATATACATGAGCATAATATCACCATTGATGTCACAAATGTGGTAACAGAGTGTGCATGCATTCTGGTCAACTAACTAATGTGTCAACAATGACACCGCAACGTAATCACGGCAGTGGACAAACGTGTATGTGGGCTACAGCGGTTGGTTTATCTGATTTGCCGGTAAAAACGGAAGCCTCCCTGGGTTTTCGTTTATTCCAGACGCTATGGCGTTAAATTTATGAATAAGAAAAGATTCACGAACTTCCCTTTCGTATTGCGATTTGAAACCAGATTCGTAGTATTGTGGCAGTTATGTTGTCGAAAGAGTGGCCCGGGGTAGCGAAGGTGTTTGGACAGGGGAAGGCCAGGCAGGCACCTGACGTGTGACCTGTGATTATTAAAGCGCAACCGGAAAGCTGTCTCTGTTTGACCAATATATTAGAGGTCACACAATGAGCATTGGAGCAAGTAGATTGCATTGCTCGTGTCACAGTCGAAATTGCCTTTTATCCAGAGAGTGAAGTTCGACGCAGAGCTCTTAACAATACGCGACGTGGTCATGTGGGGGCACACCTTGCAGCGTGCCTTGTTGCATGGGTGACACCCCACTGGGGCTGGCGTTGATAGTTTGGATGACGTAAGTATGTCTCGTAGGTTTCTCGATCGGCGGTAAACTGCTCGTGGAGGCTCCGGGAAGACGTCTTTGAGACGATTGCTCTGCATTAGTATGTTGTAGTAGCTTTTTGAGGATCGCGTGAGCATTTGGAATTGACGGAGAATGTGTCAGAATTAAATTGATGTGTTTCCGGTGCGCAGGTTCTTTATTTGATTTTAGAAGCGCTCTTCGGTCAATTGCATCGGCGCGCATAATCGCATTGTCGATAATCTGAGGCGGGTACTGTTGTACAGTTAGGGCATCACGAAGCTTATCACAGTTTTCAACAAAGTCTGAATTTTCAGAGCACAGTCTTTTAAAACGAAGTGCTTGACTGTAGGGTATACTCGTCTTACAATGTTTTACATGACTGCTTTTGAAATGAAGGTATCGGTGAGCGTCGGTGGGTTTTCTGTATACTTTAGTAGATAATGTTTCGCCGCAAAGGGATACTGTTACATCCAGGAAACAGATAGATGCCTTCGAGTACGAATGTGACAATGAAATGGATGGATGAACCTTGTTAAAGTCTGCAATGAAAGTCATTAGTTCCGCTTCGCCGTGTTGCCAGATAAAAAATATGTCGTCTATAAAACGTTTGTAGTAATATGGCTGTAGTCTGCGCGTTGAAAGAAAATGATTTTCCAATTGGCCCATAAATATATTCGCGTAATTTGGACCAATTTTGGTGCCCATTGAAGTGCCACTAACTTGTACGTAGTGAACACCGTCCAACTGAAAATTGTTAAACTCCAGGATGAGTTTTAATAATGTGGCTAATGTACAGCTATCAACCGATTTGTCACATGATGAGTCGTTATAAGCATCCACTACTGCACGAATGCCGTCTTTGTGGGGAATATTAGTGTAAAGTGACGCAACATCCAATGTTACCAGAAATGAGTCAGCAGGTATATTCAGGTCGATGGTGTCAGCGAGGAAATGAGAAGTGTCCTTCAGATAAGATGGAAAAGTTGGAGGTAGTATACTAATCAGGCCATCGACATAGCTTGAAAGTAGTTCGGTGACAGTGCCAATGCCTGACACTATAGGACGACCGGGGTTATTGGGCTTGTGTATTTTAGGCAATAGGTAAAACCTTCCTGGAACAGGGCTCAGTGGGACTAATGAGTACTTTGCTTTATCGGGAAGTTTGTCATCCAGTATTAAATGCTTGATTGTATCAGTAACAATGTCCTTAAATTCTTCGGTGGGGTTTTCACTGAGTCGCTTGTAAAACGTGTCATTATCTAGCTGTCTCTGAGCTTCACAAACGTAGTCCGTTGTGTTCATTATCACGATTGCGCCTCCTTTATCAGCGGGTTTTATTACAATATCTGTGCGTTCTTGTAAACATTTAACTGCATTCCGTTCTTTGAATGTGAGGTTTCCTTTGAATGAAATGCGGTTCCCATAAGCCTGCAGGATGTCACGCTGAACTGCAGAAATGTACATATCGAGGAATTTATCGCGTTGTGTAGGCGGCGTCCAGTGTTGATGGGAAGACATGTTACTCTTGGATGATGAACGTTCATGGAAGAATTCGCTTAGCCTCATGCTGCGCGCGAATTTATCTAAGTCTTTTACCAAGGTAAATTCATTGTAGCCGCCAGTAGCTGGACAGAAATTCAAGCCCCGAGCAAACACACTCATTTCTGAGTCAGATAAAACCACGTTTGAAACGTTTACTACGTTAGGTCTAGCTGATACTTTGTCTCGACTGGAACAGGATGATTCGACGGGAAGGGAATCTGCGTTGGTCAGTGGTTTTGGAAGGGTAATGTGGTCACGCAAAAACTTTTTTGCTTTCTTCTGCTTAATTTCTAATTGTTTTCTCTGTTCGTATTGAATCAGCGAAGCCGATTCAGAGGGATCCAACATACGGGCCTTGCGCAACTGTCGTTCACTGTTTAGCAACACTTTGACAGCTGAATTATAATGGTCGATGATGATGCGCATGAGAGCTAGGGACGCATCCTTTAACGTTTCGTTCCATGCTAACGCGATCCTCAAAAAGCACTACAACATACTAATGCAGAGCAATCGTCTCAAAGACGTCTTCCCGGAGCCTCCACGAGCAGTTTACCGCCGATCGAGAAACCTACGAGACATACTTACGTCATCCAAACTATCAACGCCAGCCCCAGTGGGGTGTCACCCATGCAACAAGGCACGCTGCAAGGTGTGCCCCCACATGACCACGTCGCGTATTGTTAAGAGCTCTGCGTCGAACTTCACTCTCTGGATAAAAGGCAATTTCGACTGTGACACGAGCAATGCAATCTACTTGCTCCAATGCTCATTGTGTGACCTCTAATATATTGATCAAACAGAGACAGCTTTCCGGTTGCGCTTTAATAATCACAGGTCACACGTCAGGTGCCTGCCTGGCCTTCCCCTGTCCAAACACCTCGCTACCCCGGGCCACTCTTTCGACAACATAACTGCCACAATACTCGAATCTGGTTTCAAATCGCAATACGAAAGGGAAGTTCGTGAATCTTTTCTTATTCATAAATTTAACGCCATAGCGTCTGGAATAAACGAAAACCCAGGGAGGCTTCCGTTTTTACCGGCAAATCAGATAAACCAACCGCTGTAGCCCACATACACGTTTGTCCACTGCCGTGATTACGTTGCGGTGTCATTGTTGACACATTAGTTAGTTGACCAGAATGCATGCACACTCTGTTACCTACATTTGTGACATCAATGGTGATATTATGCTCATGTATATTTCATTGACAACGAACGTAACTTACCATGACATTGCCTTTTTTGTTCATTCACAAATGTTGCGATATCACAAGTGTCCATCATAATATTTGTATCTATGCTTTCAAGTCACCTTGCCCTACCATATTCTGTATAGCACGCTGCTTCTCCGCTATCAACGAAATGCTGCGCATGTCTGAATATCTTTTTGTTAACATGTATGTCAATATTGCTAAGAGTGATGATTCACAATTGGGGGCCCCCATGCTATGTCTTTAAGAAGTGCGTGTTAGTGTAATATGCACGTATGCCCTGACGAAGGCCGGTCCCCGGCCGTAACGTTGGCAATAAAGCATCGTTTTTCGTTTGCTCGTTCGCTTCTTCTGGTGACTTGTATTTATATATATATATATATATATATATATATATATATATATATATATATATGAAAACGCGTAAAATAAAAACAACTCTGAAAGACTCCGGCACGGGGAATCGGACGTGGATCCTCTGAGTCGTGAATGCGAGGCGTTAAACACTGAGCCACGGAAAAGCACGTCCTCCACCGTTCTAACGACGAGCTATTTATATGTACCACTTTCCGCTGGTGATGGGCATCTCGGGGGATAGGGGCTATGGTGTTATCAGAATTACCAGCATACCAGCATGATGGCACAACGAGCGCGCGGCAGCGTGCACTCTCATCTCCCACGCGTACGTTACCCCACAGAAAGGAGAAGGTGGGTGCTCGCTCACACGCCTTTACTGGCGGTGGGGATTATCGTACGCCTTGGCTGGTCTATGGCTTTCACCGGAACAATTCTGTTGCAGTAACCGGGCTTACAAAGGTCACTGCAATTGTTGCAGTCTCCGTTTGCCAAAAGAGTGCGCTTTTAAGGCATAGCGAAGTAACAACTGAGACGTTTATTCCCGTTAATCTGTACCTGTGGGTACGTTTCAGGCCTTATTTCTGTTTGGGAAATGCGAAGCACGCCCCGCCGCGGTGGTCTAGGGGCTAAGGTACTCGGCTGCTGACCCGCAGGTCGCGGGTTCGATTCCCGGCTGCGGCTGCTGCATTTCTGATGGAGGCGGAAATGTTGTAGGCCCGTGTGCTCAGAATTGGGTGCACGTTAAAGAACCCCAGGTGGTCGAAATTTCCGGAGCCCTCCACTACGGCGTCTCTCATAATCATATGGTGGTTTTGGGACGTTAAACTCCACATATCTATCCATCGAAATGCGAAGCACGTTTCAATCTGCTTGTCATTGTGCGTGTGACCTTCCCATTCATTGCTATCGCGTTCATTGCTACGCCTTTGCGGCAAAGCTGCGTCTTTTTCTTGTTGACGCTGTCCTTATCAGATTGGATCCATTAGTGGGCTAGCACGGAATCGGTGTAAAAGCATTCTCACACTTCTGTTTTCAGACGGCCGAATGCAGTAGGAAAACCAGCGCAAATGAAGCGGTACAAGCAAACGAAGAAGGTGAACAGCTTGCTCTCGGTGCCTCGCGTGTACGTTCTTCCAGGAATAAAAAATGATCATTATTGTTTTCCTAGTATTATCCTGGCAGAGGAGGCACGTGCTGAAGTCGTGTTGGCATGGTCGACGCACGCACACCCAAGATACCCCCCCCCCCCCCATTCACGGGCCCGAAGACCGCACTCACTAAGCGCGTTGCTCATTTACTCGGTCACTGCCGCAGCAGCCGCCGTGAGGCCGGCGCCGCGACGAGTCCGGGAAGAGAGTGGGGCTCCAGTTACGGGCCTTCTCTCTCTTCAGCGCTCCACCCACCCAGCACGATCCGACCCAGCTCTAATTAGGAAAGTCATAAACACAAACGACTCTGTAGTGGCGGCAAGAGTAGCAGCAGTGTAGCAAGGCAGGGCCCACATCTCGGGCTGGCTGGAAGCTTCGGGTGGGATGCTTAGTGGCCGTGGCTGCAACAGGCCTTCTCATACCAGGTTATAAAAACATAACGGAAAAGCGAAAAATAAATAGTCGGAGTGACGACTGGAGAAAGAGAGAGAAACGACTTTCGGCGGCACCAAATGATGAAGGATCGAAGACATTAACAAATCGCCCTCACGTGATGCGAGGAAAGGAAAGAGAGAGAGTGCCGTACGTTTGCAAAGTCAGCAGGGGTTAAATGCGCAGTACCCCCCCCCCCCCTTTACATCCTCTTCTTAGTGACTCCCCCCCCCCCCCCCTCAGCCTTACGCCATGCTTTCCTTGCCCTCAGCCTAACGATGGGGCCCCGCAAGGTAGATGGAAGAAAGAGGCTAACGTTCAGCCGAGGACCTCAAAACGGACCCAGCAGCGGCGAAGAATGGGAGCCCGGCGCACACCTCGACGCGTCCCTCTCTGTTCCGAGCCGGCGGCGATGAACGGACCCGGCTGCCGCTGCGAAAGAAGCAAGCCGCGGTTGAAAAATTGCTCCTTATTCACCTGGGGTCTCTCCACCGTCCTTTCCTATTCCTACACCTCTGGGCTGTTCTGCAGCTGCCGCTCGCAAGGAGCCGTAGACGTATAACATCGCTCTCCGCTTGCACCACCGCTCACTTCGTGGTCTACTCGGAGGGGGTCTGACTGTGCCCCCGACCGCGGGGCTGTTTGTGTTTCCCGAAGGAAGTCATCGGTCTTTTTTCGCCTCGAGAAGAGAATTCGCGCCCACGGACTGTCCCACCTGGGAACAGCAGCGCTTGCTGGCAGCCAATGCCCCTGAACGGCCCGCGTTTTCGAGCTTGAGTCACCCGTTGCCTGTTGCCCTGTGCGGTTCTTCTTTAGCTCGAGTGTCCTGTCAGGTGTGCACTTCCTTCTCACGAGGGATTTTTCTTCTTCACGGCGCCCTCTTCGTTGCAAGAACTTGATTGTCTTACGTTTGTGCTCAAAGTGTCTCTTCCATTCAATACAAGTGAAAGAATATGACCTGCTGCTTGTCCTGTCGGAATACTCTTCATGACTGGTAAGCATTGAGTTGCCAAAGGTGATGTCGGCCTGTGTGAAAATTCACCTTTGATCTTGGTGGCGCCGAGCGCAAGTAATCGCGGCCGCTATCCTGCAGAAGATTTATGCTGGGTATGGCAATTTATTGTTGTGGTACTTCGGCTGCTATATTTTAGTCGATATATATAGGTATCCGAAATTACCAAACTCATGCAAATTAGTAACAAAGCAAGACATATTCTCATTTTTAGGACCCCCAATATTCGTGTGCCGCTCGCGTAGAGATTATAATTGGGTCGACACTGTACGTTAAAGTGAAATAATCATCTAGCTTTGTTGGTTAAGCTCTGGAATGCGGCTGTAAGTGGCCGCTGCGTTGCAAAGATCACGGAATCTAGAGGCATACGCAGTGACGTTATCTCGACAGTGTGTGAAAGAGATACAGAGGGTGGAAGCAACCTCGTTCTTTCTCTTCCCGTCATTCATGAGCCCTTTCCTATAACTGAGATCACGAACATCCCTACCAGTGAAAGGCTCCACTATACCGGATCCTGGCGCTCAATAAGGCTCACTGTACGCCGATGACGCGTATCCAAGTGTGGCGAATGCTTATGGAATAAGGGATCAAATATTGTGGTGATCGATAAGACAGCATGAGGACGAGAAGTGCGCGGCATGTGCGGCAGTGCAGTTTCTGTGGAAACCCGAATAAGAACGATGCGATCTCCTAAATGTCCACATTTATGACTGTTAAAAGCTTGGAATCCGCTGAAAAGACTTTGTATACATGTAACAGACGTACCATGAGGCCGACTATGTTAGGAGTGAGATGAGACCACCTATTGCCTATATTTAGCTACACTATTCTGCTTCAGTACATATAATTTTTAACTCATGCAAACATGCTAAGTGTTGGACGCCGCACCCTGGTGGATGTTTATACACAAGCTTCCCTCTCCTTTTTGCGGTAGTTTGTTGTACGCCTTCTGTAAATCTAGCCCTAAGTAGAGCTTGGATTTCTGATATGAACATGATAAATTCAAAGCTGAGGCATAACAAGTGAACACTCCGCCAAGCCCGACGCGCAGACACCACTCAAGGCTTGAAGACTGAGTCTGTGGGCTGTGGAGAAACTGCTGTATCAGTTAAAAGGGGGCACCTGGGGAAATACATAATATCAGCATCGGTGATCAAAAGACGATAGAAACGTCACTTGCAAAATCACATCGCATGGGGTGTACAGCTCAGATCTGCGCATACCCAAGTTTCCCATTACTTTGAATAGGCGACTTCATAATGTTGCATAACGTTCTGTAAGAACAGCAAAGAAATTGCTGCACTTTTTTCACAACAGATCAAGAGGCTCGGACAATTTCAAGAAGAAACTTTAGAATTATGCTCGCAACCCAAAATATTTGTTATCACTTTAAGTCCATGATAGCCGCCTGTGATTATGGGTAGCCAAAAAAAGTAATAGTGATTAAAGTAGTCGACGCACAACGACCTATTAACTGTGCATATATTATAAAGCGCTGTAGGAGCTGAGGCTGCTTTGTCTTGAGAGAAGCATTTAATTAACATAAACAAACGCGCCAATACTGCAAACTCCGCACGGGAAACTGTATCTGCAACGGCTTTGACAAGAACGTTGCAAAAAAAAAAACAATATGACAGTGTATAGGGTATAACTAATGCACTAAAAAAGTGGGCACAAATGTATGGTACTCATATGAATGCGCCATTGAATCAGTGATGACATTACTCTTTGTCAATGAATTGTGCAGCGTATTTGGTGTTCGAATGTTACTTTATCTCTACTACTAATACCCACTACTAATTGGCACGAGAATCTGCCCTCAGCCGACCGCGATTACAACCACGCTTTCGGGCACTGTGACTGGTCGCCGCCACCTGCTTCGACTAATGTTCAGCTTGCATAACTTATGCGTGTCTCACACGCAATTCGTTGGACGGCAGTAATTCGTCGGCAGCGGCGCACTTCAATTACTATTCAATGAACTGAATGTTAATTTTAGAGATACTGCTGATCATTGCCTGAAAAGTGACACCATGTACTTCTTAGCTCATCATGAGTCATGATTTCCTAATCCGAGGCGGAGTGATTAAAAAAAGAAAGAGAGAGTTAGGGGATGGGGTCTCTATCCATAGAGAGAGAGAGAGAGAGGAAAGAAAGGTCAAATACAAGGCACAGAGGTTACGAAGAAGAAAATTTTCGATTTGCAACCCTGCACTGGAGAATGGGTAAGGGTCTACGTAAAAGGTAAGGTCTATGTAGAATTGCAATAACCATAACTATTTCGATTATGTTATCGTATGACCAGTCTACGCAAGCGAAATGTTTCGAGCGATAATTGAACTGGATAATGAATTTCAAAGAAAAACTGCACTTTGTAGAAGGATCTCGAGATTATTTTTTTTAGATAACAGCTGAAATTGAACTGGGGAAGTAGGCTTCGAGGCACTCCAAGAGCAGGTTACTTCAAGCGAATCGGTTGGTATACTACGTTAAATGACACGCAGAAGGTAGAAACATGGAAGAAGCTATACACGCATATATATCGTGGGTACTTCGTGTAGCTATACTGCAGAAAAGTGCGCGCAATAACTACCTTCGATGAGTGGAATGCACTGGCGACACTGCGTCGCTTTACTTCAGTAAAGGGGTAGTATCCTACATGTAGAATATACACTAGAGTGTGTCATTTAGAGTACATGTTGTAGATATCTTTTCACAGTGCTGTATACCGCATGCGTGCTGTGTCACCGAAAATCTTGACCTGCTCAGATTGTGATTGGGAGGATAGGTAAGGTTTTTACTGGAGGTTCCAGGATATTCCATTCTATGGCGGTTAGAAAAAGCTTCTGGGTTCATGAGTAAACTTATCCTTTCACAAGAAGATTGCATTTCGCAACGCTCGCCATTAGGGAACAGGTTAGTGCTCAAAGTTCTTCTGAAGGTAAATTTTTTGTGGAAGTTTTTTTAAACTTTTGAAACACTACTTAACAAATGGCATATGCGTAGTTATCGTGGATAGCCCTGTATGTCTATCCTCATCTATCTTTTCTAGGGACGTTGATCAAACCAGCAACAATTGGTGTTGTAATGGCGCATGTCAGGCGCAAAGAGTGATGATGTATACCGGTGCAACGTAAAATTGCTTTTTCTCTGTTTCATATCCTCAATGTAGGAGTCTGACCCCATTCCTGTAACGAACCACCTTGGCCTAACTTTGCAGAAATTCCGTTGACATATGTTGCTTCCAGTCAGATAAGAATCACATAAGAACAATAACATAAAAAGTAATGTTTCGCGTTACGAGCGTTCACTACAAACGGGAGTGAGAACATGTGCTTATCATAACGACGTCGTGGTATAAAGCCGGCAACCCATTGTGTACAAACAGGCACACGCGTTGCTGCGCGTAATCCTTTAATAGGTAGTGGGTGCATAGCAAGTTCGAAAGCCTTTTACGCGTGTAACTGCTTCTGATTTAAGGGATGCTACCCATTGCACAGAATGCAGCGGTGTGCGAAAACTTCACTGACGCTGGCCACTTTCAAATTATATTTTAGTAACCCACAATTTAATCTTCTCGAGTAACACCATACACTAGAAAAATGACGTCATATCCACGAAGTAAGTCATAATTTCGGAGCTGGCACGGAGAATATCGAAAAAACCCATGAATTCTTCGAACTCCTGTACCGTCATATAAAAACGTGACCACAAATCCTTCCTACAACATCCTATACCGTCCTATATATAGGCGCAACCCCGTTGTTATATATATGCACATAATATGCCCATTGTGTATTAATTTACATTTTTGTGCACTGCATACGTGACCTAATACCGTGTACCTTAATGTCACTTGGCATCACATCATGCCCCGCCGCGGTGGTCTAGTGGCTAAGGCACTCGGCTGCTGACCCGCAGGGCGCGGGTTCGAATCCCGGCTGCGGCGGCTGCATTTCCGATGGAGGCGGAAATGTTGTAGGCCCGTGTGCTCAGATTTGGGTGCACGTTAAAGAACCCCAGGTGGTCTAAATTTCCGGAGCCCTCCACTACGGCGTCTCTCATAATCGTATAGTGGTTTTGGGACGTTAAACCCCACATATCAATCAATCATGGCATCACATCATATAGCATCCGTCCATCTGTCCACGCGTGCGTCGGTCCGTCCATCTATGCATTCGTACGTCCGTGACTTCGTCTCCCAGCGCAGAGAAAGGGAGAGTGCCAAAAGCGAGCGCCTTATATAGGCGCGCTATCTAGTTGGCATTCTTGAAATCAGAGTAACAGCTGAGCCTGTAGCGTTCACCTCTGAAGCTTAGGTTACGGGTCGGGACTTCCCTCCAGCTTAACAACCTGACAAGCCACTTCCTAAAAAGTTCACGCTAAGTGGTTGAAACACGCACTATATGAACAGAACATCACTATCGTGTTCAACTCTTAAGGGAAGAGCTCAAAAATACTTCTTTTTTTTAATGTCACATATACCTGGCCATTTTGTGAGCTTAATTTGTACTCGATCTCAACACAACTAGCCAGATTGCTGAGTGAAGTCATCAGAATTAGTGCTGTAGCCTGACGTGAAACTCGAATTGATGACGTGCGTCATAACGAAGCACAAATTGCAGGCGCGAACACGATATATATGACGTGTAAGTCGTGTAGTTCACGCCTTGGAAAAGTCGACTTCAATATCTTATCAGCAGTTGTTCAGCTTTGCACTTACTCAAAGCTGTTTTTGTATACCGGTTATTTGTATGGCGGAGTGACCTCGCATCCGAAAAAATGGTGTCCGTACCAACTTAAGTCCGGTTACTTTCGATTGCTGTTATTAATGTTACCGTATTTACGTGCATAATTTGCGCCCTTGCATAATTTACGCACCCATAATATTTTGCTAGCTTTTCGAAAAAAAAAACTATTACTCGCATGCATATTTCGTGCTCCCCGACCCGCCAAAACGAGCTCGCCGGAGTGCGCATCTTTGTACCTTTTGATCTCAGTCTGGCCGGCCTTAGGTTCTTATAAACAGCATCTAACGTGGACATCATCTTTCGCTAACTTCAAATATAATTTGGGATGGTGAAATATGAGCTTTTGGTGTAAATTACAGCCAGAGGTAGGTGGTAGTACATATACCAAGCATCTCACAATTTTTTTGCTAACGCTTTCTGAAAACAAGAATGCTTGCAGTGTGTGAGAGGTAACCACTGGACATCCAGTGAAATGGGCGGTGCTCTAATACATTTGACGCTCCGTGAGAAGAACCTACAACCACAGGTGGAAATGTATAGATCATTTATTTCCAGCGTGATGTTGAACAAAACCGGTTTGTCCAAGTAAGCAAAGGACGACATTATCTGAGATGAAGCAATACAATATGTAGTGTTTTTTTTTTAATGTACGTGATAAGTTGCTGTACCTTCGAATCTCCATGACTGTAGACTGTACTGAAATTCTCGCTGGCGTCATCATATGCTAATTCTATAATGGTTTTACTGCGTTAAAACAGCGACAAAAGAATACAAGAAGACAGTACGTGCAGACAGCATACGCGCTTATGTCGATTGGGGAGATCAGTTACTGGAAGCTTCAAATACTCATAACAAAACAAGCTTAATTTTATTTTACTATGCCCATTGAAAATTTCACACAAACGTGCCTCTTTTTCACACCTAGAGCACGTGTTCTATTGAAAAAAAGAACGCAATTTTTCTCACCTACTTTCCTAACGGCTGAGTAGTAGCTATGCTCGTAATTACGTTTTGTTAGCCACATTACGCAACATATTTGGACAAGTGGTATTAATAAATACTTATTATATTCTGCTACGTATGGACGTTCAGATCAAGAAGACAGCGCTCAATGAAGTCCAAGAACACCCGTGGTCGTGGCAGACAACGACTGAACGGTTTGAAACAGACCATAAATTATTTAGTAAAGCAGTTACAATAATCAGATTACACTTCTTCAGTTAAACAATTTGATTACATCGCCCTGCCGCGGTGTTCTACTGGTTAAGGTACTCGGCTGCTGACCCGCAGGTCACGGGATCGAATCCCGGCGGAAGCGGCTGCATTTTCGATTAAGGCAAAATTGCTGTAAGCCCGTGTGCTTGGATTTAGGTGACCGTCAAAGAACCCCAGGGGGTCGAAATTTATGAAGCCTTCCACTACGGCGTCTCTCATAATCATACAGTGGTTTATGGACGTTAATCCCTACATATAAATCAAATCAACACTTTGGTTACATGGGCAAGCAGTGGCGTACGGTACTCAGTCACACTGAATTGAGCATCCCCTTGCCTCCCACAGTTATCTAGTTGGGCAGTGTTTTAGACCGATGATAAATATACTCGTTGGGCCGGACGACGTCGAAGGCTGCAGTTACGTTTAGGAAGTAGGGGTAGCAGATGAGCAGCACAATAGGCATGATGCAACCACTGTTGTGTTCTTTTACGAAGGAGTAACAGTATTCTGCCCACGTTTTTTGCTTTGCTAGATAGCAATTTCTTATACTTCAACACACTGCTAGATCAGTCAGCCCTTCAAGGAGTGGTTGCGGCAATAAATATTTGGAAAAGTGGCAATCATGAACAGAAATGAATGGCTTGCACTTCAGTAATAAATATTGATTCTGTTATTGGGGAGTGTTTCTGAAGGGCTGAAAATTGTAAAGGGCTACATCACAATGCTTTTTGTACGAAATTCTTCCTTGTAGGTGGCTGGACGCCATTGGTAGTGTCGCATCGTTCGAGAAAACTGCTTCGCTTCTGCTTCTGCGTTGGAATTGTCACGTACATAATATTCTTTCCCTGAATCTTCTGGCCGCATAGGATGTAGAAAGTTTTATCGCGAAAAACACCAAACGGGCTCCAACGGGCCTACGTTTTAACTTATTTTCACTGGAAGACTTCATGTATCATGATTAGTACACGTTCGAGTATGTGAAGCCTCATACTGCCATATAACGAGTCAGCCTATATAAGAAAACAACAGGTCAATGTCGGCGCAAAGATCTATAGGTGAGAACTTCCTGCCATCGACTGTCTGCCTCCGCTAATATGTCGAACACTACTATGTATTTCATTGTATTCTTACAACATCCAACAGAACACAGTTGTTCGATATGTAACAAACAAAATTGTCCCTGTTGCTTCAAGCATATATGAAAATGGTTTATGCGAAGGCAGCCAAGTGACAATTATTATATCGATTGTCAGCTTCAAACCTATAAAGCATGCTATTTGTTATTCTTTTTTCGATACTAGATAAAATACTTGCTTGTGCATTGATTGAAATATATCTTGCGCTAAAGTTCACGAAGGGAATCGTTCCCAATGAACTCCTCAGGTTAGTAACTGCCCGTGTTGTTAGTTCAAACAAGCACTAATTTCGCAACAGGTATTAGGCCGGCATGTCTTATAGATCTCTTACGACAAAGAACTGACCTGCGTGAGCACATCGCAGTTTCCTAAAGGCGTACAAAAGATAGATGGTTGCTTGTATTACGACTAAATAATCCGAAATCTCGCCTTTCACTGCAGCGTGATTCCAACGCACCGCTCTGAAGATAAATCACGCAGTTCAACAAACGGGCCGCGGCTCTTCGCACTCCGGCTCCCATTTATTGCGGTTCGCGTTGCGGTATGCCCGTTCATCAAGCGGGCAATGACGGCGAGTTCGTCAGTGCGATGGCGAGGAGGAAGAGTGCGGAGAGCTGCTACGCGGTCGACTAGAGGAAGATGCATCGTCGTAGGTGCGCGAGTTATTCCACAGCTCGGGGTGGCGCCACGCCAGCCAGATTCACACGTCCAAAATGCGCGCGTGCATGCGTGCCCCATATTATAGCGCGCGCACGGCTTATACGCACTCCGTCTCCCTTCGAGCTCACCCACGCACACGTAGACGCGCGATTGCGAAACTCGAATCTCGACCGACGTTAGGTTCGCGTGAGAACTCTTCCCGTTCGTTGCATGCATTGCTGGCGACTGGGGCAACACACACGTCAGGGGCGCCGACGGTAGAGCACGTGGGCCCCGCTGCTGCTGCTCGCACGCACAGACATTTACACGCTCGCATGTCTATAAGCGCGCGTTCGCAGCCATCAGGGCCAAGCGTGCGTGTTCGGCGAGCCTGGCACGCGATGCCCACCGCGCGCGCTCACACACCGCCGATGCAAGAGAAGTCCCGGCGGCACGCATGAAGCAGCCGTGCCGACTCCCTTCCCTCCGCTCAAGGTTCCCCTGGCGATCCACTACCACGTCGGGGCCCGCAGCGGCATTGGCGTCGGCGACCGCCCCCTTTTTCCCCGTATCCCGCGCTGAAGAGCGCGTGGGGGAGTTCACTGGCTGGCAAAGGCGAGACGAAGAGCACGTGGGGGAGTTCGCTGGCTGGCAAAGGCTAGACGAAGAGCACGTGGGGGAGTTCGCTGGCTGGCAAAGGCGAGACGCACACACGCACAAAAAAAGTAGAGCTCTGTAATAATAGAGCAGCCTCGCGATGGGTGTGGTCTGGAGTTGGGACCCCGAACGCTTGCCTGGCAGAGCGCGGGCCGGCGAGCACGGTTGCAACCACCCTCTTTTCTCTCACTCGTCCGTCCAACCGTCCGTCTGCTTCGGCACATCGTGTACGGGCTCGAAGCGCGCTTGCCTCCACCGGATGCGTTGCCTCCGAGTTCTACCAAACTTCACGAACCGCGCCACTCTCTCTATACTCCCTAAAACCCGAAAGGGACGGTTCGAAATCCGGTCCGCTAAAAGGAGCAGCTTGCCGCGGCCCTTCTCGTGGCTGGAAAAGTGAGTGTCGGAGGATGGGTGGAAAAAAAAAAAAGCGCTCTGGGAACCGGAGAAAATGGATGGGTCCGAGGGGATAGAAACGCACCCTTGATTGGATGTGTACCCGCAGCTGTTGCGAGTCTCTTTTCGGCGAACGGACCGCGGTTCGAGAGAAGAGAGGTGCCGGGGGTCCGCTCTCTCCCGTGACCACGTCTCCGTGAACACAAACGCACGCACAAACACGTGCTGACGGGCGGCGGGCTGGCGCCTTGGATGCGGACCCTTTTCTCGCTTCATGCGAACGCAGGGATCCTGCGGACAGACTGTCCCTGCCGTCTGACCAGGCCGTGGGCTCGCACGCTTACATATGACCGGCTTCGCTTCTCTGCAGGGCGAACCGGTCCCGAAGGTCCGGTTGTCCCTCCCGATAAATGAACGGCGTGTCGTCGTTGATTGTAGGGTTCGGTCACTGTCGGCCGGCCGACCAGGCCAATCCCCTCCCGTTTTCCTCTTTATCCCGAGCTCCAGCCCGACGCAGTGGTGCAGCGTACCGACCTCGGTAAAGGGCAGCGCCGTTAGTTTACTGGCTTGTATGTCCGCGAACGACCCCTTGTTGTGGCCTTGTGATAAAAGAGAGCCATCACATGCTTTCCGCATCAGACAAACGTTGTTTGTTGGTCGTTAAAAGCGAAGGCTGTACACACGAATGACGTGTTCGAGTACCGCAGTTGAGCGCTATATTGTTTGTTTGCGGAGTATTGGGAGGAAGTGTTAGAAGCATGGCGGAAGTGTTGACTGGTTGGTTGAAGTGACAAGGTTTGGTGGACGTATACTATCAAATTTTTGCCCTCGTTGAGTAAACAACGGGCGATATATGGCGACAAAGTGTGTGAAGTGCGTGAGATCGTCCCCTGTCCAACGTATACCAATCATGACAAACGCACGAATTTGTAAGTATTTAGGTGATAGAGTGAAGCGCAATATTTAACACACACTGCCAGGAACTTTGTAAGCAAACGTATCCTTTTCTGTGTGCTGCCTCATTCATGTCAAACTCTGCGCTCGATTCCACTAACTCTAGCAGTCCACCACGATGGTGCAACCGTTATGGCGCTCGGCGGCAGATCCCATTTTCTCGGGTTCACTGCTAGTGGTGGCGGTCGTACTTCGATGGGGGCGAAATTGGGGAGGTTCGTGTTACTGTGCGATGTTAGTGCACGTTTCAGAAACACAGATGGTCCAAATCTCCCAAGCCCTTCATACGGCGAGCCTCATAACCATATCCTAGTTCTGGCACGTTAAACCCGAGATATATATTACCTCTAAAGCGTACAATTATTTCGCGTTCATGACCTGAGCATTTCCTTTAAAATGAATAGAAATTACAACTGACGTGCTAGAACGATATTAGTGCACAAACTGCGATATATCTATGTCCTTTTTCGTTTTAATCAACACAACAAAGGAGTGTGGGTTGGAGTAAAAAATGCGACCATATTTTCAGTGAAAGGCACGCAGATGTAAAAAAAAAGAAGGCAAATCCCACGTACAGTGGGAGTCGTTGGCATGCAAAGCACGAATGAGGAAGATTGATATGCCACTTTTAAAGCAGCACAATCAACGTTACGAGGCGGACGGACGCATACAGAGCAAAGACAAATAGAAATGTTATGCGAACTCAGGTAGGCAGGTATGTTGATTGCACGTAAGCAGGTATGTTGTTTATAGTCGTGTAACGACGGCACCACTAATGTTTGCCATGCACTCACGTCATACCGTACTAATTTTGCAATATAGGTCATGCGAACGAACCCACCGGAAGAGCAGCAAAACCATGACATGTGAATCATGACATTATTGACATACTTTTCATGATTTTCATGTTATGACTAGTCACTTTTGCTCGTCATACAGTCATGTTATGTCATACCAATTTTGGTATAGATCCCAATCTCGAAATGCCCAGGAGAGATAAATGTCGTCGTAGGCGTCTATAGATAGACAGATAGATACGGTCAATGTCACTGAAGTTCGCGAAGTGCTTCACCTTCAGAAATCGGTAGCTTTAGTCACCTTCTTCAAATAAGTGTGCTATCACGCCAATTTTATTCCATGGGGTTGTGCCGTCCAACCCCGCCAACCTGATTTCATTTGTGTCAAAGCGACTTTCACAGAAAAAGAAATTGCTTGTTTTATTTGAAAAGACAGATATTCTTCATACGTAAAAACATCTAACCGGCCTACCTTTAAGTTATAGTTGGTTGTTTCAGACCTATTGTAAATAAAGCACGAAAATCATTTTACAATATCCCAGAGTGTGGAACGCAATACAAAACAGCTCCTTTCATATTGTGGAAGATACCAGTATGGCCGAAAAAAAATCATGTTTTTTTTTCGTGAGGATCTTTTTTAAACTTGTTTGCGACAGTTTAACTCCCAGCGAGTGAAATTTTTGTGCATAAAAAGTTCACCGATACTGTGCGCGTAGGTTAAGAAAATTATGCGTTGATCAGCACTGAAACCCTTACATGAGATTGCATCAGAGCGTACAGCCAATACTCCCTTCTTCTAAAGCTTATTTGATTTTTACTACTACTACTACTACTACTACTACTACTACTAATAATAATAATAATAATAATAATAATAATAATAATAATAATAATAATAATAATAATAATAATAATAATAGGTGGGGTTTCACGTCCTAAATGCTTATTTGATCTTGTGAATATTTAGGTTCGTAAGTGCCCCCGTCACCTAACGAAATCCGATATATCGACACAGTCTAATTCACACTGCTAAAGGCATCGTACTGTGTGTTGAAAAGATGAGTTCATATGAATGGCACAGCTTCGTGGCGTTCTACAAATCATAAGGGACTTCACTTTAAATTATTACTACATGTCTTACTTTCTCGCGGTATGATTTCACAAACCGAAAATTTTTCTGCCGTACTCCCCAACGCGTTTTCGCGGTGCTGTGGCGACAAATTGCAGTGGCATCGTTGATCGCAGAGCTCAAGGGACAGACAAATAATTTTTATGGTTCCTGTTTTCTTTAGCGTGACGGAAAGCATTGCGGTCATTGTGTCTAATCACCGAAGGGTAACGCAAGCATACCGTTAAACCTTTCTCGTGAAATTTTTCAATTCATAAGCTTTACTAAATATAGAGAGGATGAAAATAATATACGTGCACTAAATTTGAGCATTCATTGTGGTGTGCATGAAAGAATCGGACTACGCTAGGGGCGTAACAAGAGGGTCACTCATCAAGCCCGTGTAAGCCCCTCCCCCCGAAAAATTTTTTCGACAATGCATAAAGAGCAAAAAATAAAGATTTCAAGAGGTTGTTCCCCACCCCCCCCCCCTCCAATCAAGAGGCTGCCCTCCTTTTCGAAAACAATTCTTGCTATGCCCCTAGGCTGCGCACACTAACTGGACATTCTATTACTCCGCTTCAAAGCTCCTCGGCTAAGCTTTGCGACTTTTTTTTTTCTAACCTTCAAACGAGCTGGCCCAGCTATCTACACTTCTGAAAATGTATATTCTACTCAGATCACAAAAAGGATGCTCGAATCAGCCATTGTAATTCAAGGCCTTTTCATTTCCGCCTAGATCCAACCACGCGTTCTGGCCCGTTGTCGCTTCCTGGACCTGTGGACTGAATCATGAAGTTAATTATTCGGCATGTGGTTAACAGTTCGGTATACTGTAGGGTGACTATCATTCTCCATAAAACATTGCAGAGCGTAATAAGGCCGAGCAGTACCTCTAAACCAGGTCCCGGATAAAGAACTATCTACAGAGTCAGCAAACTAGACAAAAATCGTCGTGTTTCTTGGCTATTTGATTGATTTGTGGGGTTTAACGTCCCAAAATCACCATATGATTATGAGAGACGCCGTAGTGGAGGGCTCCGGAAATTACGACCACCTGGGGTTCTTTAACGTGCACCCAAATCTGAGTACATGGGCCTACAACATTTCCGCCTCCATCGGAAATGCAGCCGCCGCAGCCGGGATTCGAACCCGCGACCTGCGGGTCAGCAGCCGAGTACCTTAGCCACTAGACCACCACGGCGGGGCGTGTTTCTTGGCTATACCTGGTACTTCATCCAGGAGATGGTTGAGAGTGATATATAGCAAAATGTGATGACTGATGAAACACCGAAATTCCTCCGTTTTTCGTTTGGTTTAAATGTTTAAGAAAGAGAAGTTCATTGTACACTTAACTTGTGCATACAGAAACAAAACATCAAAACAAGTAAAGAAATTGTATACATCTTACAAATGAGCACCAAAATATAATTGATCACTGGGTATCCAAATTTTACAGGTCAAATGGAAATTTAAATTGAAACTAGTTAATCACATTTTACAGGATACCACGTATGCATGCCTTCGAGAGTGGGCGCATGGATAGTACGAAACGACTGGAAACTTCAGCTGCCCCTCCCTTACTCTGAAGAAACGTGTGTACCATCGTCGAAGGAAAGCCTCTTCACCGTGCGTTTCCAACTGCTGGTCTAGGTAATTCCACACAGTGAGACATATTTTCTGGAGTACGGAATAGGCGCCTTTATGAGGCTTGCGCCGTAGTTCTGCTAAACAGCGTCGCCGACACAGTACGTACAAAGTCACTGTAAAGACCAGCCTTGCAAACAGCCCACGTTCTGCTCCCATGCGCACTTTGCGAAAGCCAATGTTTAGGTATGAGAGACAGCGCTAATTTGAACTTGAGTTCTGTAACAGCGCAGCACTACACACGACACAAAAAGAAGGAAAACTGGCAACACTGCGCTGCCTTTCCCGTTCTATTATTCGTGTATAGCGTCACACTGAAACGATGAGGCCATAGGCGTATCAGATGGGGGGAAGGGAGGGGAAAAGGTGGCGATAGTTTCCCATTTAAAAAGTTGAAGGGGTTAAGCACCCCCCCCCCCCTACCCATTCTTTTTTTTTTGATAGTGGTCACTCTTGCTCGGCGCTGGGGAACCCAAGAAGTTAAGGGGGGTTTTCCGTCAAAACAGTAATCACTCAATTACGTTCTTACAGGAGAATGAAAAATTTACGAGGCAGTGTTACAGCATAAAAAAATTTCGCCAACATTTCCTCTGTGATGATTTTCCTTGTGGGCTGTGGGCTCTTCGCGGTGCGGGTTGCCTATGCGACGCGTCTTGCGCTGCAGTGTTGCAGAGCAGGTAAGCGCTGCACAGGGACCCTGTAATACTACATCACTTGTTCCTGCTTTTATTTTGCTCTGACTTGTTGGCGAAATTACGTATGGGAACGAGCAAACTATCTAAAGACCGGCCAAAGCATTTGCTGCTTCCGGAAAATAATTTTCCTCAGAGAGGATAAATCAAGACCGCTGCTCCGTCGAAACTGTTGTGAGCCGATCATTTTGACGAATCGTGTCGGACGCGGAAATCGTGCTAAGGGCAACTTTCCTTAGTCAAAATCTGATTGAACCTTGGGGTACCTAAGAAAGCGAGTGGCGTCACCTCTGTGTATGCAAATTCACACCAAAGTGCGAGCGCATCGATGAAGTTCTTTTTTTATATATCTATCCCGGTGGACGAGTGAGGTAGGTTTGCCCCCCCCCCCCCCAACTCGCGAAAGAGTTGGTAAGCTATGAGGCCTAACCAAGTGGCTCAACTTGTCGTCTTGCAGCTTGCATTTGCAACGACTACAACGGAAGCTGTGGCATTGAGAAAATAGGCACAAAGGCAGCTTTTCACTAGTGGTGCCGAGCCTGAAAAAAGCGTGGAAGTGGGCCGTCCTCTTTGTTTCTCTTCGGTTTTCTCTTTCTTACCTCCTCTCTTTCGTTTTCTCTCATTTTGTTTATTTTGTTTAGTTTTTTATTTGTATTTCTTTCCGTCTCTCTCTGTCTATTTCTTCCCGAGTTATTTTTATATTTCGTCCCATTTTCTTTTTCATCCTCTCTTCTATCTCTCACATGTGTTCGGCATGCTTCCTCTCTTTGTTTTTCCCTCTTTTCTTCTCAATCTCTATTTCATTTCCTCTTTCTTTCATTCTCTTCCTCCCTCTTTATATTTGTACAATCCTTTATTACCATTTTTCTCTCGCTAATTGCGTATACGCTGTAAAGCTTTACTGTCTCCCGTGCCCGTTTTGCTCATGTTCGCCGCCCCGTCCCTTTCTCAACTTTACAAAGCGATATGCTACGCTTGCTAGCATTCTCAGCTAGCCGAGCGGGTACGCTATTGGCCATTGGGTTGTGGGAACCTGGGTTCCAATGCCGAGAAATTTTCTTAATGAAGCAATTTTTTGCTTCATCTTCTTTCTATGTTTTCTTTTATTCATTCTCTCTATTATTCGCTCTGTACTCGTTCACGAGTTCATCAGGTTACTGAATCCTGCGCATGAGAAATTACCGTACTTTGGTTGGTTAACCGGTTCCTCAACATCTTAGTGCAACCTACTCCGGGGAGATAAACCGAAACTGGTGTGAAAGGAGGAGACGAAGAGATTGCTTGCCTGTTCGCGATGACGATTTCCTTTTCACGCCACCAACAAACGGCCAGCTTTTTACAACTATCCTGTAAATAAATATGTGCATCTGTTTCGGCGACGTGTTCGTGAAGTCAGTAGCAGCACGACTGTACACTCTTGGTGTATGCGCAACGGCCCGTCAGCGACATTGCCCTCTTTTACTACGGTGGCGCACAACGGTGGCCCCATCTCGTGGCACATTTAAAAGCATCGCGCTTCACATTGCCAGTTCCCGCTGTAGCGCCCGTGCGGTTGTTTTAAATGCGAAGCATTTCTCAGCGAACTTCGGCGACTTTGAGCGTCTATCTATCTATCTATCTATCTATCTATCTATCTATCTATCTATCTATCTATCTATCTATCTATCTATCTATCTATCTATCTATCTATCTATCTATCTGTCTGTCTGTCTATCTATCTATCTATCTATCTATCTATCTATCTATCTATCTATCTATCTATCTATCTATCTATCTATCTATCTATCTATCTATCTATCTATCTACCTATCTATCTATCTATCTATCTATCTATCTATCTATCTATCTATATATCTATCTATCTATCTATCTATCTATCTATCTGTCTATCTATCTATCTATCTATCTAACCTATCTATCTATCTATCTGTCTATCTATCTATCTATCTATCTATCTATCTATCTATCTATCTATCTATCTATCTATCTATCTATCTATCTATCTATCTATCTGTCTATCTATCTATCTGTCTATCTATCTATCTATCTGTCTGTCTGTCTATCTATCTATCTATCTATCTATCTATCTATCTATCTATCTATCTATCTATCTATCTATCTATCTATCTATCTATCTATCTATCTATCTGTCTGTCTATCTATCTATCTGTCTATCTATCTATCTATCTATCTATCTAACCTATCTATCTATCTATCTGTCTGTCTGTCTGTCTATCTATCTATCTATCTATCTATCTATCTATCTATCTATCTATCTATCTATCTATCTATCTATCTAGCCACTTACGTTTGGGTGCTCTCGTGGTCACCCTTTTATTAATCAAAATTAGCATGGGAGAGTAAGATGATTTGACGAATATGATGCGCTGGTCAAGACATTTATAATGTCACAACCCCGTCGCGTACGTCGTCAAACACTTCTCGCCAGACAAAGCACATACCTACGGACGTGTATGTGCCGTTGGTATGCGGGACCGACTTATAAAAAACCCGAGTGGTATGCGCTTCTGCACAGCCCAGAACTTCAGGACCAAATCCTGGCCGTTGTTGCGAACGACGGGCCGATCCCGCCGATCCCGCCGAAGCCACCACTGTTGCGAAGCCACCTCCGAAATCCCACCGCTGACCTCCACTGTTGAGAAAGACGGCGACGCCGACCCGGTCCCACAGGCGCCACTGCTTTCAACTCCGCCGGGAGGGTCACCAGCCGTTTGGTAGCGTATGTTTCTCAGCTCGCGGCTGCTTCTGCGCAGAGCTGATAAGACGAGCGGACGAGACGACGGTGAGTTAAACAAGGTTTATGTACAGCATATATACAGAAGCGTTACAATTTCGGCACTGGGGCCGACAGAGGCTCGAAGAGCCGAGCTCTCCTCTCTAACACATAGGTCAGCTTTTCGCCTAAGACCGCCGACTCACACACATGTCGGCTCTCCGACACGGGGCCTCCTCTCACTCACATAGGACCGCCGATCGCGACGCGCCGCAGGGCTTCTTTTATTTACACCGGGTCCAACCAAAATGTCCAATCAGAAGCGCCGCTGGTCGTCAGGGCAGATTCCTCCAATGGCGCGCCGCGCCATGCGTCAGACCACCAGACACGAGGACGCCGGCTCGCTGTCACGTGCACTGCTGACTCAATGCACGGGGGCCAGAGACGCGCCGCGCGTGTTTACGCCGTTCGCGCCAGGCAGACTGCGGGCTGGCCTTGACCCAGATTGCCTTTTTCAGAGGCACGGACGTTTGACGAGGACTCGCTGGCATAACAGCACCCCCGCCGCCAGACAATGCACCGGAAAGACGAGCTGCTTCCACGGGGCTCGGATGTCAGGTGCGCTCGTTCGCCAGGTCCCTCCAGGTTCGCCTCCAGGGCCATGGGGAGAATACAGCTCCAGACCGTTCCGGGAATACAGCCCATTCTTGACGACGGATCCCAGCTCCACTGGCTTGTCGCCACAACTTGTCGACCAGCTTCACTCGTCTCTTCTGACCATCTTCGGCTTCAGCACTTGTCGATGGTTCTGCAACTTGCCAAGAACGGATCGACAACAGACAACACACGACACACGCAAGTGCCCTCGGTCACCCGACAGAACACCAGACAAAGTATAGTACAACATATACCTATCTACGTGTCTATCGGAATTTTGTTCCCCCTACATCAAGAGGCACATGTGGGACACAAGACTCTTAAAGTAAGAACTTGAATTTTTCACAATTACAACAACGCAACGAATTAGAATACCACATAAAGTTGGCCCCTTGAGATCACTCCAAACGAGAGCGCTCAGCCCAGGTCGTGATGAGGTCAAAATTTTGCCCCGAATCGCCAACGAGAAACCGAAAGGTTGAGAAGGTACTAGCTAGAACGCACTGCTCAATGCACCTGCATTAGCGTTTACCTTTCCTTTTTTTTTCTTTAGCGAACGTCAAAGTTGCGCTGTGGAGCAACATGCTCCACTTCAGTAACCGGCCACTTTTAGGCGACGATACCTATGCGGCACCAAGAGCGGCTCACACTTTCGACGTTGCACAGGGGAACAACGATACGGCTTGCTACGGATTGACTCCTCACCGCTTAGCTCGATATCGTGTTCGATCACCCTCATGTTTCCGGGGTGGTCCGAAAACGCGTCTTCAAACTCGGAACCAATCTTTCTGAGGTCCTCGTTCTCAGGTCCTCCTTCACTTAAGCTAGGCTCTAGGTTTATCTGCTCCCGGATTACTTTCGATCCCCCTTCGGTTACCTCACTAGAACTCAAATTTTCTGCTTCCTCTTCCACTGAAGCATTCAACAGCATATTTACGACCGCTTGATGTTGAACGTATGGTTTCATCAAGTTGTAAATTTTGTCCGGCCGCCTTCCTAATTTCACTTCATAATTTGAATCGCAAGGCTTCGATAATACGTTGGCGGGCCCTTCCCAATCAACCTCAAGCTTGTTCCTTTTGGATGGCTGCAGCCGCATTACCTGATTATCAACTTCAAAAGCGCGCTTCTTCCCCGATTTCTCGTAGTGCTCCTTCGACAGCACTTTTGCCGCGTTTTTCTGGCTTTCCACTAGCGCTTCAATTTGGCTTTCCACTGGCGCATCAATCGAGAGATCCTCACGCTGCTCTCGAATGAGCGTCTCTCGATCAACTCTCGGCAGCTCGCTCCAACTTTCCGCTGCAGGCGAGAGCGTTGCAGCCCTCTCGCTCCGATTCAATGGCGCCATGCCGTCTCTCCCAAGGCATACCGCGCCGGCCGCTTCCGCGACGGGCCGCTCGCGTGACTGCTCACATGACTCATGCGGAAAATTTTCTTTCTGGGGTTCCGTCGACCCGCCGACAAGGTCACTTGAGAGTTCACCGCATTGAACCAGATCAAGCTGCCGCGATAGCTTCCGCGCTTGCGATCGCGTGAGGGCCATGCACGCAAAGTTGGGGAAGAACGATTTGCCCTGCTCTTTGAGAAGCTGCTCGGAGTTGTTGGAGAAAAGATAAGGAAAACGATCATTTAGCGCGGCAGACACAGCCGCTTCAGTGCGAAGCTTACCGAACGGGCCTTCAATGACAACCGTGGCGATTGGTAAGCGAACACTCTGCTCCTCGGCGACTTGCCTGATCCACGCGCATTCTCCTGTGAAGTCATCCGGAGACACCAATGAAGGATGGACAACGTCCATGGTTGCCGCTGAGTCTCTAAGTGCTCGGCACGTTTTCTCATTCACCCTAATTTCTTGGAGATACGGCTCCAACAACCGCATGTTTTTTTCTGATTCTCGGATTGTTGCGAAGGCAAACTTTTCCTGACAGTTTCTCGCGATGTGTCCTTCCTTTTTGCAGTTGTAGCAGATTAGCTGCTTCCGTTTGTTTTCCGATTCAAATGCCTGTGTGGTAGAAACCTCACTCGATTTCTCCGCTTCTGTTTGCCCTTCCCCTACACTGTCCTTCGTAAGAGACGGGTCCTTCTTGAAATTACGGTGCGGAGTGGGTTTCCGTTGATCAGGTTTCCTTGAAAAGCCCTCTTTCCTTTCCTTTTCAACGCGCACTGCCCTGCTATGCAACTTTCGGCGAGTATAATACTCCTCAGCTAACTCGGCTGCCTGATTTAACTGTACTTCCCCAAGTCTGTCCTGCAGCCAAAGTCTGACATTATCCTCGATGCAGCGGTAGAATTGCTCCAATGCAACGCATTCCACCACTTTTTCGCGGTCGTCATAAACACCTTCGCCCTTGAGCCATTCGATTAAATCGGCTTTAAGACGAAACGCGAAGTCGACGTGTGATTCATTCCCCTTTTCAGCATACCGGAACCTTTGCCTGAAAGCCTCGGGTGACAACTTATAACGTCTCAAGAGCACTTCCTTAACGTCGTCATAGCTCTCAAACGCTTCCCTCGACAAGCAAGTTATCGCGTCGGACACTTCGCCGGGAAGAAGAGCTATCAGGTTCTGCGCCCAAAGAGACCGCTCCAAAGCGTTTCGCTCACAGACGTGTTCAAACTTGACGAGATACTTCGCCATGTCCTCGCCTACTACGAACGGTGGCAGTTGGTCACGAATTCTAAAACCGCTGACCTGAATCGTCGGAGAAGCTACGCTAGGCGCCTGCGAACACTGTAGGATTGCCAATTCTAGTCGTTTCATCTCAAGGCGCTCCTGTCTCTCGGCCTCCTCGCGCTCGCGACGTTCGCGCCTTTCAATTTCTTCACGTTCGCGAACTTCTCGCCTCTCAGCTTCTTGACGTTCGCGAGCTTCTACTTCTCGCCTTTCAGCCTCCTCGCGGCGTGCTTTGATATCCGCCCAGGCCTCATCGACTTCCTCCGCCGACACTCCCTCATCCTTCATGATCTCAAGGATCGCTTGCTTTCGTTTTGCACGGCCCAAAGTAATGCCGAGTTCCTCACAAATTTCGACGAGTTCCTTCACTTTAAGGTTCTCCATCGTTCACACTAGCCTCCTGCTGTTTGCCCCTGTTAACAATTTACTTGCCGTACCCACTATAAGCCTACTAGCAAGACGCGCAAGCAATTTTTCACACTCCCGTGTTTACCCCCTCCGCATTAACTTCGGTTTCAAAGCACTTCGACTTTGCTTGAAACGATCAAAGCTCACTACAATGCTTCACACAGCCCTTCTCTAAACTACTACAACCTGAGCTAGAGTAGTCTGGTGAACTGAGGGGAAAACATCAGGCACTCACCGCATCGATGTCGCTGACGCCGGCCGATCCCGCAGCTGCCGACCACTGTTGCGAACGACGGGCCGATCCCGCCGAAGCCACCACTGTTGCGAAACCACCTCCGAAATCCCACCGCTGACCTCCACTGTTGAGAAAGACGGCGACGCCGACCCGGTCCCACAGGCGCCACTGCTTTCAACTCCGCCGGGAGGGTCACCAGCCGTTTGGTAGCGTATGTTTCTCAGCTCGCGACTGCTCCTGCGCAGAGCTGATAAGACGAGCGGACGAGACGACGGTGAGTTAAACAAGGTTTATGTACAGCATATATACAGAGGCGTTACAATTTCGGCACTGGGGCCGACAGAGACTCGAAGAGCCGAGCTCTCCTCTCTAACACATAGGTCAGCTTTTCGCCTAAGACCGCCGACTCACACACATGTCGGCTCTCCGACACGGGGCCTCCTCTCACTCACATTGGACCGCCGATCGCGACGCGCCGCAGGGCTTCTTTTATTTACACCGGGTCCAACCAAAATGTCCAATCAGAAGCGCCGCTGGTCGTCAGGGCAGATTCCTCCAATGGCGCGCCGCGCCATGCGTCAGACCACCAGACACGAGGACGCCGGCTCGCTGTCACGTGCACTGCTGACTCAATGCACGGGGGCCAGAGACGCGCCGCGCGTGTTTACGCCGTTCGCGCCAGGCAGACTGCGGGCTGGCCTTGACCCAGATTGCCTTTTTCAGAGGCACGGACGTTTGACGAGGACTCGCTGGCATAACACCGTCCAGTGTGCCCCCGACAGGGCCGTCAGGCTAGACCTGCCGGTCCCCACGTGGAAGTAGCCAGGTAACGCTTGGCAACCTCGGCGTCTGCACTGGACCATAATAAAGTTGTTCTCACTCACTCACTTACTCACAAACCGCACGCGATTGACCCTTAGTATCTACCTAGGAACGACGAGAACACACATGGGCAATTTTAACGCGTGAGCGTTAAGCAATACCCGACATCGGTAGCGTCGACCCAACGAAAACAGAATAAATATAAGGCTTTCAGCTGGAATCGAACCAAAGCATTAGGCATGACAATGAAGCATTCTACAACGGAGCTATGCGCCCGGTCTCGGAACTACTTTTCAAATAGACGCTAATCTTCGTGAAACGTCAATAGTGATTGCAGTGCTGCCTACCCAATTTTGTAAACATAACATATGTACTCCTTTGATGCAGCCATCACGTCGGGTTAACGTCAATTGTGGTTAGGTGTCATGCGCTGAAGTTGATTTATGTAAAAGTGTCCAGGGCCAGTATCTTCGCGAGCATCATCGCATCATATCAGCTTCTTGTGTTGCTAATACGCTTGTTCCAGTTGGCACCATTGCCCAAGTGCAAACAGCTGGTTATATAAACATCTGCAAATATTCAACATATGTCGGTGCGTGCAACATTTGTACATATATTTAGCGTAATTCATGACGTGTCACTCAATTAAAAATATTCCAACACGATCACCCTCTTTCCGCATGCTTCGCATAAAGTCGCTTCCCAGTTACGTGGGATCTGCCGGTTTTTTGGCTGTGGTAAATTACGATACATTTCTAAGGCAGGTGAATATGCACTGCGTACATGAAAATGTGCGTGCAAAAAACTAAGTAATGCAAGAGAACACAAAAATAAAATCCCAGGAAAAACAAAAACAAATAGAGCATATATGAAGTCTGGGACTCAAGCTATAACATGGTGTGTACGCTTAGCCAGAATGCACTGTAAAGCAACCTGCGTACTGCCATAGTACAGCAGGGCTATACTGGACTCGCACAGTAGCCCGACGTAAGTAAAACTCCTTTGCGTGAATATTTTTTTATGATTGTTGAGGCTTCTTACCTTGACTACGCGTAAACACAGTGTAAAGATTATTTTCTCATTCTTTAAGTACATTAACATAAAATATATTGGCTCCACCTCACACAATGCTGCATCTGTCAATCGTAAAACAAATTGTTCTAACGTTATCATTATGTCACCTTTAAGAGCCTTATTGTTTCAGGGTGTCGGAGAAGAATTATACCGACAACACTGCAAGACGATGCCTTATAGTGTAACGTCAAAAATGATAATAGCACGAAACTGTTTGTGCCAGGAGCAGGATAATTTACTGTAATTTATTCGGAGTACGATATATAGTGCTCGAACAGAACAGAAGAGGCAGTGTGACCTTGTGCAAGGCTGCCAAACATGATGCTTGGCTGAGGCATAAAACAAACATCTAGCTGTCATGGTTAACAGAGTACCACAAAAAGAGTGAAATAATATCGAGTCGTCGACTTTTATCGCAATGACAAACGTGTTTTTGTCTTCGCTAATGTTCCAGCGACTGACGCATATATGTTTTGGTGCATCGCATGCGTGGATCATAAACGGAAGTATTTTCGTTTATCCCGTAATTTTCTAGTCTAAAGCTCCAGTCCAAACCATAATCGGCTGTGAATACCTTAGAATATTGAGAGGCCGTACACTTCACCTGAAAATGAGAAGATTTGTTATTTGTTAGCAACCGTGTTCTCAAAGCTGACCGAGGGGTGCTCCCAATTAGAAGCAAGGAACCTACCTTGAGCTTTTATTCGGGCTGCGAACGCGAACAGCGCAGCCTCCCACTTCTCCGGTGTTGGTGTGCAGTTTCTTGGCACTACCTGTGAGTGTTGGTTGGCAAGCCCATGTCACGTGATAAAGAGTTGGGGATTATTACGCATAAATTGCTAGATATATTTCGCTGAGAAGTAATTCGCCTCCGAGCAAGTTTCTCTGAAACTACCAGTGCATAGACCCACTCTAAATCCACCAGTGAAATTCTTATTCGTTGTGACCGAGCAAAAACACCTGCTTCGGATCTATACCAATGAAAAACGCCATTAGTTCCGTAAGTACTCACAACCCCGTGCCTGAGTGTCATGCTTTGGACAACTCATTTAGTTTTCTTGTGCACGCTTTTTTCCCTGGTTTCTTTTGCAACCTATCACCTAAAAGCTTCTGTCAACCTCCAAATTGTATGTTCGTGATGTAAACACTGAATAAAGCTGCAGCAATTTTCCTTGTATACGCTCATTTCGTCGGATCCTGGTCGTGTTTGAAACTGAATATGTGTCTCCTTCTATAGTCATGTCATCTGCTCAGCAACAGTAATAAATACGCGTACATACCTACACCCAAGTATTTGGCATGCATATATGTCATTCCGTCCTGTCTGTAGACAGTAAGATATGAACTTTCGGTGGGAACACACTAACACACACAAAACAAAAAAAAAATGCCCGCAGCTTCCCTCGGGGGAACACTGAGGAGGATGCGGAGCATATAATTGGTTAACGGGGTGTTAAAGTGCGACTTACTTGGGTCGATGGCTAAATTGGTTAACGTGGTTGTGAAATGGGGTGTTAAATTGCGACTTACTTGGGTCGATGGCTAAATTGGTTAACGTGGTTGTAGGAGGGGGTGTTAAATGAGTGAACACGTACACACGTATGCGAAAGGGTGGCGCTGGTCGAAGGGACGTCGATCATTGTGTTTGTGGATTCGTTGGAATTCATTTCACCGCGACCTTGGACGTCGACGCGCCGTACAAACCAACCGACGAGCGGCAACTGAGCGAGCGAGCGCCGACCTTGAGTATATATACAGCGCGACGGCGCATGCACTGTCAGCTGTCGAATGTTCGAGAAGGGGGAGAAGCGCAACGGCGCATGCGCGCGCGTCAGCTGCCGATGTTCTCGAAGCGCGACGGCGCATGTGCGCGCGTCAGCTGCCGATGTTCTCGAAGCGTGACGGCGCATGCGCGCTACATTATACAGCTAGCGAATGTTCGTGAAGAGGAGAAGCGCACGCGGTGTGTAGAGGAGGAAGGGTGCACAGATGGTGGAGGAGTGAAGCGCGCGCGGTGTGTAGAGGAGGAAGGGATGCACAGATGGTGGAAGAAGGAGGAGGAAGCTTGCGGACGGCGCCGCACTACAAGCCTCAAGTATTAGATGCTCCGCATCTAAAAAAATCGGCCCCGTATCTGCATTTAATATGAAAATGCCATCGAAAGACGATAGTTTCGCGTGTGGAGAGAGTGAACAAAACATTTATTTTATCTTCTGCGCAAGCAAATCGGTGAATGGTATTCCGGAGGTGCTAGTGAGAGTGCCTCGAGCGTGCAGCGGAGGCGAACGAGCGCATCAAGTCGCGTCACACGTGAGACATGAGTGCCATCTGGCAGTTTTATTTTGAAAACAAAGCACGTGACCCTGAGACGGGCATGCGCGCCCGTCTCAGAGGTGACAAGATGTAAAACGCAATGCGACGGGTAATTGATTGATTGATATGTGGGGTTTAACGTCCCAAAACCTCTATATGATTATGAGAGACGCCGTAGTGGAGGGCTCCAGGAATTTCGACCACCTGGGAAGGCGATGGGTAGGTGCCACCAACTTGTCGTCTTAGCAAAGCGTTGGAAACGCTCGCTCCTTCGTGCAAGCGTTGCATGGTCAGCGCAGCGTGATAAGCGCTACGGTCCTTAGAATTACTTATGTATGCCTTTTCTAGTAAAGGACGAACATGCAGAATATATACGTGTTGTTATGGTGCCTCAGAAATGCACAATAATTGCTTTTTAATGACAATCACACACGTATGAACGCTGATCCTTGAGCAACATTGGTGGGTGCTGCGCATGGGGTCAGCCGTTCGGGGTACAGGCTAATGCTGTTTAGAATACCCGGTTAGCGGTAACGGTGGACAAACAGACAAGTGTACAGACAGACAGACAGACAGACAGACAGACAGACAGACAGACAGACAGACAGACAGACAGACAGACAGACAGACTGACCAAAGTTTTTGCGTTGAAGGTCCCCAAGAAAGACTAACGTCCTTAGAAGACCAAGCAGCCAAAGAATGCGTTATGTTGTAATTTCGACAACTTTTGTGAAACGATGCTCCGTTACTTTTGTTTTTCTGGTTTTCCGGCAGATTTAACAACATAGCAGCACAGTCGCGCTGTCTCATTGAAATAAGTTTACCCGGTAAACAAAAAAAAGGAGAGAAAAGCTCTCGATGGACTGGTATTGCATACTCTGTTTCATATATTCTCGAGACGAAGTGCACATGCGCACGTGTTAAATTATGCTTTTTTTTTACCCATCTGCGGCACTTAGATGTTTTCTCGCAAACAGAGGAGCATTAGAGAAGTTCAGAGGAATATAGAGTTATGAAGATATGACAAAACTGCTGTCTTTATCATGACAAGCCCAGTTGTCAAAACGTCTTCTCTGTTCAATGACTTCTCCTAACAGAGGAGCAAGAAGCACATCCGTATTATAAAACGTGCTTCTCATGCAATACGCGCCGACGAAAATGTACCCACTTAGCACACGCACTGCATGCGCAAGTGTAACTTCTTCCAGGAACATATCAGTCACGATTGTCCATGTCGTTAACATCGACTTATAACCATCACGTGATTCTCGCGTCAAAGCCACACACGAATTTCCGTTATACGCCAACCTCGGTCGCATGCACATGCGACCCGAAAAGTAAGACCTGCTCATGCCGAGCCCTTCTGTTGGCGTCTCGTCATTGAAGACCGTAAATGACAGCAGCAGCTAGTGCACCCTGAGACTCCTCCCCGCTTCTTTTCTGCTGCGCTGTCACCACCACCCTTCTAAAAGCGAGTCGGCTCGCGAGGTTGGTCGGGAGGGGAGGGACGTAGAGGAGAGGGGCTGCTTCGGGCTCTCGGGGCTGGCGCTCGCGTTCCAGATATGCCCCGCATCCGAAGGCTTCGTTCTGGGAAAAAATACATATATAGAAACGAAAAAGCCCACACTGCTTCGCCCAACCGGTGTGGGTGGATGCGTGCGTGCGTAAAGGAGAGGGGGGGACGGGGGTGGCGGCTGTCATCTTTGTCATGAGATTGGGGCCTGTGACGGGAACGTGCGCGCTCTTTGACGCCGGGCCCGCGTCTTCTCGTGATTGTCGGTTTCTGTCCCGCTTTCTTTCGTCTCCACTTCTCTCACAACCTCTACACGCTTCTCTTCCGCCAGCTTCGTACTTTGCCTTTATTTTTTTCCCCTTCCGGTGGGAATATGAAATTTCAGGGAAGAAGGCGCGAGCAGCGGTGTCTACCAGAGAACTAGGCAACGCTTCGGAATTTGTCTTTTACTGGAATCGGGTTCAAGGAAAAGGGGGGGGGGGTTGTTATACCAGCTACGCATGTACGGTAGACTGTCGGGCGTCTCCGCCATCTTTCCTATGCCCGATTGTTTTACTTTACTTCCTTTTTTTTTCATCTCCATTCGCGCGGGGTTGTCTCCGCATGCGTGCGGGATCGGAGGGGTGGACGGGATCTTCCGCTGTGACGGTGACACCGTGCCTGCTGCTTCGGCTGGCTGCATCCCGAGTTCGGCTGGGTTCTGACGCCACCGCGGGTCGCTTCCTCGCTTGTGTGCCCCGACGGGCGGGCGGGCAAGATGCTCGAGACGAGAAAGAAAACAATAAGGCAAAAGTATGTATACGATGTAGCAACTCGCGACTGCTCAGGAAGCCTAGTGTGGGAGGCGAGTTGGCAGAAAGGTTCGGGCCATGTTGGCCGATGTCGATGCCCTCGGCAGAGCCCTTTGACGTCCGTCATCCGCAGCTCTCGGCGTCTCACTGTCGTCGCGTTGCTATCTTTGAACGTGAGAGGAGCACGGGTGAAACACTCGTCCGGGCCGGCTGTCCTCCCTTCTGCATCGGAAAGAGCCAGCGCAGAGGCTTTGCAGTCAGGCTCGGAGAACCCTAGCGACGCTCGACTGTTTCCTTATCTCGTCTCGTTCGGTGTTTCTTTTTTGGCAAGCAAAACAAAGCACCGACAGCCGTGCGCCAGTAGCCAGCCGCCCTGAACGTCGCGTCAGGCAGCGATCATGTTTGTGTCGCGACGAATCTGAGTCCTTTAGACGAGCCCCACGGGCCCTTTCGATGACGTTGCACGTTTGCTTATTCTACTGGCAGACGTACGCAAGCTCTCGTTCTCCTGCTCTTAGCTGTGCTTGACGTCTGTCATGTATCCGCCAGACGCCTCTTTGAGGGTCTGAAAACACACAAAAAAGCGAACTGTTCATCGGTTACTTTTGCTTTTCCGTTTTTGCATTTCTCCAAATATAGACGAAGCCAGACTGTATTCTTTAGTGATTATTCGATGATTTGAAAGCATTAGGTCATCTCGCAGGACCGATAAAAACTTGTAGGACGCACCAACTGCATGCAGAGTTAACGTATAACAAGAGGGGACAACTTCATCAGATGAAACAAAACCACAGCAGTGACACAAATAACAAATGGTTACGAATTGTCGCCTTCTTTACACGACACGTACAGAATAAAGCATTTCATTGGCACTCGTGCACCTCTGAACGAACTCGCCTAGCTGTGTAGCACTGGTGTGCAGTTGTGTCACCGGGTACGTTAAATATTTAATAACGTTTTCTGTCCACGAATGTCTTGCATTGCTGTTTATTTTAGCAGGGGGCCTTCCATACAAACTGTTGCTATTTTATGCGCTCAAGACACGAATCCACGCACGCAAGCGAGTAGGCACGTTTGCAAAATAACCTCAAAAGACAATGAAAACAACGCAAAAAAATAATTTTCGCAAATAAGTATAACTGGCAAGAAATTTAAAAAAAAAGAAGAGCCGCAAAAGGTGCCAGAGGTACACATGGAGACGCGGGCGTGCTGGGCAGCGTGCGAATAGGTGTCGCCATCTGATATCGATTCGGCTCACTACAACGAGTGAGAAGCAAGAGCGCGCAGCTTTGCATTCTTGTGCGGACGCGGCGGCTGATCCCGATGCGCGCCCTTAGGTTTTCGTTCTCACGTATGAGCAATCGTATCTAGCATGTAACGAAACGCTGTCGACGTTTGCGAGAGACTGCAAGGATGTGTGCACGAACTTTCAACGAGTGCGTCGAATTAAAAGTCAAAATTTGTACGGCTGTGAGACGCCCACTTTACATCCGTTCAACTTGAGTTATAGGACCCGCGGTTTTAGCGACATTCTTGATAATGTTCAGAAAGCTCACTCTGTATCACATGCATCCTCCTTCTTAAACCTGACATCAAGGGACTGGAATGGCCTTCCCACCAAAGCGGTGCTTCAATCTGACCCAACCATGTTTAAACGTATCATAGAACTGGTGTTGTAGATATACCCACCCCTCATGTAAATCCCCTTCCTTTAGGGGTATTTGAGGTATAATAAATAAATAAATAAATAAATAAATAAATAAATAAATAAATAAATAAATAAATAAATAAATAAATAAAGGGTAATATTATGGCTTGGTGCTGTTGCCGAACGCTCGTTTAGGTTACAACAATGCAATAGCTGTTAGAGGGCAATCTATGAAAGTACATTTTGCTGTTACCACGAATCTCTTATCTGAGAAAGTAGGATTTTCTCGCTCCCCGTGCCTAAATTATGATATTGCTATGAAACACACCGCAGCGTGGTACTACAGCACAATATGTGTCCACCTGGGCTTCTTCAACGTGCACCTAAATGATGGATACGAGAGGTTTCGCATTGTTCCCTTCTTGAAACTGGACCACGTCGGGCGGTAGACAAACCCAACTCGAGCTTGGTACGCCACGGTGGATCAGTGGCTATGATGCTCGGTTTCTGAACCGAACGTCGTGGGTTCGGCCACGGCCGCGGATGACGCGTATAAGCGGAGGTGAAGTTGGAGAGACCCGTGTAGTGTGCGATGTCAGTGCAGCTGGGAATTTCCGGAGGCCGCCACTCCGGTATCCCTGATAATCACATTATGGTTATGGGGCGGGAAAGACCAGATATTATTATTATTATTATTATTATTATTATTATTATTATTATTATTATTATTATTATTATTATTATTATTATTATTATTATTATTAACTTGACATTAAGAGCGCGAAATTTCACGTACAGAGCAACTACATGTCCACCTGGGAAATCTATAAAAAATGGTGCGAACAAAGCTTATTTATTGTTACGTAGTTACCATATCGCGACATAACGTAACTGGTAGCTCCTCTGCCAAATTTAAAGGAGCCCTGCAACGTTCCGAACATTTTCACGAAATACTGTCCTTCGGCAGCCGAGGCTCCTTTGAACATGTGGGCCAAACATTACAGGGCAGCGTAGGCCGAATAGAGACCGCAGATGTCACACAACACAACATGTGGAATGAGTCCGGCGCGCTCGTGATCACACTGAAAGTGAACCGCCCGCTGTAAGAATGTTGAAGCTTGTACGAAGTAGCGCAAGGCTCGAAGCAACGAAGCTGCAAGATTATGAAGTATAATCTTATTACTTCTAGCTTTTTGCTAGGCATTAGCTATGTGATTGTATAGTTTCTAGGTTTCTTCTCAAGTGGATGGAGGGATCACCACCACCGCACGCTGAGGTTGCAGGTTCCGTTCATTCCAGTGGCAAGTTATTTGTTTTTTGTCCTCTTATATTTCTTCACGTTCGCCTTTCAACAACTACTAATAAAATATCCTATACTTTTCTTAACATGGTTGTCTGTAAGTTCTCATTAACATCGTGTCGAACAGAGAAAACTAGTTCTTGAATTTAGCGGTCTTTCCTTCATTCCGGCGCCGATAGGTTCACGTTCAACCCCATACAGTCGCAGACACTGCATGGATGTACGAACTCCATAGACAGAAACTCGGGCTGAAACCAAGCATTCGCATCTCTAATATAGATATACAGGCGAGTTGTCCTTCGCGTAGGATTTCCATAGCTTCAGTGCCTTCTTGCAGCCGCTGTTTCATTTCCCATTTCATAGTATAGCTACTATTCCTGTACGCACCACTGAAGCACTCCCATTACCTTCAGCGTTCTATCGCTTCGCTGACGGCTCACCTACTTGGACAGCCTCTTGGCGTTTTAACCCTCAACCCATTCGTCCAGTACGGACACCGCTCCACTCGGGCCTGCCCAGAAACGAAACGGCGAACGCCGCTGCCCACGCTGCTCTTATCCGGGCTGTAGCTCCTCGTCCTTGACGATAGTTATAGCGCGAGAACAAAACGACGACACAGAGACAAGAAGGAGACGAAGGTCCTTCGTGTCCTTCTTGTCTCTGTGTCGTCGTTTTGTTCTCGTGCTATAACTATCGTCATGCCATACCATCTAGCCCAAGGTGCCACACTCCTCCTCCTTGTCCCGAGACGGAATCTGGCAATACGAACATGACGCGCTTCCGCTAATACGCCGCCTCCAGACAAAGACCTACATATGTCCGGTGGTCACCAGGCATTGTTTGCCGGAAATAAGTGGAACCTGCATGCTCGACCTGTCAGGTCCTGGCTGACACCCACCAGGTCCTTGCTGCGTTCCCCGCCAGCCCCCTTCCTTTTTTATCCCCTTGCCCTATCGCAACTAGGGAGACTTGGGAGGAGTACCTGCTCGGCTGCTCCATTTTGAATGCTTGACACTCCTTGGTGCGCTCAGGCCGCGTCCGTCCCGTAATAAGGTCTTGCCACTCAAGCATGCAATATGAAGAAACTCTTAGGTTTATTGTCTTAAAAAATGCTTCAGAGTGCCTCAGCGTCGTTCTTCATTTTTAGCAGAACAGCAGTGAATAGTGCGATTCCCTAACTGATTTCTGTAGCACATACCTGTTCATGGTCACAATAGTTTTTGTACACGCTCTATTATTTAAATCCGGCTTGAACAGCTCCACTATGTGAAGCGAAAAAAAAATGTGTCTAGCCTGATGACATGCGTTGCCGTATGCGGACGTAGGTTCTTTCTCTAGTTTGAACCCTCCTTTCCCCCTTCCACCACTTCTCTAAATTTCAGCACGCCCGCTGGGACGAAAGGAGATTGCAAGCGTGTGAAACATGCGACATATCCTTGTTTGTCCGCTCGTACTTGGCGAATTCTAAAACCTATTTTTGTGGAAACTGATTCGTGAAACAATAAATTTTGCTAATTAGGCCATATTAGAGTGGCCAGGCAGCAGCACTACCGGCGGGATGCTCAGTAATCCCTTCTGCTTCGTTCTTCAGGTTTTGGCTGTGCTTTCAAGAAATTCGGCTATCACAGCGCGGCTGCCTCCCTGGAATCAAGCAAGCCGAACTGCTACGCAGATATGAACCGGAGCCATCGCCGCTTGCCGACTACGGTATCAGCAGCATCAAAAGTCTTCTCACCGCAAGATGGCCATTGCGACCATCTTCGGTGACGTCACATCACATGTCCATCTTGGAAGCTACAAAAGGGCGTGAACCGGCGAGCCACCCCAGTGGGCCAGGCAGCAGCACTACCGGCGGGATGCTCAGTAATCCCTTCTGCTTCGTTCTTCAGGTTGGTGATAACCGGCCATCGCATTGTTTTCGTAGTGACAACCCTTATTTGTTGCTGCTGCCTTGCCCACACTTTGTACTAAATGTTGTTACTTATATTTTCACCCTAGCAAAAAGTTTATTACTTTGTGGCGACATTGAAACAAACCCCGGTCCCTCCCAAAGTGATACGTTGCGTGAGTTACTGGCTGGACAACAAAAAATAATGGAAACCATGGCATCTATGCAATCTTCTCATGAGAAGATAGAAAAGAAATTGTCATCAGTAAGCGACAGAATGGAGGCAATGGAGAAACAGCTGTCTAGTCTTGCCACATTGGGCGATAAGATTAAAGACTTAGAAGACCAAATGTCCCACCTTGATAGAAACTTCGTGGCGCTTAGGGACAAAGTAGATGACTTAGAAAATAGGAGTCGCCGAAATAACCTAATCATCTATGGTCTTATGAACCCAAGAATGAGACACATGAAGAATTGGAAAAGAAATTTAATAAGGACATTGTAGAAGAAAAACTGGGACTTAAAGCGGTCAGCATTGAGAGAATTCATAGGATAGGCCGCCGTATGGAAAATAAAAATCGTCCAATTGTAATAAAGTGTCTGGATTATAGAGAAAAGCTGTCAATTTTAAAGTTTCGCATGAACTTAAAGGCACTTTATTGTCTATTGCGGAAGATTTTTCGCATCATGTCCGTGAGCAGCGAAGGATGCTTTGGAAAACTGCTCAAGACGAAAAGGGAAAAGGGGCCAAGGTAAAGCTTATCTATGATAAGCTAAGTGTAAACGGCGTTATGTACGGTTGGGACAGTGACAAGAAATGCCGCTTTCAGTTGAAAAGTGATAGGCGGGTTTGACAAAGGAAAAATGTTGATCGATTCTTGAAACTTCTTAACATCAATTGTAGGAGCGTAGTCAATAAAAGCACAGAGCTTGAGGGGCTAATTATTGCTAACGATCCTGATATTGTTATACTGACTGAGACATGGCTCAGTGATGAAATATACGATAGTGAATTCGTTCCATCAGGATACCGAGTTTACAGGAAAGACCGTGGTAGTAGGGGTGGTGGAGTTTGTATAATCTACAAAAGTGCGCTTAACGTATTCTTGATGCCTGAAGTTGCCAACATTGAGTGTTTATTCTGCAAAGCCTATAGTGGCGGCCTTAGGTATATTGTTGGTGCCATGTACAGACCCCCTAACTCTGATGATTCTACCATGGATGTGTTGAAGGAGTATTTATGTGACCATGTCAAACCTGATGATCGGATAATCCTATCTGGTGATTTCAATTTGCCTGATATTGACTGGCTAACAATGTCCCCCAAAATTCGTAATGACAAGGTAGGAGAGGCAATGCTTGATATTGCTTTTGCCTTTGACCTTACTCAAGTTGTTGAAGGCTTCACAAGAATTCAGGATAGCAGTAAGACTCTACTAGATCTTTTCTTCGTAAGCGGTAGCATTTTCGAGAACGCCACATCTCAAATCATGCCAGGAATTTCCGATCATCAGGCCGTCTTCCTTAGCCTCAGCAATGTTAAAGTCGACAAAGCTAACGAAGCTTCGTATTTTCGAAACTTTTCCAGAGCCGATGACGAAGCTATAATAGACGTGCTTTCGTTTCATCTAGATAATTTCTCTCGCAGTGATGCGAATGTTCACAATCTTTGGGCTTCTTTTACGAAACTTGTACATGAATGTATTGAACAATTTGTGCCATTGATACGCAAGAAAAACAAACGTGTGAATTCCTGGATAAGTCGTTCTACTATACATTTGCAGAGAAAACTAAAGAGGTTAAAGAAAAAACGTCGATCTGTAGGCGACTGCGTAAACCTAGAATCCAAAATTTCAGATTTGTCTCACAAAGTTAAAACACAAGTTGCAGCTGACAAAGACAAATATTTTTCAGTTTCATTACCTAGTTTCATTACTAGTTCGCCGCAGAAGTTTTGGCAAGCAATTTCCCCATCTTATACTGATGTGGATGCTTTTACCATTAATGGTGTCCAAATTACTGATGCCACAAAAATTGCAAATGCATTCAATAGGCAGTTTCAGTCCTGCTTTACTAATGATGATGGCAAACTGCCTAATTTTGTGTCACCATTACCGCCGATGCCTGACATTACCGTAAGTGAACAGGGAATTTTCAACATGCTCTTGAAACTTGATGTAAAAAAATCTGGTGGTGCTGACGAAATACCCAATGCCTTTCTGAAAAGGTACGCTGAATGGGTCGCCAAATATCTTTGCATTCTTTTTACAAAATCGTTGAAAGAAGGACAGCTGCCAATCGATTGGAGGACAGCCAAAGTGAAACCACTTCATAAAAAGGGTAAGAAAGATGAAATTAGTAATTATAGGCCAATATCACTATTGTCAACAGTTTGTAAGTTGCTCGAGCATATAGTTCATAATCATATTTCGGAATTTCTAACTGCTCATAATGCCCTATCCGAGTCTCAACTTGGATTCAGAAGAGGCTACTCTACTTGTACCCAATTGGTTCAGACCGTTCACGATTTTGCATTGACAATTAATAATGGTGAGCAGACTGACGCAATATTTATGGATTTTTCAAAGGCGTTTGATAAGGTTTCTCACAAAAAATTAATTTTCAAACTAGACAACATACTCAAAAACAAGCAGTTAACTAAATGGATTTTATCTTACCTTCATAGCCGGCAGCAATATGTTGTATTTAAAGATAAATGCTCTGAGAGGGTTTCTGTGGAATCTGGCGTCCCCCAGGGTTCGGTACTTGGACCGCTTCTTTTTCTTTTATATATCAATGACATTGTGAATGACATACCCGTTAACATAAAACTCTATGCAGACGACTGCGTTATTTACTCCGAGGTAAAAAATTCTAATGACCAAATAAAGTTAAATGCCGCATTTCAAAAAGTTAAAACTTGGTGCGACAGTTGGCAGATGCCCATAAACTTTGAAAAAACCGTATTTATGCGCATTTCACACAAAAAGAGCCCCTCTTGTTCCAATATTGCTGTAACAATATATACCTTGCTGAGGTGCAGTATTACAAGTATCTAGGGGTTTACATTACGAACAACTTGACGTGGAATAAACATATCGATTATGTTGCAGCTTGTGCTAACACAAGACTTTCATTTCTTAGGAGAGCTCTCAAGCACTCCACTCCCACTGTGCGCTTGCTGGCGTACAAATCAACAGTTCTACCCATTCTAGATTATGCAGTCGTTATATGGGATCCTTTTACGTTGACTAATAAAAAGAAGATTGAAAAAATACAAAGAAAGGCAGCCCGTTTTATATACAACAGTTATGGTCGCACATCTGTTAGTGCACTGTTAGCGAGAGCTAATCTTCCACCAATAACTGAAAGAAACCGAATTTCTCGTCTCAAATTTTTATATCAACTAATTAAGAAGCACTATAAGATAGACACTAGCAAATTATTGTCTTTCTCCTCTGGGTATCCGACAAGGCATCGCCATAACCTCTCCATTACGCCCTTTCAAACACGCAATAACTGCTTCACGTATTCATTTTTCCCGAGAACAGTCGGGGAATGGAACAACCTAACTAATGACGTTGTTCTACAGCCATCACTTGAAAAGTTTGCTTTGTGTTTAACTGCATAATATATATGTGTGCATATGTGTGTATGTATATGTATGTATATATATGTATATATTTGAAATTGTGTAGAATTAACACCCGTGTTTTTTTTTTCCAATCCTTGCGTATGTGACTCTGTTTCTGGAATATCTATTATCCTGTACATTTTGAATTGTATTTTGTCGCCATGGTTGATCATGTATTCGTGAATTTTGTATATCAGTTTTTCCCTTTTTTGTAATTCCGAGAACTGTACTTTGCTTCCGTATTTTTGTTCTTGTTCGCCTAGGAATATTTATGATTGTACTTCCCACCCTGCTATAATCCCTCATGTGGGATTGCAGTATCTACAAATAAATAAATAAATAAATAAATAAATAAATATTTGAAATTTGTTGCAGCGCTCATTCACGTAAAATAAACGGTCGCAAGGTTTTCATTATTGCATTGAAAGCACTCATTTATATCAATTAATCCCTGCAGACATAATTCTGATTCGCTATGAGATTTAGTGCACTCAAATAAAAGGTGTTTCTTCTGCAAGTGCCTGTTCAGTCCGCCGCGAAAATCTACTTACAGTTGATTGATTGATTGATTGATTGATTGATTGATTGATATGTGGGGTTTAACGTCGCAAAACCACGATATGATTATGAGAGACGCCGTTGTGGAGGGCTCCAGAAATTTGGACCACCTGGCGTTCTTTAACGTGCATCCAAATCTGAGCACACGGGCCTATAACATTTCCGCCTCCATCGGAAATGCAGCCGCCGCAGCCGGGATTCGAACCCGCGATCTGCGGGTCAGCGGCCGAGTACCTTAGCCACTAGACCACGCGGCGGGGCAATCTACTTACAGTTGACCATGCATTTTCGAAAATTCTGAACTCAATTAATTAAGCATTTTGTTTTGTCTGCAGTTTAATTTGTCATCTTGCCTTCTTCGCTCATCTGCAGATGTCGTAGATTACTGCTCGAGTGGAATGTTATCGTGTGTGGTCATCAGCGCATTCCAGCTCCATGGGACGAACAACGCTTTACTATAGCTTGCTGCGTCATGCGAGTAGATATAAAATTTTTTGTTACGGTGTTATAAAAGTGGTTACTAGGCACTCCAACCACAACTAGCATTGTCCTCAGATGTACTCTGTACAGGGTCTTTTGCCCCAGCAATTTGAAGCACTAATGTGACTGTATGGTGGTACACTTGACTGGGTGCCGTACACCCGCGTTCAATTCTGCCTGTAACCGTGATTTCCATCCTTTGCGTCTATCGAGATTTCCTGTGACATGCTCCTTCACACTGTTATTAGCTGAAAAAAAAAACAGCGCAAAAAGACGAGGACACAGAAACACACTTCACAGAAACACAAAAACAATGTAACAAATCACCCAAATCAATGTACCGCTCCTTAACACTGCCGTTTGTGCATTTCAAAGTTCATTCTCGCCCCAATTGCGGGATCGATATAAGGGAGTTTTAGAATAACGTTTGCAGGTGCTGCGGGCGTTGCGGGCGTGCGGGTGCCATAGCAGATTTAGAATAGCGTTTGTCCTCTTGCGAACAACAACGCACGATCGCAGCGACACCGTAGCCTCGAAACAAGCGTTTGCGGTCGACATGCGGGCCGCACACACCACCTGCTACTTCGCATTTTCTGCGAGTGTTCCGTGAACACGAACGGTGGCTCGCGTTACGACACATGCGCAGTGGCAGCGACCACACCGCAAGGGCTTGCAGTGTGCAATTCTAAAACTCTCAAATCATTTGCGGCTCATACTGACGTTCCACGCCTCGAGTTTGTCACGTATATGTACCGCGCGTGACTGAGAAAAAAATCACAGCATATCCACAGAGTGCTTGATGAAGAGTGGGGTGCAGCATCAGTCAGTCCGTCTGTGACCGTCCGTCCGTTCATTCTTGCTTCCGTCCATCCGTGCGTCAAACTGTGCGACCGTTCGTTAGTGCGTCCATCTGTGCGCCGGTCCGTCCACGCATCCGTCCGTCCATGCATTCCTACGTGCGTCCATTAATTCATGTGACCTTCTGTCCGTTCGTCCGTGCATCTGTCTGTCTATGTGTCCGTGCGTCTGCCCATCCGTCCGTGGGTGAATGGGTGGATGGATGGATGGGTTGGTGTGGATGGATGAATGGATGGGTGGATGGATGGGTGTACGGACGGACGAATGCATGGACAGATACGCTCACCGTGTCTGCCATCCGCTATGAAAGGCTCCTCATTTAAGAACATAACAACGGTCACGTCTCTTTGCTCGCCTGAGACCCACCCCTAGAGCTATGAACAGAGGGTCTTTTCGGAAAAACGGTCGGTGGTTGCTTTGTTATGCGGATTGCGTGGGACATTGACTTCGCTCAAATAACGTGCACAAGAACACAGTAGAAGTTCTACTGATTCGTCAGAATTGCACGAGTGACATCAGGAGCTGTCTGTCATTACCATTCGGAAAGAGTACGCCATCGTGAAAGCTACTCCTAACCATAATCTGTACGTATTGCGTTAAAATTTACCAGCTTCACACGTCGAAGTTGCACGGTTGCTTGTGTAGGCAGCCGTAGTGGAGGACTGCGTGTTAAATGCGACCATGTCTATGGACGCTTCGTGATCGCAACGACAGTTACTCTGTGGCGCCAGAAAACGATTCGGTTCTGTTTTAAATGCGAAGCATTTCTTGACGAACTTCGGTGACATTGAGCGTATCTATCTATCTATCAGTTTGAGCATAATCTATCTATCTATCTATCTATCTATCTATCTATCTATCTATCTATCTATCTATCTATCTATCTATCTATCTATCTATCTATCTATCTATCTATCTATCTATCTAGCTGCCTAAGACTTTTAGCTCTCCTGACCGCTTAGATAATAGCATCGATACCAAACTTGGTATGGCATAACATGACTGTATGGAGAACATACTCGACTAGCAATAACATGAAATTCATGATATGTATGTCATGAATATCATAATTTACATTTCATGGTCCTGCAACTCTTGCGGTGGTTTCGTGCACATAACATGTTGGAAAACTAGTATGGTATGACATGATTGCATATTGAACACAAGCGACAGACCCTAACATAAAAAACATGACATGCGTGTCATGTAACAACATGACTACATGCCACGCTCATGAGGCGCTCAAGGCCGTTTCGCTAGCGTCACATATACCAAATTTTGTATTAAGGTACGTGAAGGGATGACGAAGGTATGCTACTGGTACAAGCATGATAATTATGAGATGCGTGTCATGTAACAACAAGACTACATGCCACGCTCATGATAAGTTCGAGGCCGTCTCGCTAGCGTCACATATACGAAATTTGGTATTATGGTATGTGAATGGATGACGAAGTTATGAAACTTGTGCAAGCATCATAATCATGGGATGCGTGTCATGTAACAATATGACTACATGCCACGCTCATGATGCGCTCGCGGCCATTTTGCTAGCTTCACTTATACGAAATTTACATTACGGGACGTGCATGGATGACGAAGGTATGATACTGGTGCAAACATGATAAACATGAGATGCGTGTCATGTAACAATATGACTACATGCCACACTCATGATGTACTCGTGGCCGTCTCGCTAGCTTTACATATGCCAAATTTTGTATTACTTGACACCAATGGATGGAGAAGGTATGTGACTGGTGCAAACATGATTATCAAGAAATGCATGTCATGTGAGAACATGACTAAATGCCACAATCAAGGCGCCAATACATTTTGACGTGACGCGATGCGCGTGCTCGCCGGCGTTAATATCGTCGCGTCACGCCGGCGTAGCCACGCCAGCACTGGTCCTGCCATATACTCGCAGGCGCGCGCCGCGCTGCGTTGCTTTGACACATGCGCGTTTTAGCGCGTCCGGTGCCCCTCCGTCACGAAAAGAGGGAGACGCTTGCAGTGTTGTCTTGGTAACGCATCGGCGCGAAAGTCAGCATGTCGCATTTCGCTCTGGTTGCCGTCGGGCCACGCTGACGGACGCTGGTCATGCCTGGCGTCAGACTATAGAGTGCTCGCGTTTTTCTAACGTATAGCGTCACTGTGCACAGCGTGCGCACGCGTCAACGCTACATTTGAGTACATTGAGCCCTTCATTATGCGTTCACGGCCGTTTTACCAGCTCCACATATACCAAATTTGGTGTGACGTGACGTTAATGGATGACGAAATATATGACTGGTGCAAACAAGATAATTCTCACACGCGTGTCATGCAAGAACATGACAACATACCACGCTCATAGCATGCTCGCGGCCGTTGCGCTAGCTCCACGTATACGAAATTCGGTATCACGCGACGTGAATAGATGACGAAGGTACATGAAACGTCTAAACACGATAATCATGACACGTAAGTCATGTAAGGCATCATTTACCTCCACCTTATGACATGTTGCTGGTTTTAAAGTGACGTATCAACCTTTCTCATTCGTGCTTCACGTATAATCGATCCCACTGTACGTAGGATCTTCAAATTTTTTTAGACGTCTGCTACACTGAAACAATTCAAAAGATTTTTATTGACGTTTTCAGATAAAAGAAAAGTGTACAATGCATGAACACTACTTCTTATTCTTATGCGTATATATTTGTGGCAGTATTTGTTATCGCAACTCTGTTATCACATGTAGAAAGGGCTGTTCGATATTGAGGGCCTAATTCCGTTTTACTGCAGGCCTGCAACTAGCAAGTCTTGCCGAAAAGTCTTATCTCCCTTTTAAGTGCAACTTTTTTTATGCTCACATTTGGCTAGGCTTCGTGAATAACAACTCAATATTTCATCGATCAATACCAGCCAGATGATGTGGGGACGGCTTTAAGCTCTCCCATAGTAGAGTACCAAGTACTGTAAATCGTTAACCACTTCTTCTAAACACACATTTAGCGGGACGGCTCAGTGCTCTCCCATAGTTGAGTACGAAGTACTCCAAATAGTTAAACATACTTTTTTCTAAACACTTTCGACATAGTGAAACATTCTATATAAATAGTGGCTACTCGAGCCTCTTCGCGGCCCAGCTAGATAGGCTCTGACCAACCGCTAGATGGCGCGCCCATGCTCGCTTCCACTTTTCTGTCACGGCATATAATAGCCGCTTCAGGAGGTCAACGAAAACATGTTTGGCATCAAATTTTCGCAATGAAGAAACTTTATTGGTTCATACAATTTTCCACATCCAATTTAAAACCGATCCCACTGAGGACTTTTAATGCTTTAGCACAAAAAACAGTAAAGTTTGACTAGAAAGTGTTGTTTTTTCTGCGTTTATTTTGTACAAAGGGTACAAATTCGTGTGGTTTAGATGTTCTATAGATTCTGTCCTTTCGTGCACACATGGTTGTGTAGGCTATAGTGGTAAAGGCACTCGTTTTCGGAGCGTGAGGGTACGTGTTCAAATCCTCGCATCGTAAAGAAAGAGCTTTGTTGTTTTCTTTGTGCAAAATACATTATCGGGTCTGACCAGCCACTCGTGGCGCTGAAACCAGCGCCGTACCAGGGCCGCAGGGCCTTGCGGGAGTGTCCGCTCTTTATGTAGGTATATTTCTCCATGCTTTCGCTAGCAAACAAATGTTTCGAACGCGGAGCATCCCTTGATCGAGGGTATGTCGCGGTTCCGGCGTACATACTCACATACGCATGCACGTCTCTCCTCGTTACCTGTCTTCGACAGCTGTGTGTTGCTCTCTCCACTTCTCTCCTATTACCTGCTTACACCCGCTCCCCCATTGCGCATGCGCGGCGTCTCCCAAAGCCGACGTCTGATTATGAGTTTTTTTTTATTATTGGAAGAACCGACTGCTCGTGCTCCACAGTCACTGGATCATGTCCATTGAGGTAGTGCCGGTGGGAGACTTCTCATGTGTGTTGTTGAGCCATAAAATTCGCAGCGTACGCGTAAACTTAAAAAAAATATAGCCAAATCTCACGTACAGTGGGAATCGATTATATGCGAAGCACAAATGAGGAATGCTGATATGTCACTTTAAATGCAGCTCAACGTTACGAGGTGATTTTATTGATTGATTTGTGGGGTTTAACGTCCCAAAACCACCATTTGATTATGAGAGACGCCATAGTAGAGGGCTCCAGAAATTTTGACCACCTGGGGTTCTTTAACGTGCACCCAAATCTGAGTACACGGGCCTACAACATTTCCGCCTCCATCGGAAACGCAGCCGCCACAGCCGGGCTTTGATTCCGCGACCTGCGGGTCAGCAGCAGGGTACCTTAGCCACTTGACCACCATGGCGGGGCAACGTTACGAGGTGGAGCTAAATGAATCCGTACATGAATTCTATGTCATGATTATCATGTTTGGATGCTTCGTTTACCTTCCTCATCCATTCACGTCATGTAATACCGAATTTAGTACATGTCAAGCTAGCGAAATGGCCGCTAGTCCGCTATGAGCGAGGTATGTTGTCGTGTTCTTACATGACACGCGCGTCAGGATTATCATGTTTCCACCAGTCATATACTTTCGTCATCCATTGACGTCCCGTAACACCAAATTGGGTATATGTGGAGTTAGCGAAATGGCCGCGAGCGCATCATGAAGAGCTCAATATACTACAACGTAGCGTTGACGCGCGCGCACGCTGGGCACAGCGACGCTACGTTAGCAAAACGCGGGCACTCTTTAGTCTGACGCCAAGCACGACCGGCACGACCAGCGTCCGTCGGCACGGCCAGACAGCAAATGGCGCGAAATGCGACGTGCTGCATTTCGCGTCGATGCGTTACCCTGACAGCACTGCGTCTCCCTCTTTTCGTGACGGAGGGGCACCGGACGCGCTGAAATGCGCATGTGTCAAAGCAACGCAGCGCGGCACGCGTCTGCGAGTATATAACAAGACCGGCGCCTGGCGTGGCTACGCCGGCGTGACGCGACGAAATGAACGCCGGCAAGCAACTGCACCGCGCCACGTCGAAATGCATTGACACCTTGACAATGCTATGTAGTCATGTTCTCACGTGACAGGTATCTTATGATTACCTTGTTTGCACCAGTCATATACCTTCTTCATCCATGGAAGTCATGTAATACAAAATTCGGCATGTATGAAGCTAGCGAAACAGCTGCCAGCGCATCATGAGCGTAGCACGTAGTCATGTTGTTACATGACATGCATCTCATGTTTATCTTGTTTGCACCAGTGTCACAGCTTCGTCATCCATGCACGTCCCGTAATACCAAATTTGGTATAAGTGACGCTAGCGAAACGACCACGAGCGCATCACGAGCGTGGCATGTAGTCATGCTGTTACATGACACGGATGTCATGATTTTCATGTTAGGGTCGGTCGCTTGTGTTCGGCATACAATCATGTCATACCATACCAGTTTTGCAACGTGCCATCTGAACGAAACCACCGCAAAGATGCAGGACCATGAAATGTAAATCATGACATTTATGACATACATGTCATGATTTTAACGCCGTGTCTAGTCAAATACGTTCTTCATACAGTCATGTTATGCCATACCAACTTTTGTTTCGATACCATTATTGGAACGGCCAGGAAAACTAAAAGTCGTAGGTGGCTAGATAGATAGATAGATAGATAGATAGATAGATAGATAGATAGATAGATAGATAGATAGATAGATAGATAGATAGATAGATAGATAGATAGATAGATAGATAGATAGATAGATAGATAGATAGATAGATAGATAGATAGATAGATAGATAGATAGATAGATAGATAGATAGATAGATTCAAACGACGAAAGTGCCCTTGGTTGCAAAGAAGTGCTTCGCATTTTTGAAAATTATTAAAGGAGTGTTCATTCTTCTTACAAGTCTATTCGTTGTAAATCGTACAATGCGTTATATTGAGGATTTGCTGAACCTAATGTTATATCCTGATCAGCGTGAAATATATCGCATCACTATGTAAAATATTATTCCTACTTTTTGGAAGTTTCGGCAATTCGAAATGTCCATGACAATTTCGAAAAGTTGCCACGTTGCATTATCCTGCGGCACTTTCTCTTATTATATTTTGATATGAGCTAGAAATCCAGAAACTTCGCACAATTCAAAGAATGAACTTGAAGCGCAAGGGTTGAAATGTCACAATTCAAAGCTTGTGGGCATTTTTCACCAGGGTTTTTTCAAATAAACGAATGCCCCATACATACGTCTGCTTTAAGAATACTTCCCTGATTTGATTCTTTTTTCAACCCACACAGCGACATCACCGGCGCGTCAACACATCTGTGTCGTTTGAAATGCATTATGTCTTCCTCCTCAAAAGCATCTCGCGCTGACGGCCGGCATTTCCACGATTTTTTACCGTACACAGCAACGACCCGCAGAAAATGTCCCAGGTCCGTCTTTGTTCCCATCCCTTTCCGCAGACGACCAGTATACCACGCAATTTAAAGGGAAACGCGTTTCTTTCGAAGCGAAACCTCGCTTTCCACTTAAAAGACTCCGAGTGAAAATTTTGTCCGCGACCATTCCGAAAAGACAGTGAGCGACTCAAGATACAGAATGAACACACATACCGCGAGAGAGAACTGTGTGGCGAGCACTTTTCTGCTTAAAATTCGCGCTCCCCCTCCGGCGACAGCCGTCGCCCTAGTCGAATCCGATGCCAAACCCTCTTCCTTCTTTCACTCCATTCGAGTTGTTGACGAAGAAACAACGTCCACTCACTGTCAAACAGCGCACAACGAGGTGTCGGACCATCCGGAAGCCAGTATTTGTTCTTCTCTTCTACATCGAGACGAGGCAGCCACGCCGTACAAACACCGAGATACAGAAAACGACAAAGAAAGCGAATTCGAAACAATAAAAAAAGCAGCTCCCCGATTCGGAAGGACGGACGGACGCCTGGTGTCATTTCTTGACGGGAAGCAGTGACGAGGAGGCCGGCACGCACGGGTCCATTCCAGGTTAAGAGAGAGAGAGAAAGAGAGAGAGAGATGAGTCTGAGTGTGAGACAAAACGAAGCTGTCTGCTGAATTACAATCGCTACGCGGGAGAACTCGGCGGTCGGGGATGGAGGAATAGCAAGCAGGCAGCTGGGACTACGCAGGCTGGAGAGAGGACAACGAGAAGCGCGGATATGAAACAGGCTACGACACCGAGATCAAACAGCGACGTCCAAACGGAGTGACACTGCTTTCTGAGATGTCTCCCTCTTATCTCCGGTTTCATGCTTCCACTTATGCTGGACCGCTTGACAGAGCGAAATCTTCTCTGTTATTTTCTTGTTTGTTTGTGTTTTGTACGTATTTTTCTGGACAGTTTTCAGGCGACATCACTGAGTGCGACTGTTACTTAAGGCATGCGCTGTTGAAAATTTGGTTTACGTATTAAAAAAAGAGCCGCGTGGTTTCAAAAAAGTAAAAAAAAACACGACAAATATGGTCAACATTCGTTTGAAGAGTAGATAATAACTACATTATGAAACGTTTTCAGAAGATGAAAATGACCAAAGTAGGATTATAACAAAAAGAGCACTTCCTGTTTCTCTTTTTTTTTGCACAGTACGGTGTTTTTAGCTCTCCACTGTAAATTTGTGTGCATATGAAGACTGCTGGTATGATTGGTTTTGTGCACGCTTCTACCAGGCACATTAGGACCAACGGTAAGTTATAAATGCAATGATATTTCAGGGAAAAGCCGTTACAGGGCCTGCTTATGCACATAGTTGAAGTTAATCATAAGTAGAAGGTTACTTGCACGATTCATTATAAACTTTAGGGTGTCAGACTTGAAAAGAGAAAAACGACATGCTCTATTTCCGTTCATTTCATCGGTTTGGTACAATCAAGGTGCTATTGCACCGTCTCGCCAAGATAAGTTTCCTGTGTTATCTCACTGCAAATTTTAGCTCAGTCTGCAGCTTTTTTCCGCCTCAGAATATTTGTACTGCGTTACGCCCTGAAACAAATATGGTCTATTATTTTTAGTTCGTTGTAACAAAAGTGACTCCACAACCTTGTCATAAAGTTTTTAACATCACCTTCACAATGCTGAAACGTTGTTCTACAGCCTTGTACAGGCGCTTGCTATTTCCATGCAACAGGACTCAGGCCTAGGGCGACCACCCGACGTTTACTGCTGGGATCGTTACAAAAATCACTGTTAGCATTCGTACAGTAAGAAAACTCCAATTTGTATCTTTAACGCCACCAATTACTATGTCTGATGACACATATAAACATGACCTTGAACCCGGGGTGTCACTGAAACCAGCTTTCGACTGGAGCTGTTGTATTCAAGGCTTGATTCAGTTCAGCTTGCTGGCCCTCCTTTCTTTCCCTCGTACCCCTTTCGACACTTACCATTCCCCAATCTTTTTCTCAGCTTCGGAGAGAGTTTACGAAACCTACACACGTTGAGGTAGACAGTCTCAGGTTTGAAGAAGACTAGATCTTTTGTCAAAACCTTGGCTCCAGTGACACCTCGTGTGCAGGGGTTTTTCATAGTTTCAAGCTTCCATCTTGCTCTGAACTTATAACGGCAGGATTTTGAAATAAAAATCGCGGTCAAATATCTCCTGTAGACCAATTGCGTAGCTGTTTGTGGGTGATGTTAATTGCTTCCATCTAATTATACTTGTTGCCTAAAAGCTTTCACTAAATATTGTTTGGTGATGTTCAATGTAGCATAGCTATAGGCAGCAGAATGTAAGGAATGGCCTACTGGTTTTTCTGGTTTTATTTTGACCATTAAAGCTTTATTTCAACAATATTTTTCTTTAGCCTGAAAAATGAGCAGATTATACACGAGTGCCTTTGCCTTTTTGTTACGATCACATGAAATGCGGCCGCTGTTGCTCAAGAATCAAAGCCCAGATGACAAGGTAAAAATTTCAAAAAGAAAACCGAATCGATGGTCGCCGAGGCAAAGGTATGCATGTAAAGCAGACTTGCCGGGACACGAAAAGTTCCGTGGCAGACTATAGGAGCCATCTGCCGTGAGTATTTCATACAGTGTTTCGAAGACATCATGATAGCTGGTTACGCCTAACAAGAAGGATTGAAGGAGTCTGTACGACACGTGCAAACTGACATTGGAATCATCTTAGCTGCGATCTCATCTTGTTGATGGGGGCAACGTACTACGTACACTGCATCATAGACCGTACCCTGATGAATGAAGAAGCACGTACTTTCGACTTCATCTGCTAGGTCTTCAAAAGTACGCTAAAGTCAAATAATAATTTACATCGGAGTAAAAGCTCAATGTATGACAACATCTAAAACGACAATATTATAAACAACAGTGCCATACTTGCCGAGAAATTAAGGTATAAATGCACAAGAACACAAGCGCCGCAGTAGGACATATTCAAAATGATCCTGATGACATCAGACAGACCGCCTTCAATTAATCATTTGTAATCGATCTAACCGCACTAAACAAAGAACCTCACGTGCATCAAGAGACGCTATAAAATGCTGCTTGTTAATTTCTGTTTGATTCACGAAAAAAAAGAACTGCTGGGGCGTTACTGTGGGAAATAGCGTGAGTGGTTCCAAAATTCAATTTTTGCGTGGTTACCCGGGACAGGTGGTGCTTTCTAACGGGCGCAGTTGAACCAAAAACGTCTACGATCTCGAAGCCAATGGCGGGAAAATGATCAATGGCCGCATTGCTGCTGTGGCTCCTGCTGTTTTCGGTCTGCTGCTATAAAGCCGGGCAACGCTGTGCATGGCAATAATGACGTGATCCGGTCTGGTCGGTCTGCTTCTAGAGGCGGGTAATTTGAAGCCCTATGTAATGAAGCCCTAACCCTAGCGCACCACTAAGACGGGATTTTATTTCGAAATAGGCCCTTCCTTGGTACCAAAGTAACACTACGACGTTTCTGGACCACCATTTCAACAATCAACGTCGACTTAATAGTTGCATTTACTGCCCCTTTGAGCATGCATTAGTTAACTAAATTTATCACTACTAGGTTTTAAAGCATGCGAACGCTGGTAAATCTCTCCTGCCTCTTTCATTTATTGCCTATCTTCAAAAATATAATGATATTTCTGTTTTGAAATAAAATGTGGGATAGAAAACATGCTCCGAACCAGAAAACCTGTTTGCACGTCCGGGCGTAACCTGAAGAAAAACTTCCGCTGATACTCGCTTCTCCACATAAAGGGTACATGTGCAAAAAAGCCCGCTTTACAAAAAGCCTTTTTTTTATTTGGTAAATACATTCACGGAAGTACGTTTGTTCTCATCCATGGAGAACATATTGCACACCATCATGGGTGGTGGGTGGCTGTGTATTGAATGCTGATGATGAGGAATATTTTTACAGCCGCAGATATGTGAATGCTATTGTGACTCTAATGGCGCAGATTTTTTGTGCATGATTCCGCACGAGCAAACGCAATGCGTTCAAGAAGTTATACGCGTGAATTTGTACGCCAGACACGAGTGATTTCAAACACGGAAAAGCGTCAGCATAAACGGTACTCTAAACATTCGATGCGTTACTTCCGCGTTTATGTAACGACGGGCAATGTTTGACGTGGCAATGGTAGACAGGTAAGCGAAACACGTGTAGTATGGCGTAAAAGGAATCTGCACAACTAATATATACAGTCGATGGCAGAAAGCGGGAGCGGTTGCCGTGATAATCATTTTGGTATGTGGGGTTTAACGTCCCAAAACCACTATATGATTATGAGAGATTCCGTAGACCAGGGGGCTGCTGACGAAAGCCTCCATGCCTTCACGTGGGCAACGGCCTCCTTCTACAGGCAGCAACCAAAGAAGACGAATGTGTAACGCAACGTGCGAACACTAGAATTACACTGACTAGTAAGATATTAATATACCGATTCTAATAACTATTGCAAAAACAATACACAGGTAATATTTCAAAATATACTCGTTCGCGCATTACACGCCAAGCGGTGAAAACGACAGCTCAAGAATGGCGACAGTATGCACGGATTGTTTGAGGCATATACAAAATTTGAGACATACAATAAACGCGCAAAAAAGAAACTTCCACTATGAATGATTCTCATCCCACTATGTCTGCACCAAGTTGAAACGTGGTCATTGAATCCGGGATATTTCTTTGATCATCTGTTGTTAATGGATGGTCGGACAGAAGTTCAGAAGTATCACAATCAGGTGGTGCTACACACCGTCATCTTTCAGCACAGGCGCGTGGAACCGGAACGTGTAGTTCATATTTTAAACCGCGACTCCTATAGTTACATGCACTATCAGTCCTTCCTATCGTGGGAAGAACTGAAAAAAAAAATGCTGTACGGACGTAGATCTCCTTCTGTTCCGAGGCCTTGATTAATGCGCAAAGGAAACGCGCTACGCACAAGCCTCTGTGTGTCGTGTTCCGTGGAGCGCGATGTGAAAAGCGGTGGCGGTAGAAGTGTAATGTCGCAAGGTCTCGCTCGTCACGGGGGACGTTGCCGAGCAGCGCAGCACCTGAGGGAGGAACGTCGACGCGTCACACATCGCGGGTTCTTTCAGCGCCGTGGAAATGAGACAACGGGAACCCCAGCCGCGAACTCTGTTAAGCCTAATGCACCCGTAATGCACCGCGCGACTTCCGCCTCGAAAGCACAAGCGCGCCGGTTCGTTTTCTCTTCCCCTTTGTCCCCTTCGACCCATCTTCCTTATACGGAGGGGAATCCGCGTATTCTCGCTTCCTCACACTTCCGTGAAACCTCTTTGTTAAAAACTTTTCGGTCGGAGCTTAGTTTTCCATATATATTTTTCTTACTATACACTTCTCACCGAGATGTACAAGCCCTTACTCCCATGTCTTCGCCGTCTACACGTTCACTATTCGGAAAACCTCCATCTCCCTCGCGCTCCTTTGCACGCTGTTTCATGGCGCATTGAAGGAAAGGTTAGGGAGATAGGAGGAGGAGTTGAGTCGGTAGGGAATGGGAATCCTTTTGTTTCATGGTCGACGTGGGCTCCATATGCGCGCTCTTTCCTATGGCCACCCTCGTTCACGCCGGTGTTTCCGATGCTCATCTACCCGCGGGAAGACAAAGTCACGTCCAGGCAAGGGCAGCTTCCCTTCCCCCTTTTTTCCCTTCGGCTAGCAGCTCGCTCACCTTTCCAGCTTTTACGATGACAGGGTCGTCTTTATTCTGAGCCAGCGTCGCTTTGGAGGGAAGGATGTCTCCTCGCCGCGGACAGGAGCGAGTCGTCACCCGCTACGCGCGCCCGTAAAAGGGAGAAGGGAAAAGGTGTTAAGCGTAAGTTAGTGTAGGCATGTACTCACGCAGAGGGAGAAATATTTCGTGTTTCTGAGCGGAAGAGATGTCGTTTTTCACCCGCCATTCAGAGGTTCCGAGGAGCGAGACGAAAGAAAGAAAAATGGAAACTTCGCAGGTCTGCGAAAAGCCTATACACGCTGATGTGGAGGGGCTTCGCGTGAGTATTCCTGGTATCTGCGAGTTATTAATCAGGGCGCCGAATATGTCTTACCTTTCAGCGAGCTTATTCCGTGCGTCGGAGAACATGTGTCGTGGAGATAACGTGCCAGCTCAGCCGTACTTAGTATATTGTTTTCAAGACAAGCGCGTCGGGAGAGTGGTGTTGGGCACCTGTTGTTTTGCCTGGAATTCAGGCTGCGAGTATCCGTCATGTAGCGGTGAAACTTCGGGCGTCGAGTGTTATAGGTTTCGCACGAATAGTTCTCGTTAGGTGTCTGATTTCAATATCTAGTGACAAAAGGGGACGCTTTTTTAAGGAATCATAAAGGAAATGAACTTTCGAGCTTGCTCATCATGCCTATTTCATTTTAAACTCTCCCCTTGAGACAAAGCATTCCTCGAACTTGAGAATTCCTAATTTAGCGATAATTTCCTTTCGCTTCTATATAAGGAGAGAGAGAAGAAGAAGAAGTAGTAGTAGAAGGAAAAAATATAAGAAAGGTAGGCAGGTTAACTAGACTAAGTCCAGTTTGCTATCCTACATGAGGGAGAGGGGAATGATGGAGAAAAAGAGAGAGAGAGACATGCCTAATATTGCAAGGGAGGTGGGGCACATTCGATTAAAAATTTCGCAGGTGCAACGTTGAGGCAGAAAGCACAAGACCGGGTTGATTCGTGGATTATAGGAGAAGTTCTTGCCCTGCAGTGGGCGTAGTCAGGATGGTGATGCTGATGATGAATATTGCAACTAATGCACAAACCAAATTTCTGAGCTGCAGTGTACTGTAATGTTATGTCTGTAGCGTGTTTTTCCCATTTCATTCAAGGCTAACACCTGAAGAGTTTGCATAAGCGCAAGACACGCGTTACCGGTTTGATAACAGGCATTCAAACACTTGGGTGCGAAGTTGCCTTTAGGATTGTGTACTGTATATATACAGTATACGATTCTTTTGATTTCAGTAGGAATATTGCTGTTTCAAGCAATTATATCTTTATCAATTGATGTTATTTCATATTGGGAGAGAAATAAAAAACGAAGACCCTGTAATACATCTTTCTTCAGTGATTAATAGCTAGAATAAGTTTTTACGGGCTTAGGTAAAAAGCTTTGTGGATGAGCCGTCCAATTCCCTATACACCACCCTTCCATATTCTCAAAGCTTCCCCTCCCACTCATTCCCTGGCGGCATGGAGGTATTTGCTACAGCGACTCACAACTGGGAGCGCTGCCATCCTGAAGCGTGCTTCTATTTGCGGTTGCCGCCTTTCTGCCGCAGAGTTTGCACACGACTTGCGCATGAAAGGAAGTCGGCCGACAGCACTTCTTACCCGCGTGTGACGGCGGCGTTTCGCGGCGACCGGAAGCGGAACATGATCTGCGGGAAAGGAGGCGGAAGGGGGAGAGAAAGCGGAAGCGAGTCGCAGCGGCGGAAGTGGTCGGAAGAAAACGCCCGCCGAACGAAGCTCGCCTTCCTTCTTCGCTCTCTGTCTTTATATCTGTCTCACTCTTTCTCTCTCTATCACGTTTTATTTTGCGTTATTGTATCGCTCCAGAGCGGTGCATAGGGTAGAGCCCCGGTAATGCCTCCCGGTTTCCGGTACGCCCCATCACGCCCAGATCACGACCGGTCGCTGCTGTAGCGGCACTGGCCTCCCCGGCCGGACCGGAGTTTCCTTCTGCAACGCGCTCCGTGCTTTCTTGCTGTGTCCCCCGTCGGCCTGAATCTCTCTCGGGGCAACCGCGACGCTTCAACGCTATCTGTAGCAGTCTTCAACAGAGGAAAAGTGTTGCTACGGTAGTTTAACTACAACTTTCGGATTATAAGGCTCATGCGAGCACTAGATGCAGGTCAACGAATCTATTTTTCGAGCCGTATCAAGTGCAAGCTTAATTAGACAGACTGTTTTGTGAGCTACATTGTTGTTACGCGAGGGGTAAGTGTCAATCGAAGCCAAAACAATATCCAGGATTTCTGAGAAAATCTTGTGGCTTTAGAAAAATCCCTCCCGCTCCCGCGATCCAACCCGGGACCAACGCCTTATTGGTCCCGGGTTTTCAAATTTGAGGCAACCATGAAGGTTCGCTGCAATGGAAGTGCGAGGGCAAATTATTTCTGAACTTGAAGCACATAGACCAAAAATATTAGCCTATCATTGTTATGACGTATATTCATAGTGTCAACTACATACAATCACACTCAACCGGAAAGAAGGAATCAGTTTTCTAAACCTTGATGTAGTCTCCTCCATGAAGGGTAGCGCCACTAACGGAGCCAAGTATATTCGCCAAGGCTCGCAACAAGATTGGACGCATATCGAAGTTGCATTCATCTCACGTAAACCACATTTCTCATAACTTTATTACACATAAAGCCATTGTAAGGCACCTTAACGATGATGCTACCATCGGCTCTTTTTTGATGGGTAATAGCGCTTCTTTAAGCCCTGCACTTAGCTGTTGTTTCGAAGAATGGCTGTTACAATTACGTCCAAGCATATTCGCGTTTAGAAAGACAAAACAGATAGGCCGATATGTTGGCCGGAAGTAACTTCCTCTAGCAAGCTACTGTGCTCTCTGGGAAGGGCAAGAAATAAAGAAATGTAAATAAATTGACGAGGACGGCAAGAAAAGGATTACAAAAAAAAGTTCACTCAAACCTATAGGTAGTATATATGTTTGGCCAGGTAAGAAAGCAAAACGGGTGCACCTTCTTGTCTGGCTGACTGTATACAGCAGCCAAGTTAACAATTCATTCGTCTCCAGGTAAGAAATGCGCATACCTAATATACTCACTTTGTTACGAAGTAAGATGGTGTATCGACGAAGGAAGGGCAATGTAGAAAAAAATGAGAGTAAGAACTCAAGAACCAGCTAGCTAGAAAGGCTGACCAAAATGTCTCCACCACTTCCAAGTGGAAGGAACTCGAGGTAAGTTAAGACTGACAGGTAAACAATAGAATTTTTTCGCACTATCTACTTCCCCCTCGCTCCGTCCGCTCCTCTTTCTTCTTTGGGCTCTTACGGGGTGCGTCGTCTTCAGCGCAGCGCGAGGCGTTGCATCGAGATCGGTGTGGCGCGCCAGCTCGGGGTAAGTGCGTAAAGCAGCTGCAGACACGGCCAAGAAGCGTCCTTGCCGGGCGATAGAACCGTCTCTGTCGACGAGAGAGACAAGCGTGCAAGAAGCTGCCGACATCCCGTGGGTCCCGCAGGAGATGGGCGCCATCCGAAGGGCGCGCCTTTCCCCTCCGTGCACGGCTTGTCAGGTCCTCTTTTGCTCCGCGTTGCGTCGGCATCTCGAGGAGCTGCTCCAGCGGAGCGCTTCATTAGGTGATGTCGGCTGCACAGCTCCGTCTTCAGAACCCTCGAGGAAGTGTGACTAAGTGAGCGCGCTGAGTGACGTTGCCACGGAAGCAACTCCCTTTTTTTTGTATCTCTGTCTCTCTTCCGCCAGACTATATAGGCCTTCAACCGGAGCGGCAGCGTGTGTCCAAGTTCACTTGTTTGGGGGGGCCCCACGCCATTAGCTTGATGTAAAAGTTTGCCCGGCTTTCGAAGAGGTGACACAACGGAGGACTCGGGAAAGGGCGGCGGCTGCGTCGCCAGACGTCGTCGTGGGCTCCTTGGAAGAAAATGCCAGTGAAAACGTGTCTCCGTGGGTATATATCGTACACTATAGTGTACGATATAAGACACGAAAAGAGGAGCACGAAGAAGTAGGGTCGAGCTGTCGAGGTTGGGTGAAGGCAGGCTTTTTGTTGTATGTGTGAGGCTGCTTTGATCGCAACCCCCATGGGAAGTGCGTATAGCAGCATGCGCCACTGTGTGACTAACGACTGCCAAAGCCTGTCCAGTGGTTTCCGAGGTCTCGTTCACGGAAAGCAAGTGCCTCATCTGTATGCATCAGTGGTATATATTAGCCATAAATGGGGCAATGAACTTAAAATATTTATCTCGAACCGAAATAGTTATTGCTCGTGCATGATGTCATTATGTCGTTCGAGCCACATTATCGGAATATATCTGCCACCTTTACATGGATTGTAATCCACATATTTCAATACTTTCAGTTATGCCAAAAATGAAAAAAAAAGTTTCTAAGATCACCGTGGTTATATGGTACCGAAATATATTGATTTATTAATGTTAAGATAAAGCTTTTTTTTTCTTGCGGAACAACCTTCACTCATTTCTATATGGAAATTGTCACTGAGCCTTCGCGCTGCGTGACCCTGCTTTCTGCTGCATGTTTTTGTCTATATACTTGATCTCAAACATTAAAGCCTTAATTGAGGAATTACGACTCACAGCAACTAATTTAGGTTACAGGCCTGTTTTAGTTATCTAAAGTTATCCTTAACTGCGTTGCCTCAATTAAGTGGTTTCGTTACTCAATTAAGAGTAGGGGAGGGCGCAAATTCTGCCCCATACATAGTAGGGAAAGTAGGGAAAGGGGGAGTTGCACTTAGTAGGGAACTTAGTAGGGAAAGCGTGGAAGTTGCAACAAAAGTTCACCCCCCCCCCCCCTGAAAGGAATCCTCCAAACGCTTATGAGCAATAACACTAGTGTGTATGCACCTAACTTCAGCGGCACTTAAAAGAAACATACGCTGTCAAAATTGAAATAAAATCTCGAAATGCGAGAGCAAGGTAACTCGGGACATCTCATTGCGGAGTACTTTATAATATTATCATGGTTACGACCCATATAACCTTATAATTGAATTAGCTTGAAACCTTGCAAACTTAGGGGGGGGGGGTTGCATGAAAGAGCGTGAAAGGCAATAATTTCGGCTTGACCACGCGATCGCTTCATTCTTACGCGAGAGGTGCCTTGAGTCGCACGTTCTGACAGGCTGATGAAAAGTCATCGTGTCGTCAAAACCTATCTCTCACAGTCAGAACTTCCACCTATCCAATCGCTGAAGAAACATTGCAAGGCCCACTGCCGCGAGCAATTATCAAGTGCAATGTTTCATCATAGGTGTTCCTTTGCATCACAAGAGCAGCGTATGAGCACATATATAAGAGCGTGCTTTTTATGTAGATGATTGCAACCTAAAACGGAGTGAAGCAAACCGGCCAATTTAGCTGAAAGGACGCCGTCCGTGGCTGCTGCCGCGGTCCTGATTGGTGGTCGCTCATCGGACCGATCCTCTTCAGCTGTCATCGGCGCGGAGGGGTGCCGCCACCGCCGACCGGCATGGCTCACCCCGCCACCGTTCCGGACCCTCGTACAGAGGAAGGACGAGACGGCGATTCTTCAACGCTCCACCCCGGACCACTTTTCATAATAAGCGGGGCATAAGAGTTCCCGAACTAGGGCATACGTAAGAGATGTCCGGATGTAACTATGTCACTGTCACTCGCTTTTTCCATCAATGACTGAGCGCTTTGATAACCAAAACGCTGCGGGCGCCACAACAAAGAGAAACATGCCAGTCTATGGTGATTTTCTGTTGGCGAATACGAAGCTTGTCTGGTCTGTTGACGTCGGCGAAATGTTCAGAGGAGTCATTTGTGATAGCTCCGACTATTTGAAACCACAGCTTCAAAATGTTAGCGCTTAGAAGCTTTTTTGTTGTGCATGGAAAGTCGGTCTAAAACATAAATCTTTGGCTTACTGAAGAATACTTTCGAAGAATAAACCCAAGCATGTCATTTCAAGTGCAGCTACACTTATTATATGCCATGGCGTTTGTGCTCAAACTATGTTGCGAGACTTTCTTTTCACATCTTTGGTGTTATTGTGCATGAGGAAAAAGTAGAGCCCATATCCGGGCTACTTGACTCGCATTCATTTTTAAGACTTTTCAGCTTTTCTAGAAAATGTGGACAAAAGCTGATGGAAGACGGGACGCGGCTAGGCTCTCTTCCCTTGTCTTCTGTCTGTGTTTTCTAGCGCAGTTGATGGGCTTTCACAATATGGCATAACTTTCTATTTCATATCCATATCGCGCGATGCATTGTCAACTGCACTGGCAATAAACGGGCCAAATTGATCGTGCGTCAGGATGGTCCCATATCACACGGACTATTTAGATAACTTGCGTATCTGCGTATAAATTAAAAGCACCTGCTGGTAAGGGTGTCTCGTGTGGATCACACATGTATAGTGTAGCACAAGACAAACACCTTTTTCGAAAACTGGAGCTTCTTACGCTACGAATTTCCGTAAGAGAGTATTTCAGCCAATCACAATGTGGGACACAGTAGCGAAATTGGATGACAAATGGGAAATGCCTTAGAAGTGAGCAGTTTAGAGAATTAATTGGGCCCCCGAACTTGACAAAAGCAAGAAATTTATACTGTCCGTTTTACAATATTGATAGTTCTAGCAAGTTTCAGAGTGTAGAAAAAAAGTCTCAATCAACATAAGATGCCTTCTAATGCGGCACTTTTAGAGATACCATATTGCAATACATTTATTTCAATGAAGTATGCGTAAGATTTCCGTAAGACGCGCGGTATTAAACACACATTTTCAGCTAATTTGTATACGGCTATTGTGCAGAAATGCTCATCTACACAGCTCATAACAACGTTCAACTTGATTTTCTTTAACAACCTTCAAAAATATTGACATACATTTAGCCTTATTCTACGGTACTGTATATTCATAGTTCTGATTTCTGATCACCCACAATCATCTTGCGTATGAGAGCATGGCTCAATGATAATAAGCACAATAGGTATCATACGTGTGCTACGAACCGGCAAATTGATTGACACTATGTGAGATGGGCACCAGGCATGTACGCCCATTCTTTGCTCTGTATTAAAGCCTCAATAAACTGCGATGGGAATAAAGCATCAAGAGAACTCACCTAATCACGCCATTTGGCATGCATCAGGAATAAAAAGGACAAACATAAAAAACAAGAACAACTAAGGAGCCCTTCCTCTATCGAGGAAATCGGCGCAAGCGAAGCATAGAGTTTGCGTACCTGACTTAATTATTTTTTTTTAATACGAAGAATTTCTTTGTCTACTGACGGCGTTTTGGGAGTCTATACACATCAATCTATCGATCTAGCCACCTACGTCTCAGTGCTCTTGTGATCCCCCTCTTATCTTGAGGTGAACCAAAATTAGTATGAAAGGGTAAGCTGGTTTGACAAATACGATGCGCCGGTTGCGACATGAATTGTGCCACGATTCCGTCACTTACGTCGACAAAATATTTCCTTCAGACATTGGCACATACCCGCGGGCGTTTGTGTGCCACTGGTATGCGGGTATGGCCACAGGTGAATGACCGTTCATATGCACACGGAACGCTGACAACTGACATTCGTAGGTTAAATGCGAAAGCGTTCAGAAAAACTGACATCGGCAACGTTGACCTGACGAACGTCAGGGTCCCAGAAGGAATGAAACCTATAAGTATTCTGCGCGGCAGTCAAGTATTATACCACATAGCCACACCAGGTCTCGGCATATTGCGTTAGATAAATGCACTATTCAGGTGCATTGTTGTTGAAACGTCGCTTGCGGTTGCAATGCTGCCTATTCAATTGTATAAACATTACATATGTAATCTTACGATACAGCCGTCTCTTCGGGTTAACGTCTTTTGTAGTTAAGTGCCATCCACTGAAGTTAATTTATGTAGCAGTGTACAGCGCTGCCATCTTTCCGAGCGCAATTGGTACATATCAGCTTACCGCTTCTCGCGTTGCTATACTCATGTTGCTGCTGGCATCGTTGCGCAAGTGTAAACAATTGGCTGCTTGAAAAATGTGCGACTGTTCAACATATGTCGGTGCGTACAACATTTTTACGTATATTCAGTGCCATTCATTAACCTGTCGCTCAATAAAAAAATACAACATGGGGACCTTCTCTCCGGATGCTTCGCATAACGTCGATTACCAAGGTCTGCTGAAGTTTACCGCCAAAGCTGTTATGAGGTCACAACAGGGGTCACGAGCGCCGTAGTCGTCCGCCGTCACCGCCGGTGTCCGTAACCGACGAAATAAGAAGGACACGATGGGATTCGAACCCACGTACCCTGTCTTCCATCCGGTGTTCTACCAATGAGCCAAGGCGGTGCTTGAAACTCCGTCGCGAACTGACCCTAGAGGGAGGGTTGATGTCGGGAAAGGAGTCGCGTTAGTATGAGTAAGAAGCGTTTTAGAACAGCCAATGGACAACCAGGCGTCAAACAATGCAAATGGCGTAAAGAGTATGGGGGCGAATGGTCCAACCTGTATATCTCTAAACCTTCAGGCATAATTCTTCATCGTCGTCAGTCACTGCATCAAAATTTGAACAAAATGCATTGCAAGCGTATCGTGGGTACCACGCTTCTGCGAAGAATGGCGAAGAAGGGCGTAGTGAATGCCTATACCTGCTACACAAAAGTTATGACGATTTATGGCTTAATGAGTGCCCTGCAAGTGCGCTTGTAGCAGTCACGCAAAGAGTGTTTAAAGTACGCTCAGAAAGGCCGCTCTTGCAGCTATCGCTGTGACTATGTATGCTGTGTGTTGCACACATACCTGGCGATATTTTTTTCTTTCTTCATTTGTTCTTTCTTTCTTTCTTTCTTTCTTTCACATTGCGCAATGCTCCCTCCGAGCACATTAGTTTCATTTTATGCTTGGTATAGCGGCCGTCCCCGGAGAACTGTTTTCGGGCTGAGTCGGCATGGCGTCTCCGACGTCAGTGGTCTTCAGCCTCTATATAGAAGTGGTCTTCAGCCTCTTACGACAGTGGTCTTCAGCCTCTTACCAGTGGTCTTCAGCCTCTATATAGAACGGCCCAATAAGTGCGATTCAGCATATCGACGTTACGTGTTATCCGGAAGACTGCTTTCACTCCACCGTAACAAAATATTTCGATGAAGCTGCCTTAACACTTTTCGGTGCTTCCCAATCGTTATTGACATCGTCAGTAGAACGTGTTCGCATCCTTTAGTTCAATTAGGAGCATGGGCGTGAGCCCTAATGGTCAAGGTACCTGAGAGATCCAAACCCCTCTGCTGGAACATTTATCTTTTCTACATTATTTATTCGGTGGGCGCCAGTTGTGGGTGAGGAGAGTCTCAGGTGATGGTGATAACCAGCATAAACGGTCAGTATATACTATAGCGTCGCTTGAAAATTGAACAGATGAAGACATTCAGGTCGACCGCAGGTATGATTGCCATTAGTGGCTGTACACGTTGCGCCAGATTTGCTACTTTTTGACCCTGTGGCCTGGCGGCTAAAATTTTTTATTGGCACCTTGACTATTTCGTCGCTACTTCGAATTAATATAGTGGTGCACTTCCTGGTCCTTTCTGGGTATAACGGAAGATAAAACAGAAAGCATGTGCAGGGAATGGCCATTATTTGCAAGCTTTTCTACCGTGTTGGCGTATGCTCGCACATATCCTTGCCCCACTAGCAGGCTATAGTGAGCATCGGGGGTCCGTCTACGATGAATATAGTGTATAAATGAAGAAGTTCGAACTCTCAAAACCGCAATATGATCACGAGGGACGCAATGCTATAGACGGCTCCGTAAATTTCGATCACCTGTAGTCCTTTAACGTGCACCGAAATATAGGTACACGGACCTCGAGCATTTTAACCTTCATCAGAAATGAGGCCGCCGCGGCAGGGATTCGATCCGACGACCTGCGGGTCAGCATTCGAGCACCACTACCACTATAGACCGCCGCGGCGGGTATCTAAGCTGAAGGAATGCGTGCATATAAGAATACGCATGGCTATATACACTAAAAAAATCGAGTATTTGGGGAGTGTTTCTGCCACACAACAATAATCGTCATCTACCTCGAATGCTTTCCTCTCGTTATCACCACGGTTCTGGTAGATCACGGGAGCTACAGAGCACTAGCACCAACATTCTATAGAATGTTGGTGCTAGTGCTCTATAGTTCTATAGAATTCTATAGAACTATTGTTTACTATAGCGGGAGCGAAAGGTGCGCGTGTTATCAATGTGCCATAGCACTCCCGACAGAAAAGTGGCCAGCGCCGAGTTTTCAAGAAAGGAATTGCCAGCAAGTCGGATGAGGATCATTGTTGTGTACCAGAACTACTTCCCGAATAATAAATTGTTTCTTGGAGTGTGTAGGCCACTGCCAACGCCAGATTCTCCATACACAGCGCATCAAAGAGATAGGAGCAGCAAAATGAAGGTGGACGGTTCATCTTCGATCCCTTTTCTTTACTCGAATCAGGACTGGCATTATCAAAACTTTGTACCAATCTCAGTCTACCCCCCCCCCCCAACCAGAAAAAAAAAAAAAAACACGTGTGTCAAGGGAAGCATGCAACGAGTCTCAGCTCCACTTATAGCGTGCAACCTGGAGAGAGGCGAAGCGTGTGGTGTTCAGAGAGATATTTCTTCGCTGAGCTACTCGTGAGGCCAAGCCTGAAACCATGGCATGTACGGAAGAGTGTTCCCGCTCTGCTAATGCAGCATACCCTAGAATTCTTCTCTTCTCTACGTGCCCGCTTTCAATTCTCTATATACGACATGGTGTTTCGCCTCCACTAACGTCGTCGCGTATTTTGTTGGGCTAGCTGGCACCCTCTTTATTTTTAGTGGACGAGCAGTGACATTTACTCACTTTTTGTTGCACGCACCAGTTTTCATGATGAACCGCATACAATTACATGACACACCGTAACGACATGAGAAGCCGAGTCTCTAAAGTTCTTCGCAGCAAAGAAAGACAACCTAAATGTACATATTGTACTCTAGAGGAGGCTGGCAGCAAGCGTTACATTAATTAGGTCTTCACAGCGTATTTGTTGTGTGTGAAGAGTCGACGTCGCCTCATGTGCTGTTTGAATAGCCGGTGCCAACCGCGAATATCATGAGAGCGAGAGTGAATAGAATGAACTGATATTATTGTTACGGAAATGAAGTAAAGGAGGAGGAAGGACACAATCAGCTGAGAGGCGCGCGAGGGTGTCAATCAGCCATTGTGACTCTTGCATGCGGCTTTTCCTCTGTAAAAGCGTTTTGTAAAGAGTTCACCGACCCCATAACATATATTGGTGAAGGCGCTGGGTACTGATAACTTTCATGCCAGAAGTTCTTCCATCACACTCATACGATCAAGTACTGTTTAATCTAAGTTCTGTCCAGTTACACGGATCATTTCTGAAGGTAAATCACATGCTGCTCGAGGACCCAAGAGGCGCTGCTGGTCTCATTGTCTGCCACTAAGTGTCACACCACTGCCAGTTCACTTGGAATGCGTTTCGTTCCAACTCAAACTGGCCTCCAGGATGTCGTAGGCCTCTGGCGGAGCCTTGGATGCGACTGCTGCCACTGCAGGTGGTGATTCACCGCCAGCGCCACGACTCGCACCTGGGTTCTGGTTGGTTGGTCTCCCCTGCTGCCTGGCTATCATGACAAGGGTGCCGTTAATGCTTTGCACCACGAAGGTGCGCATATTTTTTCACCGGTGTTGCCGGTTTCAATCCAGGCACCGCGGCTTCTGGCCCCAGCGACTTGAGCGAACGACGGAGATGGTCTACAGCATCGCCAGCAGCAGGCGTGTCGTTTCCGGCAAGCCCAGACAGCGACTCGAGAGAACGACGGAGATGGTTTACAGCATCGCCAGCAGCAGGCGTGTCGTTTCCGGCAAGCCCAGACGTCGACTTGAGTGAACGACGGAGATGGTCAACAGCATCGCCAGCAGCAGGCGTGTCGTTTCCGGCAAGCCCAGACATATTCGTTCGAGACGCAATGTACTGTCGCAACTCTTCCGCGTTCTCTTCAACATGGCATAATTGTGCAAGGAATACCCGGTGACGCTGAGGCTCGCTATGATGACAATTCCAAGCACCACGATGATCACGTACAGGCCACCGCGGTTGACTCGCACCACTGGAAGATTGACCCTGATTTCCAGTTCTCGCTCCATGAAGTGGCCTGCTGATCCCCAAGTACCACACCACGGCTGCGTCCTGAGTGACAGCTTCGGCCATCTGCAGCACGACACTGGAATCGGGAGTTGGGCGTCGAATTCCAGGCCTGAGAATTCTGCGCGTGACGCCCAGAACAATATTGTCGCGGTACAACGCAAACCAAAGACAGATAGACGTTGGCACAGCGATTCTCAGCAGCCGATTGTTTGTTTGTTTGTTTGTTTGTATCCTTTAATCCATGGCTCGTACCCACTCTGGGGGATTGGCCAAACAGCAAGATCATCTTCTTTCTCAACCAGTCACAGCTCCACTACCTGGTGTCCGCCAAATTCTCTAATCGTCGTTTTTGTCCACCAGTACACACGCGTAAATATATAACAATTGCCGTAGTTGTACGTCCCAAAACCAAGATCGGATGATGAGAGATGGCACTGTGGAGAACTCCAGAAGAATTGTCCAAAAAAATTTCAGCAAATCCACGGAGTGAATGATGGAGAGTGGGCGCAGAATTCGTCCGTCCACTCGTTCTTGTTTCCGTCCGACCATGCGTCCGTCATTGTGACCGTCCTTGCGTCCATCAGCCCGTCCGTGCTTGCGTCTGTTCGTGCGTCCGGCACTGCGTTCGTCCATGCAGCCGCCCCTGCGTCCATTCATGCGTCCATCCATGCATCTGTCTATGTGTCCGTTCGTCCATCTATTCAACTCTCCAAGTACCATCATCTCGCATCTTTTCATCATATATTCCCCATAAAGAAGCACCAGCGGACATTCCATCCAGCGGACATTCCAAGGACTAAACGAGAGGTGGCACACGCACACTTTCTTACGGCTTGCGCTTCGGGTCCACGTCCCACCTTTAACCACCTCGAGTTGAAGGTATATACTAGTTCACGGTATTCATGGCACTGCGGCCGAATGCTCGCTAAACCTTTCGAAAACCAAGGAGGTTACGCCCAGCGAGTGTGACATAGCAAACTTTTTCAGTCAGATAGTGCTCAATGTTATGCCAACGGCTGCTAATGGGAAATGAGAGGCGGAGAATTCGGCTTTTACTTTCTTACGGCTTGCGCTTCGTATCTACTTCCCATTTTTAACCACCTCGAGTTCATTCATGGTATATACAAGTTCATTGTATCCATGGCACTGCGGCTCAACGCTCGCTAAACCTTTCTAAAGTTAAGGAGGTTACACCCAGCGATTATAACGTAGCAACCCTTTCTTGTCAGATAGTGCTCAATGTACATGCCAATCGTTGCTAATGGTGATTGCAGCCTGCGCGTTAATTAAAAGCCAAATGCTCCTCTCTTTCATTCCCCATTAGCAGCCATTTACATGTACATTGAGCACTATTTTTTATTGTTCAACAACGCACAGAAGGTGTCTCTCACCGGCACCACCTTGGAGGTCAAAATGTTATACTTGTTACATACTACGGGGGACGAACGGGTGCCGTTATAACGAGTTTTGCCCTAAAAATTTGCAGCGTGCGCGTTAACTAAAAGCCGAATTCTCCTGTCTCTCATTCCCCCTTAGCAGTGATTGGCATGTACATTGAGCACTATCTTACAAGAAAGGGTTCCTACGTTATGCTCACTGGGCATAACCTCCTTTGTTTTAGAAAGGTCTAGCGAGCGTTGGGCCGCAGTGCCATGAATACAGTGAACTTGTATATACCATGAACTCGAGGTGGTTAAAGGTGGGAAGTAGACACGAAGCGCAAGCCGTAAGAAAGTGTGCGTGTGCCACCTCTCGCTCAGTCCTTGGAATGTACGCTGGATGACGGTGCTTCTATGTGGGGAATATTTGATGAAAAGATGCGAGATGGTGGTACTTGGAGTGTTGAATAGATGGACGAATGGACACACAGACACATGCATGGACGGACTCACGGATGGCTGAACCGACGAATGGATGCATGGACGAACGCTGGGACGGACGCACAGATGGACGTGCGGACGCATGAACAGACGCACGCATGGAACGGCCAATGGACGCACGGATGGTCACACAAACGGACGGAAGCAAGAACAAATGGACAGACGGATGCTTCGCTCCACTCTCCATCATTCACGCCGTGGATATGCTGCCATTTTTTTTTCTAAACACTAATCGTCATTTGTGTATTAGTGTGTTCCCCACGGGACGGCCTATAGTGCTCTCCCATTGTAGAGTACCAAGTACTCTTAATCGTTCACCAGTTTTTTCTAAACACGGACAGCGCAAAATTTTTGCGTTGAAGTTCTCCAAGGGAGGCCATCATCTTGAAACAGTTGTCCCAGATTCCTAGCCTGTCACTGCATTCGTACTGCGTTGCCTGCAATATTTTCCAATGTCTGCGATATCTAAATACGCACAGCGAAAGCCAAGGAAAGCCACTGCTGACAGTTCCGATTTGTACCAATTGTTTTAACGTAGTAGCATTAAAGAGCTCGTTTCGCAGAAATTTGGGCGTCGTTGGTTGTGAGCGAAAAATCATCATTTGTTCGTTACAGAAAAATCCAGAAAGACGCGAATGCAATATTTAGTAAAAATTTCCGGTTCTGAGTGAGAATAGAACCCCTGAAAACAACGCGTATGCTTGGAAACTCGGCGAAAATAAGTTCTATTGCTCGCGAATGCTATGAAGATAAATTTCGTGCTTTAAAAACAGTCTTGTCTTGTATACAGGATTCGCAACAAAACAAGAAATATCGCGTTAATATGGCATGGTACAAGCGTATACGTTGCGTTCGGGTGTCAGAACATGTGATTATCATTGCAACTTCGTGGCTTAAAGCCGTCCACCCATTAGAAAAGTCACGCACGTTACTGCGCGTATATCCCCTTAAAAGCACGCAGGGGAAGTTGAAAATAGTTTCGTGCGCATCATTGCTCGTTGTTTAAGGCATGCTACCTTTTACAAAAAATGCAGCCATTTACGAAAGCTTCACTGACACAAACCACTTTCAAGTTTATCGTTTACATTGTATCAATCCACAACTTAAAGGGGTCGTGAAACGCTCGCTCTAAAGCGACAATGCGAAACCACCGGCGTCCACATGCACTAACTAGGTGACGTCATCATAAGTAATGCTTCGCCTATCGAGGAACGCGGAACTCTTCGGTACTTGCAAGTGCGTGCGATTGGGACACCCATCAGCGTTTTTTTTATACGCAGTCGGTGCTAACTTGAACTCTGACATCATATTAAGAAGCGTTCTTGTGGGACGCGGATCGCGTATGACAGACGCCAATGACCGCCTCTTGCGCGCGTTCGATATGCCGTAGGGTTCCGCGTTCCTCGATAGGCAAAGCGTCTATGCAGGTCCACTCGGGTTCATGATCTAGTCAACGCATGTGGCTGCCGATGGTGCCGCATTGTCGTTGTGAAGCGACCGTTTCATGACCCTTTTAAGCTTCTCGAGTACAATGAGGAGTATGCGCTATAAGTGTTTGAAGCACGCACTATAGGGACAGAATATGGCTATCGCATTCCACTCTGAAAGGCGAGTCCGCCTCGGTGGAACAGTAGCTATAGAGTGTTCGGCTGCTGAGCCGGACGTCTTTTCTGTCCCAGCTGTGGCGGGACAAATTTTGACGGAGCTGAATTGGTACAGACCCGTGTACTGTGCAATGTCAGTGCACGATAAATAAGTCCAGGTGGTTCAACTTTTCAGAGCCCTCCACTGCGGCGTCTCTCATAACCAAGTCATTGTTTTGTGACGTAAAACCGTGGATACAACAATAATAATTTTTAATAATTGTTATGAAGACTTAAAGGTGAAGCTTAAGGGTCCCCCTATTTTTCATTGATTTCAGTGCATGAAACAAAAGGCGTCACTGATTAATTTATATTTAGTTAGCCTTTTTTTTCTTCCCTTGAAGTGTTGCAATTTTCACACTCTCCGCCAAAATATTTCCACATGACGTTATCAATACTTTTTTTATCATTTCGTTTAACAAGCGCGTTTTGTTGTAACACTCCTCGAATTTTCGAGCCCCTATAGAGATAGCAATAGGAGCATGGTATGACAGGCAGCAGTTTAACCTGACCGACAGTCAATGTTCGCGGTACCTGTTTTCTTTGGCACAACAGAAAGTCTACCGGTCACAGCGCCTGATCACGGAACAGTGACGTCCAAAACGCAACGAGACATTCATAAGCCATTTTTAACAATCGATATAGGTGATTTTAGCATAATAATTATACACTTTAATTTTGAACGCTAATTATGGCGCGCTTTAAAGCACCCGACTTCGTAGAGCTAACTGAATGACTCCATAATACGTTTTCAAGGCTCTTCCACTATAGGCCACGCGAGATACTAGTTTTCCGCGACTTTGAAGCGCGATTAAAAAATATCAATTCTGTTCATGTCACCGAAAATAAGCTTTAAATATGCCGCTATATTTGACTGTTTTTTTACGACTGTGTAATTACAGTTTTTGGAAGTTGATGGTTGTGTAAGTTTACGCAAAGCGCCCCCCCCCCCCCCCCCACTGTGGCATGGTCTATAGTGGTTTAGGCATCGCTTATTTGCTTTTTAAATATTTCGCCTATACGATGTGTCTCTATCGTATGCATATATCTTACCGCTTTTTGTTTTACATATTTTAACGTGCCATCATTCCTGCCAACCCTGCGCATCACGTGATGCATCTGTAATGATGCAAAGGAACAACCATAGATCTGTCATTATAGCAGTAAAAAACTTTTTCAGGTACAAAGACCAGACAGGCTAGAACCACAGCACCCCGTAGGTAACATAAGGGCGAAAACCATATATCCTGTCCGACTAGGTGGTACCCCTATTCCATGGCCTCATTGGCCCGAGCCATTAATTCAGGTCTTCGGAACAGTCGTATCTGAAAAAAAAAACTTCAAAAGCTGATGAAACTGTATCAGTTAATAATTTTGTTGAAAGAGGATAGTGCAATATTAAAAAAAAAACAGATAAAGTCATACGTGCTTTCTCGTGAAGAGTTATACAGCACGCCGTACTCATAAAGAGCTGTTAATGTAAAACTCTTCTTTACCATTCATCAGACGAGATATTGAACCTGTCCGCATGTCCTGGTGTTTTTTCAACGTCATCTCATATCCATGTTCATGTAAATGACGTCTGTCTTGTCATCATCGTTAGAGTATGTCTAAGACGGAAATGTTCTGTTGAGTGTTAATGACGTTTGTGGCAATAAATTTTTTCTAAAATGTCCTGGTATTCTCCCGAACAATGGCTAACACATATACTCATTCTGTAAATATTTCATGTGGTATGCCAGAGTGGCGAAATGGCTTTGTTGAAATGTTATTGCATACGTTGGCCTAATCAGAAACTGAAGTCGACAAAGTGCAGTTTGAACAACAGTTAAATGAGGGTATCGTCAAACAGCGGAAAACAGAAGAAATTGAAGCATCAGAGGTTCGCACGTTTTAGTGTCAGTTTCGCTTCCATTATTCCAACATTTTTTTTTTATCGCGGATGCTTGTTTTGTTTGTTGTTTCCTACTCGGAAATTATGGCTGCCTTTTAGCGGTTCGTTCTAAATACAGCGCCGAATACCCATGTCCGAATAAAATATGAATGAATAAGCTGTGAAAAAAATTGAATGACGTAACGGCACTCGTGAAGAAAATTGTAAGAAAAAATAATTGATATGTGGAGTTTAACGCCCCAAAACCGACCCTATGATTATGAGAGACGCTGTAGTGGAGGGCTCCGGACATTTCGACCACCTGGTGTTCTTTATCGTGCACCCGAATACGAGATCAATGGCCTACAACATTTCCACCTCCATCGGAAATGCAGCCGCGAAGCCAGGATTTGATCCCGCGACCTACGGGTCAGCAGCCGAGTACCTTAGCCACTAGACCACCGCGGCGGGCCACGTAAGAAAAGCTAAGAGCCATAAACCAATTACCTTCGAGTCACCTAATGCGCCTCACATGATCCGTTTGTTTATTATGTATTCAAGTATTCCAGGAGGGAATGCGCAATCTGAAACTGTGTCGCCGTGCCCCCCCCCCCTTTCTTTTTCCCCCTCTACGGACAGGAGAGAGAAGCGAGAGATGTCTGTTGGAAATTGTTTGAACCTCCCGCGCGAATAGCGCGCGCACCAAGAGACGGAGAACGACGAGGAAGAAGATGAGACCAGCAAGGAAATAGAACACGCTCTTTTACCATGGATGCTGGCGTTTGCGTCTCCTTCATTTGGTGCCTTTAAACGCCGAAGCGTGGTTTTCCCACATCGACTTTTGGTGCCGACGACCCGGGAATCAAGCCTACAACGACCCGAGCCTTTCATTCCTGGTGTGGGTGAGCTGCGCTGCGAGCTAGACCGACATGGAGCGAGCGAAGAGCAAGCGGGCCTCGCGGCGATCGATGAACACGAGAATCATCAACGAGGTCAACCAGGTGCTCCAGTCCAATGAGTTCGAGCTTTCTGGACTTCGAATGCTGCACGGCCGACTACGCGCCAGCAACGTGGAACTTAAAGCCTTGAACAACGAGGTTGAAACCCTGATCACTGACGACCTGGCGGCAGACGACTATGAGGTGGTCATGCAATACGATGACGCCGCTAACAGTACTCTGGCGTTGCTCGAGCACCACATTGAAGTTCTGAAGACTTCTGCTACGCCGGCGTCGTCTACAACTCCAGCCATGGGCGCAAGGACCTGTGAGGGTGCACCGAGCGAGCATGAACGACTTCCACAACGTGAGTTCGGCGCACGACTTCCCAAGCTGGAGCTTCTTCGTTTCGATGGAAACGTGATCAAGTGGCAACCCTTTTGGGATATGTTCCTGCACTCCGTGCACGAGAACCCAAGGCTGTCCAACACAGACCGGTTTCACTACTTGGCCTCACTTCTAGATGGACCTGCAGCTCAGGCCGTCGCCGGTATTCAGGTGACAGATTCTTGTTACGATGACGCGCTGGAAATTTTGAAACGTCGGTTTGGCAACAAGAAAGTCATTGAGCAGAAGTACTTAGGAAATTTGCGCACGCTCAAACCAGTGAAATTAGCGAGTGATGTCACTGCTCTGCGCAAGCTTTTCGACACAGTTCAACTAAACAGGAGGGGACTGCGTAGTCTTGGAATCACGGAGTCATCCTACGCGGCTATGCTGAATGAAGTTCTGCTCAAAGTCATACCAGCTGACATTGTCGTAGAATACTTCAAAAAAGAAAGTATGGAGAACACGACGGAAACGAGCCAGGCTTCATCTGATCAGGAACTTGAGCAGCTGATGAAATTTCTCCGCATCGAAGTTGAATGTCGAGAAAAGAGTTCTTTAGTGAACAATTTGCCAACGACATCGAACAACAGCGTACCTGTATTAAATAGATCATTCAAGAAGCAGTCCGCGACTCCTACAGCATCCGTTCTTCAAAACAAGACACTATCTTCCCCCTCGTCCTGTTTTTTCTGCGCTGCTACCGATCACAAGACAGAGGACTGCACGAGTGACATGACTCTGGCCGAGAAGCGCAACAAACTTGTAACAGACGGTCGATGCTTCCGGTGCACGTCAAAAGGACATCTGGTCCGCAATTGCCGGCGGAGAGTGCACTGCCAAGCATGCAAGCGCAGACACGCCTCCTCGATGTGCAATGCTAGTAGCTCTGAAACACCATCAGTGACTAATGCTCAGAAGAAACCGAATGCTACGGTGCAAGTTTCCACTCAGAGAGCTTCAGTTCCCCGACTCATCAATGATGTTCTTCTCCAGACTTTTCGAGCTTGGGTAACGACTTCATCTCATTGTTGCTATATACGTGGTGTTCTCGACAATGGAAGCCAGCGAACGTTCGTCACTGAGAGCGTCGCTTCCAAGCTAAGTCTACCTGCTGTTGCCGAGACCGAACTCGCCATCAGTGCGTTTGGTAGAGCGAGCGACCCAACCCGACGATTCAAAATGGTCACGATCACGCTCCGCAGTCAGCACGACGACCTAACCATTGACATTGAGGCCATAGTGGTGCCCTTTATTTGCGAGGAGATGATTGAAGCACCAAGGCAGAGTCGTCTTCTTCAAGCCATCGCAGCGGAGGGGAAACATCTGGCTGACGCAGTCGTTTACCCGAGTGTAGATTGTGAGCCAGGTGTGAGTGTCCTCATTGGATCGGACCAGCTTTGGAAGTTGATGCCCAACACGAGTGAAGTGAGGTGGGATGAAGAAAACCCTGCCTTACTCGCCATTAACACAAAGATGGGCTGGACTCTCCAAGGCCCCTTATCTGGTGGTGGAAGCACGAGTAACAAAGCAAGCACCCAAGTATGTGTTCTTCGAACAGGTTCCCACGAAGACGACCAGATCGCTTTCCCATTACAAAGATTTTGGGACCTCGATGCTATCGGAATTGCCGACACGCCGACGTCTCAGTGCAACGCAGATATTTTGGAAGAATTCAACAACACTACCAAGCTTCGGAAAGGACGCTATGAAGTTGCGTTGCCATGGAAATCACCTCTCGTCGACATGGCCAACAATCGCAAAGTAGCCCTTTCGAGGCTCCATGGACTCGTCAAGCGGCTGTCACCAAACGACGAAGCCATGAGAGCCTACGATAAGGCTATCAGGCAGTATGAGGTGGACGGTCATGCCGAAAAGTTGAAGATGCCCCTTATTGTACACAGCACCTATACTACATGCCGCATCGAGAGGTAATCCGCGAAACATCTACGACGACGAGACTTCGCGTAGTCTTCGACGCATCATCGCATGCATCAGGAGCTTGTTCTCTCAACGAACAACTCGAAAAAGGTCCTAATCTGAATGCCGACCTTTTCAAGGTTTTGATCCGGTTTCGCCTTTTCGCCATCGGAATTACAGCAGACGTGCAGAAGGCGTTTCTACAAATCAGCATTCGAGAAGAAGACAGAGATGCTCTTCGTTTCTTGTGGTTTGAAGGGCTACCAATGTCAGGCAGACCACTGCCAAAAATACAAGAAATGCGAATGACCAGAGTTCCATTCGGCACCTCCGCAAGCCCTTTCCTATTATCTGCAACGTTGAAATACCATTTCGATCACGTTGAACAAATTTACCAAGTAACGGCCGCAAAACTGAAGGCAAGCTTCTACGTCGATGACCTAGTTTTCGGAGCTTCAACGACAAAAGAAGCGCTACAACTCTACGAAGAGACGAAGGCCATAATGGAGCTGGCCGGAATGAAAATGCAGAAGTGGTCAACAAACTGCGACCTGTTAAGAGAGAAGCTCAAGCAAGCAGGAGAGACGTCAGCTGAGCAGGTCACAGAATCTAAGGTTCTTGGGCTATCCTGGAACTACACCGACGACACCATTTCGGTGAAATTTGACTCTGTGACGAAAGTCTTAAAAGCGGGACTTTGTACCAAGCGAACTGTGCTTCAGGCTTCATCACGAATTTTCGACCCCTTGGGACTGCTAGCACCGTTCACCATTCGAGTTAAAATACTTTTTCAGAAGATATGGATGCAAGGACTCGACTGGGAAAGCGTTCTCCCCGAGACATTGAAGATCGAGTGGGACAAGTGGACTGTCGAACTTCAAGACCTCAAAGACTTTAGAACCAAGAGGTATCAACTAGACAACATCAGCCCTGATAAAAGCACTCACCAGCTGCATATATTCACGGACGCTAGCCCGTGTGCCTACGGAGTGGTGGCATACATACGAGTGGAAGACAGTACTGGAGCGGTTCGACTCCAGCAGCTGCTCGCTAAGTCTCGGGTCGCTCCAATCAAGGGTCTCACTTTACCACGCCTGGAACTCGTCGCTGCAGTTCTTGGAGCTCGACTTCTTAAGCTACTCGTGGATACTTTGCCACACACAAATATAGAATACTTCTGCTGGACCGACTCCCAAGTTTGCTTGAGTTGGATCAAGTCTACAGCCACCAAGTGGAAGCCCTTCGTTTGTAACAGGGTAGTTGAGATCCAAGGGCTCACAGACCCGAGTCGCTGGAGACATTGCTCTGGAAAGACAAACCCAGCCGATTTAGTTACAAGAGGGATATCAGCGCATCACCTTTGTATTAGCGATTTATGGTGGCATGGGCCTGACTGGCTATCTGGTACCCAAGAAACGTGGCCGGCAAGTGAAGCTGGTCCTCATGAGTCAACGGATGAAATATGTAGATCAAACGACGAAGACACAACAATTTTGGCTTGTCAATGCTCGCAAGCAGAGCCACTTTTCGAGCTCGACAAGTACAGCAGCTGGATACGAGTTGTTAGAATCACAGCTTGGATTCGAAGATTTATTCACAATTGTCGAGTGCACACCAGTCGTCGTCTGATGGGCCCACTCACTGCCCCTGAGATAAAAGAAGGCGAGTTTACATGGATGAAGAATGCGCAAGCGGAAGCCTTTAGTATAGAACTCGCCTCATTGTTAAAAACCAACCACTATCTAAGGCATCCCGAATTCGTGATCTGCATCCATTCCTGGACAATGATGGGATTTTAAGAATCAAGACCCGGCTTGACAACGTAAAAAACATCAGAGTACGTGAGGTGCCCGATTCTACTACCAGCTGACCACCGCTGCACATACCTCATCATCGACCGCACGCACCGGCGCCTGCTGCACAGTGGTGTAAACGATACCCTTTCAGAGCTACGCGAGTGTTTTTGGGTGATTAAGGGCCGCCAGTGTGTGAAAAAAAGTGCTCTCTAGGTGCAAAGTGTGTGCTAGATTCAAGCTCCAACCTGCAACAGCCCCTACCGCACCACTGCCGACCGACAGGGTTAAGAGATCACACCCTTTTCAAGTTGTGGGTGTTGACTTTGCTGGTCCCGTTTTTGTGAAGGAACCAGTCCCGTGAAGGCCTATATCGTTATTTTTACGTGTGCCGTCGTTCGGGCGATCCATTTGGAGTTGTGCTCCGATATGACGGCGGGGTCATTTTTAATGGCTTTCCGTCGGTTTGTGTCGCGACGCGGCTTGCCTAGTGTTATTTATTCCGACAATGCTCTAGCTTTTCATGCTGCCAGTCGCGACTTAAAAGTGATGTACAGAGCTTTGAGGGACTTCCAAGTACAGGACTTTTGCTCTACTAACCACATTACCTGGAAATTCATTGCAGAACGTGGTCCTTGGTGGGGTGGATTTTGGGAGAGGATGATTCGCACTGTTAAAAGCTGCCTACGGAAAATTCTAGGGAAAGGTTGCTTTGATTTCGAGCAGCTTGTGACCATTCTTGCCGAAGTAGAAAATGTAGTGAATTCTAGGCCATTAACGTACCTCTCCGCTGACGCTACCGATCCAGCTGTACTTACACCTTCGCACTTTCTAACCGGTAGGAAGTCTACTACACTGCCTAGTGATAATACTGCTGAAACGTCGGGAACTCGCTCCGATACTTTAAAGCATTGGAAGTACAGACAGCAAATAGTGGCTGATTTTTGGAAGCGTTGGTATAAAGACTACCTCTTGTGCTTGAGGAGTGCACACATTAGGCGAGTACAGCCTTGCAACCAGCTTAAGGTTAACGATGTAGTCGTCATTAAGGAAGACAAGGTGCCCATAACTTTTTGGAAAGTTGGTAGAGTTACGGACGTGTACTTATCAAGTGATAATCACGTTAGAGCCTGCAAGATTGTCTTGGCAGGAGGTACGGAAGTTACGAGGCCAGTACAACTTTTATGCCCGTTGGAGCTGGGCGATTGAACTTTCGGGCGCGGAGGATGTTGGAAATTGTTTGAACCTCCCGCGCGAATAGCGCGCGCACCAAGAGACGGAGAACGACGAGGAAGAAGATGAGACCAGCAAGGAAATAGAACACGCTCTTTTACCATGGATGCTGGCGTTTGCGTCTCCTTCATTTGGTGCCTTTAAACGCCGAAGCGTGGTTTTCCCACAATGTCTTGGCGAAGGGGTGAGCCACGCAAGTAAAAATTCATCAAGGTCAACGGGGCTATTCGGCGAGGCCGACGGCTGAACGACCATCGCAGCGAATTTTATGAGAAGGAACCCCTCTCGCGGCGGTAGGCCCATAAAATTCCCCTAACTCCGCCATCTTTGGAGCGGGAACCGGGGGCTCGCCCTGAGAGGAGGTGGGAGAGAGCTCGCGGAGAGAGCGAGAAAGAGAGAAACGAAAAGAGAGGAGGCGGAGGCGCGCTCGAAAGAAAGAGAGGGAGGAAAAGCGCGCAGGCTGCCTCCGACTCGCTGGCGGCGGCGGGGGAAGCACGCAAGGACGGCCCAACATGGCGGATGGTCGGCAGCACCTCGGGTTCCGCGCGGGCTCCGGCACCTCGGACGGTGGTGATGGCATCACGTAGTCCGGTAAGTTGAGATCGTAAAAGTGTGCTCGGGTGGCTTCTTCGAGGGTGGCCGCAGGACGAGATGACCCTAGTTGGCCTGGCGCTCACCGAGACGTCGGCCGCATCGCCGAGTCGACAGCGCGCGCCGGAGAGCGGGCTGAGCGGCGCGTCTGCTAGTGCGTCTGCGAGATTTAGGCTTAGCGGGACACAAGAGGGAGCCAAGGGGATGCGGTGCTTTTTTGATCGAGCGCGCCACGCGCACGCACGCGCGCTTCGCACGCCTTGGCCGTTGGCTTGTTTGACGGCCGCCCGTCGGCGTTGTTTTGTTTTTCTCCGTAGCCGTCGAGAACGTCAAGAAAGACACGGCGCTGCCGACATCTCCACCCCCGCTTCCACCTGCTCTGGGATGACTGAGCATGTCAGATGGGGCCGTTATTACGTCTTCTTTTGGCCGTCTTTATTATTGAGTGCGCGGACGCGATCAAGGGGACCGCTTTGTCGGAGTGGTTGAGCGCTAAACGCTTCCGCGGCTTTTACGTATCAAAAGTTCCGACTTATTTCATTAGTTTTGCAGTAAATGTTGTAATTATTGCTATACACAGATTGAGATCGCGGTGACGGTGGAATTTTAAGTGGATTGAATTGCATTTGTTTTTGTTGTGTAGAGAAAATTTTCGCACGTGTGTGAAGTTGTGTATCTTTTAATTCAGTGATACATTAGGCTTTCAAACTGAGCTGCTGAAGCGAATAAACCTTATTAGACGCGCCCAGAATAATGAAGTGGACTTGTGCATGGGTTTCCGAGATTTATTGGTAAGTGCACATTAAACAAAGGCAGTTTACATCCAGTTTTCTTCCGCATTTACTTCGCAATTCGTCTGTTGCGCATGGAGCTGCTAAAGCTTAAAATTAATTTCGCCCCACAGAAGCAAGCGGACGTCCCGCAAATTTTCAGCAAATGCTGCAAACTTCATAATTAAAAAATGAAGTATTTTATCTTGATGATTGAAAAAAATACGTGTATCTGACGTAACGAGATGATGATCCAAGCTAACAGAAATCCAGAGACGTGGTGTTTATTAAACTTCTGTCGCTCCCTTTATTGATCTGCTGCGGTGACCTGCCATGCCTCGGCATTTTCGCCTCGTCAATGGTGATGTTTACACAGCTCTTGAGAGAGTTCTATAAAACTATTTCAGCCACTGCTAATGTGCCTGAAGACGGTATATGTTCTTTTTATTAAGCTAAGAAGCGCATGAGCTTATCATTTTTATACGAGCAGTTGATGTAAATGAGTCCTCTTTGTTGTCCTTGTAATAAAGAGAAGCTAGATTGGTGTGTATGAGGTATAGGGGAAATATTCTGCCCACCTCATCTTTATAAAAGTGTGTTCGGCTAATAACCACCGTTAAATGAACATGTTAGGTATTTATCATACCATGAAATACTTGCTTAGCAAGCGCTGGATTAGGATATGATGTCGAAATCTCCAACGTCCGAACTGAGCTTGATAAGGCAACTCCTGCATGTGGATCAGGCAAATAATGCAATAATTTGTAGCCACTATGTTCAAATACGATTTAAATAACGTCAAAAGATTTAGCGCCATAAGTGGACATCGCCCTCTCAATACGAAATTGTGTCAAAGCTTTTTTAGTCAGAAGCTATAGCTGAATACACTATGACTGGGAATACCACAACAATGTGAGATATTCTTTCGCATTAAGTTCAAGAACAAAAAACAAAACAAATTTCTTTATAACTGGGTTGGTGCACAGTTGGGGCAAATTGCACGTATACAAACAATGTAAAAGGGTCGTAGGATTAACTGTTCATGTTAGAGAGAAGGAGAGAAGTGAAGGAATGGCGGGATAGTTGACTGAAGTTGAAACATCTGGATTGCTACCCTACACTAGGGGAACGCGAAAGAATATGAAAAAAAAAGATTGGAGAGAAGAAGCTGACGTGCGCACACACGCGCGCACGCATCAAAAAATAAGGGAAGCTAAGCAAGGCGAGCATACTGGATATCACATAGTGCAGTCACTGTAGCGGAATAAGGGGAATCACGGACTTCGTAACAACGCGCTACAGCGCTACAATATTTGGGAACTTGTGCCCCAACTCTAAAAATTGCAAACGTGCGCACACCCAAAAGCGCAACTAAAAAATCAATTCGGAAATTGTGAGACATTTACTAAAAGTTACTATACCACGCTAATGTATTATGTAACATGAAGTATGGGTGGTGCCATAGTGTATCTGGAGTGCTAATGCGCGGAAATTTTCTTCGTATGTGACCGCTTTATCATAATTTTTTCTTCCTTGTGCTACGTTTGCCCTCCTCAACACCAACACAAGTAGAAAAAAGCAAGTGATACCGGCAATCTTTATCCATCCAGGTGCCTCTCGTGCAACCTTTTTTTTTTCGATCACTCACAATGATCTTCGCGATAGGTACCTTTCTTTTTTCCACTTATTGAGTCACGTGAGAGCACAGCCATGCTCTGCGCGCGCTTCGAAACGGCCCCGCAAGGGGGCGCAGCCAGCCGGGTCGAAGGCGGCGTTTTGCGTCGGAGTGTTATTTTTCACGACAACGTGATTCACTACATTTGATCCCTCTAAGTGCTCCTCAAGCCGCACCGGTGACCCGAAAAGACTCGTTTGCGAAGACTAACGTGTACGTCCTTCTTCTTTCCCCCTGTATCTCCAGGAGCACGAGGCGCCAATGACGTGTTCGCTCCTCTTTTCTTTGTGTGTATACATATACCCACTTAAGTCCTTTACTTCTCTTCGTTCATAGCACCCACTAAGTCGGGCTTTAGCGGCGCCTTCATTTGCGCAAACCGTAAGAGATAGATAGCCCGGCCAGAGAACTCTCCCAAGAAAGCGAGAGAAAAAAAAAAAAGAGGAATTAAGTGGCCGCTAGGGGTTGCCTCGAGCGTTCATACCTGGGAGCCAGTGCTTGTTTAGTTCCCGTTTCTTTGTGTAAGCGTAGTTCTTTGGAAAAGGATTTCTTCCAGCGTGCCTGCTCGATGCCCTGCCTTTCGATGAAATCCACGTTAATCTCGTTCGATACGTGATGGGTGGTGTTTGCTCACGGTTCAATAAGCTTACCTGTGAGCGCGCGTCTGCGTTGGGACTGGCTTCGATGAAGTATGCGTGTATCTTGAAGCCGTGCAGTTTAAGCTTGGGTGGAGGCATGCTAATGTGTTCACTCAAAGGAGAGAGGACAACTTAAACACGATCGAGGATTATCCCCTCCACCGTACCTCTTTAGTTGTATTTCTTCGCTTTACTATGTAGAAATTAGTTTTTTTTTAACCCTGCCTTGTAGATACAAGCTGCCGCGGATCGCCTCGAATTAAACGACGTTTTCCTGTGATCTTATTTCTGCCCCCTTTTTCCAGGTTGTTCTGTGTGTTCAGAAAAAGTTGTTAACGATTCATAGTATGTTCTGGCTCGCCCACTGTTCCTACATGTTTATTAGCCTGTAGACACAGTTCGGGCGATCTGTGTTCTTTCTGTTTTTGTCGTTACTGTGATTGCCCCATGTTTTAGTATCGGTAAGCACAAGCACATTGGATAGATTGCTTGCAAATTTCCACGCAACCACGGAGTGTTGGGTAGTTTTTATTAAACAAACAGGACTACAATTTGTGCATTAGCGCAGATCCTCGCAAGTAACTTACCGAATTCGGTCAACGACGTGCGCTGGTTTGCGTATCCTCAGTGGTTTTGATTTGCACAGTTTGTAACGTTCACGAAGATTGAGTGGCCCGATTCACAAATATATAGTCGTTAGTGGTTCTGGTTTTGTTGTCTCTGTATTTTCTGTAGTCAAACCATCTGTATTAATGCAGAAGAAATCAAGTATATATAGAAGAGTTAACGACAAAATTTCCTGTGGAGATTATGTAAACGAAAATAAGTATGTAAGGCGTTCAAAGTTTCTCTGCTAATGCCGGGCTCTAGAGCCCCGAAAAGATTTTTGCAACGATTTGTTGAATAAATTGGAGGTATGTAAGATTTCGTTTCCTGCCATCATTAATTAGCGCCATGAATTCATAATGGTGTCAAATGAATAGTGACACTGTACTTCTTATGTGCACTTGCAATATTTGTTGATATATTTAGAAGAGTTATTGCATTTCTACAAATAAAAAAGCGAAACGGCGTCTTGTCAATAAACGTCATCTTTACGCAATAGCCTATACATTGCTCGAAGGGCTTTGTACAGTGAGACAACTGACCTAATGTTGCTTATTGGTGCAAAGTGAACGTAACTCTCAGGGGCAAAATATCTTTGGTACGCCGTTTTCATGCGTTCACCAATATAATTGTATATCTAAGCACTTTGGTAAAAATACGAGGAAACACCAAACTATAGGCAAATGAATTTCACCGATACTCGCGCAGCTTAAAGGCCCACTGTCGCGGTGCTGCGTAACTTATAGTCTCTCTTTGAATATGTCCTTAAAACACGTATTTGTCTGGAAGAAAGTAACCGCGAATGACCTTCCGCGGTCTCCACCTGATTGAACGAAACTCTTCTAAGCCTAACGGCTTTTCAAGAGATAAATGCATCGAAATGAAAACGATGAACAGGGGCGAATGAAGATGGACGCATCCACGTTCATTACGCGAGTTGTCAAGTCAGCGCAGGTTTACGTAGCTGCACCATGCCGCTGCGATCGCTAATTGTTATTCATAGGGCAAACCTCTTTCTCTCGCTTTGGTCGCGTGAATCTTCTCGCTAGGCGAAAGAAAAAACGCTGCGCCTGCAGAGCGGGGATCGCGAGCGAAAAACGCTGTGTTGAGCGTAAACTTGTTACGAAAGCTAAACACGCTGCATTTGTTCAACGCTTCGAAGGGCGCGGAAAAAAAAAAAAAAAACTACGAGCTCGAACAGGCATACTTAGCGTGGCGAAACAAAGAAAGGGAAGAAGAGGGGGAAAATAAAAAGGGAGGCGTCAGTTCTGATCTTCACACCTGGGGTTTGAGGCCGGGAAGTGTGGACCCTGGAGTCTCTGCAAGTACCCCTGAGAGAGGTTTTTCACCTGCAAAAGGGCACGCGTACAATGCCACGCTAGTCTCTGCCATCCGCCTAGCTTATAATTAAACAGGTTTAATTATTCAAAACCTGGGCAGCGCCAAACAAGTTTTTGCCATTAGAATGCCCGTGTGCGCCGCTCACGCCGGCCTAGGGGGCGGCACCAGCGAGGAGTGTGTGTTGGGGGGTGGGGGGGGGGCGCTGCTGTCGATGCGGGAAATCGGCCTCTGAAAGCTTGGCTTCATTCACTATAATATACTGTGTGGCGGCCCACGCATTGAGGTATAAGCTATAAAAGGTAACATATACCGACAAACTAAACCAGACAGCAATAAATGAAAAGAAAGGCAACAGATATAAAAGCTTGCGTGCTTATGTGAGGAGGGAATCATGCAGGTTAAACTGTAAACACGGCCCGTCACATGCATAAGAAAACCTCGTAATGACGTTACGCTTAGCAACTATAGCGTGAGCTAGAATGGCGTGGCAGTGTTTTTATTCTTGGTGCTTATTGCAATAGCAAACTACAAAGCTATAGTTTCGGTCCACGTGGGATACAAAGCAAAAGTGTTCCAAGGGGCGCCGTCAAAAAAGTTGGTCATATATTTTAATTAGCCCGCATTGTGGGGTACGCGTTGCCTTCATCTTTCTATGTCTCTGTTTTTTGTTTTTTTTTTCGCATTAAAGCATTTTGTTTTGCGAAAGGACGGTACACTGACGCGTCGTCCTAGGTTTGTGTCGACGTCGACTGCGTTAACAGGGGCACTCTTGGTTTTTGCGGAATGAAAAACGAAAGAGGCGAGGGTCCCAGTAGCCGTTACTTCGGGAAAGGAGTGCATTCGCTAACAACCGTGGCATCGGCATGAAATATTAAACGAGCTTTTAGCTAAGACGCTGATCGAGCCTGATCAGCGTCTCTTTCTGCTTAACTTGCCTGTTGAGTAAATGGAAAAAGAAGAAAGAGGTGCACAAACGAGCGTCGGGGCGAAATGTTGTTGTTGTTGTTGTTCTCCTATTGTTAGTGGCGCATACCACTGTGGGGGATTGGCCAAGAATCGAGTGGTTTCAGAATTTACTGTTCAGATTTTGAATGATGGAGGTTTAACAGAAATATAACCGATAGCCTAGGAAAGTGTGGTGCTTAATGTAATACATACAAATGTTTACATAAACGAATTTATTTTAGAATAGAGCAATAATCTGATTTTATACGCATATAATTATGTGGACCTGTTAATGTCTATGCTATATTTGCTTGGCTTGTTAGGCTGTAGTGATGATGGTTACGGTAAATACTCGTTATTACCTTGTAGCAGTGCTGCTTTTAAAGCGGCTACGACTTTCTTACACAAACGCATAAATTGACGACACACGCACAGCGTATCGAAGGAATGAACTATAAAGTTTCACTTGTAGTATTCTCAATTCCGATTTTCAGTGTTAATTCCCACGTACGCTGCCGCACGGTTGGCCTAAAATTTGCAAGTGACCTAAAGCGCGTTGATAGCAATAGATTTTGTTCGTCTGGCTTCAAATGCTCGGCTGTATTTTAATGTAGTTGTTTTTAAATGATCTGTGCCAAACATTAGTTGTGTAGGTGTGGTAAGACTTCTTCAGTGCCTAATTTATTTTAATGAATAGCTCGGGGAACATTGCTAACATCAGCTGTTTATGAAACACGCCAAATAGCATTTTTGTGTACAGCGCGAGACCGACGAAGACGCAAGACAAAGGGGACACAGAGTATTGATGGAAACGGCGAGTGTTGCTATAACATCGCGTAATCCACTGATACGGTTGCAGTTGCACTTTGAAGGCGGGGCTTCTATTGGCACAGTAAGCTCCACAACCGAATGAATTAATTATCGAAATGAACGACTTGCGCACACCATGAACATGTCGTTAAGGCAGCTCTTTGCTTGGCTAGGTCACCAGTAACAATGCAGGAATACTGAATGTACTTTCTCGGTGAATTCATGCCAACTCGTAAAAATATTCGTTTACAAACTGAGGCTCTACCATTTCAGTGAGCATACATCACTCAATACTCTCCTCAATATGATCGTTCAAACTACATTAAATGGATGCTACTTTGTGAGCATCTGATTGGCTAGAAATAAACGCCCCCAAACATGCAAGGGTTTTGCTGCGGCTGTTGATCGCGTATGTTGGTATGAATATTCGATAAACGGTTCTCGTATGTTATAGATTCGATCGTAATAACAGGCTAAGGAAAATCGTGATAGGAATACGACTCCAAGTGAAGCATGTCGCTAAAAAATGTTTTCCCACAAACACCCAGTCATTAAACTTGTTTTTTTTTCGTCAGCGTCCTAATAATAATAATAATAATACCTGGGGTTCAACATCCAAATACCACGATATCATTACTAGAGACGCCGCAGTGATTGGCTCTGGAAGTTTTGACAATCTCGTGTTCGTTAATTGATTACTTCGCACAGCGCATGGACCTCTACCAATTGAGCTTTATCGAAATGCTCTTTTCCATTGGCCGACCATGTTCGATGTAGTAGTATTCCTAACTTTGCGATTGGCTGGCACATATTCTAATAGAAATATCTTTAGCATAAGGCTTCTTTGCGAATACAAGCAATGGAATACGACTTCCTCGCTTCTATACCTCTCGGTTGCTGTTTTGCTTGTATAGCCCTAACAAGCATACATATGAGCACTTCAACCAATGCCAAGGACACGGGAGAGCATGGCGTCCCGATTGTATATATATAGAACGAGCCTCACGCTGAAATTCACGCGCGCCAGAGGGAACGAGCAGTGCTTCTCAGGCTGAATTCACAATTTTTTTCTTCTGCATGGGCGTGTTTTTTGCGACGGTGCGTCCAACTTATTTAGTAGTATTTCCAGCCACAGATCGGAATAATTTTTCGCTTACAAATTTAATTCAAATTAGCGTTGGATGCTTTTTTTTGTGAGTATTCAGGCTCTCTTCACTGGCAGAGCCTTCAATCTAGTTTGCTAGTGGCACAGCAGTGAAATTACACGCACTATTTACAGGCAGTGATGGGTTACTCTTTTCGAAGTGTACGAAAAAGTTTTGTGAAATTAGGGTGTGCAGTACACGTGGTTACCCTTAGTTCTGCTTGATGCCTACATTTAGAGGCGTCTTCTCTTGACTAACCAGTGAAGGTTTATCTTGAATATTTCATGATCACTCACATAATCCTCTGCAAGTTGTCACGCAATCAAAAAGATGTCGTTAGCTGTGTTTGTAATCAGATTGTGAAAAATTGAAGTATGCTGCCAGTAAAATCACGCCTATCTTTGCGGCAATATATTAGTGGGGAGGAAAAAAAAGCCCTTGGTGGTAGGCAAAAATAACCCCACCAGTAATTGGTAATTTATGGTGTAGAATTACCGTAATTGTGTCGAAGTTGTTTTCATCCATAAAAAGCTTCTGTGCCTTCATGACCTGAGTGTAGTGATCTTCGCAGGTAATCAGTTTTCACTGTTACACGCAGGCGCCGATTTTACATTCGGCATATAAACGATTTCTACACATCAATTTGCTTGTACACATGGTTATTCGTAATTAAGTAAAAATGCAAGATTAACACCGCTATGATTTCACAAATTATAATGTGCAATCTGCGTTGAGGACCGTGTTTATGTTTGTAGAATATAAGTATAGTGGGTAACTAGTATCGTACCTCTAAAGCAGGTATCCTAGTATTTGAAATCAGCCTGCGCTGACGAATGCTGACAAGTGCATGGCAACGTTGTCTGGGCTCCGCTATTTTTAGCTGCCGTACAGGGCAGCAAATGTCAGGGAGCGACAGATTCTGGTGATATTGTTTGTCGGAGCCAATGTCAACTTGTGTGATTTACGGTGAAAATGTTTTTTTTTTTTCTTTTAGCATAGTGATTTCCCTCAGTAGATGAAATGTGTTTTGAGAGTACTATTTCCTCTCTTGAGGAACAGAATGCCTGTTTTTAGTTTATTCGAACATTGTTCACAAGTTTGCCATGGAAAAGTGATAAAGAATTCTCAGTCAGTTTAAAACTGTAGAAAACCCCTAACGTCGCATTTTGTGGGTTGTCTGAAGGGAGACGAATAATTTCCATGGGAGAAAATCGTGATGGGGGGGGGGGGGTAGGGGGCAGATTTTTGTGGCGAAACAGATTCAAGTTTCGATTTTGTTACACCAACTTTTGCCCGGGTGAAGGGTCCTGTCAGCTCTGTGGGCATATGTCACACAAAAAAGTACGTTGTCATCGTCAAGAACAGCACTCTGAAGCCGCTCACTAGCCTTTCATTTCCAAGCTGGGCGGAGAGGGTGTTTGTACAAGTTAAACAAGTTAGCAAACAAGGCGGAAGACTGCTTTATGCGAAAATGTTGCTGTCAAAGTATGATCATGGCGGGAGGGATCATTTAAGTACGCTGGGTATTAGACCATTATTTTTCTCTGTCGCTCATTTGTAATGCTAGCCTAGTTTCGAGAAAATGAAGAAAAAAACCTCTCGAAACCAGCTACAGGTTCAGTCTTCGGAGTTTTTTTATCAAGAATGGAAGTTATTATTATTATTATTATTATTATTATTATTATTATTATTATTATTATTATATAGTAGTAGTAGTAGTAGTAATAGTAGTAGTAGTAGTAGTAGCCCAAGGAAACACGAGATACGCCCATCTATACGTTTTAACAATATATGGCATCTTGACTAGTTTACTAGTTATAGTCAAAACGGCAGACTAAGGCCCATGTCGCCTCCATTCTCGCGCTTTATTTGCGCAATTTGTAGAGGCTCCTGTAAAGTCGTGTTTTGGTTATTAGATAAGCGTAATCTACTAACATCGCATAATTTAGTTAAGATACCTTGGACAGTTATGGGACAAAGCTTAGTGATAACTGCATAGAGGTTAGGGCAAAATCTACGAAATTGGTACTTTATATATTCTTCTCTATGTTTAATAGAAAGTGGAGAAAGTCAGGAAAGCGTCTCTTGAAAACGATCGCGCAACGACTACAGTTCTATTACCAGGTTCACAAACGTTCTTTCGGACAACCACGTGGTCGTCCTATTGAGGCATTTACGTCCGCTCACGTGAAGACGCACGCACGAAGGAGGAAAAGAGAGCGTCGAGTGAGGAACAGATAAGACACAAAGTGGGCGGTTTTTCTTTTCTCGCATTTCGGTCGCTGTCGATGCGGCGGTGTTTTTGCTCTCGCCTTACATAATGTCTCCGCGGTGGTGGTGGAGCAGGTTTTCCTGTTCTTTTTCCCCGTTTTTGATTCCTCCGACAAACCGTGTTCGTCCGCTGCCGTCGAGGGGGAGGAGGATTATCGTCGTGCCGACAGAGCGTAGCCCGAGAACCACGCCTGGCGACCAACTGCCGCTGCCTGTCCAGGGCCTGCGTCGCCGTGGGGCAGGCACTCTCCGCAGCCTAGTGTGCCACTCGGGGCCGCGATGGGCGTAGCCCCGCGAAGCCGGCTGGCTCACGACTTCTACCGCGCCGGGGTGACGCGCCAGATGGCGCGTGAGTCGCATCCCCTTCCCTCGCTCTGTGCCTCTATCGTAGCCGCCCGCTGGGGCAGTCTCTTCGTCTGCGATGGAGGGATTATACGAAGTGCTGTCGAAGTGCAGGATGGCGTCTACTTGCTGTTCCAGAATAGAAGGAGGGGTGGGGGGTTGGGGCGAAAGAAGTCGTGTGATCTAGGATCTCGCTATATGGTAACGTGCACCACGTGGTGATTCTGTATATGTATGGGACAGATAGGCGAGATTACGACGTAAACTTGGTTGAATACGTACAGGTAAAATACGAATTTCATATGTAGTGTGTGTTCGACCGAACTAAGTGTAGCAAGGATGGAAGAAAAAAAAAAGCAGACGCATACGGAGGAAACAACATTCAGGGTGCCACCCTCCTTAAAGTTCAGGAATCGTTCTGCTAATTGCACTGCTTCTTAAGCTGGTTCAGTTTAGGAAATTCGGTCCTGGCCAAATACATCATTTATCGTCTAGGCGTTTAGAATAAAAGTTACCTGAATGCAGTTTGCTCTCCGTTAAAACTAAGAATAAGCAACATTAAAGATGCGCTACTTAGTGCTTCCATGTGAGGTGTGGTACAAGGTCGTATTTGACTGGACACTGACACGAAAAGTATCCATTTTGTGTGTAATTGTGCTCGACGTACTAAATGTAATGAGGATTGAAAGTGAAGTGGGGGGTGGGGGGCAGATGCAGCACTGGAATCACACTTGTTAGGAAAGTTGTTATGATAAAGGGTACACTAGTGCTCATCGCGCGGCAGCGTACGTTGGCTGTAACAGGAAACGAGAGGGCAACCGCGGCGCTTTCAGCAGCCACATTTGCAATCGTGGCATATTATAACGATCTTCTAACACTGTTAGTTCGTACGCCTTCGATAAAAAGAAGTACGTGTGTAGCATAATGAATGGCGGGCCTCTATGGGCAGTCCTTGCATAGTGACATTTTGTGAATACGGGCCCTCGTTGAAACACTATCTTTTTTTTTTCAAGCTGTTGCTCGAGGTATTTCTATGGTACTGCCGGGAAGTGTTAGCTGCTGAGTATTTTCCATGGACACGTCTGAAATGACGACGCTGTAATTGCGAATGCTGTGATAAATTCGGAACGGAAATTCATACTGATACGCCTTCCTTCTCATTGTCCGCGAAACATAGGCTGTCTTTGCCGATAGCGATGTAATGAGATTGAATGACATAGAAGCGAATTAAATGGATGTTTCAGAGAATGACACAAAAAGTTTTTCTCAACATCAAAACATGTGAAACAATAAAAGTGAGGAGCGGTTTGTCAAAAGTTTCGTTTCATTGTTGATTTCGTAACAGCGGCATTCACGTAGCTATACCGTATATTTAACCAAGAGACTCAGATGTGGGCATATAGCTTTTCGTCGGATAATGGCCTTCGAGATTGCAAACCCGCCGCGCGCCCGCAATCTCGGAGGCCATGGTCTGATATACGTATTTCGCCTGTCATCTAAGCATGGTTCTCTCCCATGGGAGGCTTGCTTTTGTTTTCCGATATGGCATGAGGCTCGCTTCGTGAATAGCACATCTACACTGCAGGACAGCTGGTTTGGTAAATTTGTGATAACAGAAAACCACCGACTGCATTGGGAATATATACATCAAGGCAGCACGTTACTTGACATGTTTCGAAGTTTTTTGAACTAAACGCATTTAGTGCATCAGCGAGCAAAGACTGTTAATGAGAATTAGAGGGCCGAATAATCAAGAAAACACTTACTTTATGAGTTGTGTTTGCCATTGGCAGGTGGCTTCGCTAATAATGTGAGAGATCAGGATTGGTTTAAAGATTTTCTTGCGAACAAGTATAGCTAATGCAGTTTTTGTGACACGGGCCCAGTTCCTAAAGGGGCCCTGCAACACTTTTTGAGCATGGTCTGAAGACGCTGCCGATCGATAGTAGGGGGTCCCGACAACGTGCGAGCCTAATATTATAGGGCAGCAAGCGGCCTGGAATTCACAAGTAATTATCCGAGTCAGCTATAAATTGCTTTCTCTTCTCTCGGCAAATGACAAAGACGCTTAAAAATCACTCGTAGAAAGCGCATCTATCATGCATTGGCTTATTTGAACATGGTGCGCTTGGTCGTTACAGAGATCGCCGCGGGAAGCCGCGACTTGTCCACGCGTGAGCGCGTGTTCACACTGAAAAAAGCCGCGCACTGGAAGAAAAAGAAAGGAAAAAAGAGCTCAAGTTCACGAGGCGTGCGTGACGTTTTTTTTTTTTTTGCCCCTGCCATCCCTCCCTGCTAAGCTTCCGGCGTTTGCGTAGGGACAAGAGAAGTGAGAATGCAATTGCAGCATCATGCGACAAATCTGTAACTCCACTAACACTGGATGTATTCTCAAAACATTGCGGCGTTGAATTTGTGAGGCAATAAGCTCTTTCAGTGAATTCATTCCATGAATATTGAAAAAAGTGTTTCAGGGTCCCTTTAAAGAAAAATATTGCAGATGTTCACCTCAATAACATCAAGGTAATGTTGTAATGTTTAGTTACTCGTATTATGTCTTGGTTCTCTCGACTATACGGCTTCATTATATAGGACTCCATACTGTGGGTGATGATTGGGTGAAGCTTAGCGAAATATAAGCCGCACATTTATCGCACCGAAAGGTCGAAGCCTGTGTAGCTCTGTCGCATATTTTCGCGGCTGCGCCTATGTAAATATCCTGAACAAGTGTGGCAGGTGATGAATAGATTGAAACCCCGCACGCACGCACGCACCACGCACACACGCACACACACACACACACACACACACACACACACACACACAAACAAACACACACACACACACACACAAACACCACACACACACACACACACACACACACACACACCACACACACACATGCTCACTCACTCACCCTCTCTTCATCTCTGCTCACAATCTTTTGGCGGTTGTAGCACTGCTGCAAGACAACCGGTCTCATTTGAAGCAACTACTAGTTCGTCCTTGTTAGCGTGGCAAGTTGCTGGCTCTTCGCACTATCTGAGCCACCGAAGGCTCAAGAAGCCGAGTGCAGGTGCGCGCCCGATGCCCATTAGGAGCGAAAGAAGGAAAGAAAGGCCAGTGGAGAGAACACGGCCTACGGCAATGCACGCACCCAAGGTAAGGCGAACCATGCTCGCTGCTTCGGGCGCGTGTACGCGCACAAACACGCCACGATCCTGACTGCGCCGAGCTTCTCGGAGCCCCGTCGACAATTAGGGCCCATCGGAGAGAAGTGCCGCCAAGGCCGTGAGGAGGTGGACACCGGTGCCCTGCGGCCGCAATGGCGTGCATCTGCCGTGTGGTCCTCGACGACTGTATACGGTGGCGGAGGGCATTCGTGATGGATGCAACGTGCTGCGGCGGCAAAGGCGCACGATTACAGGGGAAGCAGCGTTCGTGGTGGCGTGTACGCGTGGCAGTGTGTCGGTAGCATCGTGGACGGGATTCCTTTCCACCGTGGCGGCACGTTCTCTCCTGGAATCGACATTCCGCCGTGGCGCCGCTGGTCTCTCTGTGGCAGGATGCTTTCACCTCCCGTTGATGTCCTTTCGCGCGCATCTTGTTCGTTTGTTTGTTTCGTACTGCGATCGCCTTGCGGCAATTGAAGGACCCTTTCCTGGACGTCGGCGAGTCTTCGGTACGATGTACTTCTGAGGATTGTGGGTGTAGGCTATTAGGTGATTCATGATCGCGAGAAGTAAGCGAAAAAAACCACACGTTTCGTAGAAGGAGACAGGACAACCCCTTTATCTCCTCTCTTTATGTGCCGTGTCTTTTCAAGGATACTATTCCTAGCAATATAATTCTGTGCGGCGTATACATTCGTGGCATGTGCCTTACCTGTACCACGGCTTTGGCTGTGCATATCTTTCTGAAGCTAGGTTCACGTATCTACTGTCATCTTCAACGAGCTATATTCGTAATAGTAAGCGCTCACCAATCGAAATAGCGAGCATATAAATGTCAATTAAGGTCTGGTGACCTATAAGAGATGCGAAGCAACGCGGAGAAATTCGTGTTATAAACACGAGTATTCGCGGCTGTGTTACTGTTGTGCCTTTTGCTGCACTAGTGCATTCGTGCAGTGTCAGAGCCCTCTCGAACACGACACTACGTTGTTACAGTATTGCGGCTCAGAATGAAGGTGACAGTTATTAACCGTCCGTCTTGCTAAAGGTCACTATAGTATGCCAATTTTCCAATTATGATCGAATACAATTGGGCTGAACCAAGCTTAACAGTTTAAAAGGGTAGTTAAGTTCACCAAGAGTTGTATATGGTTGCGATGGCTAAATTGGCAACGATATTACTACGTCAGGTTTCCATTTTTCCTTGCCCGTTTCTCTTGAGGACTGTGGGCCCGGCTTAATGAAAATAGGATCATAGCTATCCTCGCAATATGCTTTTCCGGTCGCTTTAAAATGTACAAATATTTTTGTAGGACGCTCTATATACCTCATATGAGGCTTCTATTTCTTTTTGCATAACCAAGCTGGTAGTGGTGAAAATAGATTCTGGATTGCATAGGAAGCCAATTATCGGCAAGGCCAAGCAACCTTACCTAATGTGTAAAACACATGCAGCTGTCGTCATGACGAAGCATGTATTCTTGGCGTCATTCGTTGTACTGTTGACAGCAAGGCTGGGCAGTATCGAATCTGCATGTATCTGAGATACTATCTTAGATACTTTTTTGGGTATCCTGTATTTGCATCGCCATACGCTTCGCGAAATGACTGTATGTATCTGTACCTTCGTTACATTCAATAATGTATCGTGTATCTTAAAAAACAAGATACTGCGATCGCGTGCGGAACGTTAATCGCTGACCAAGCTGCTCGTCTTAGACTGGCACTGGTGCCACTAGGCCACCTGAATAAGCTAAGGTCAGTGAGATCATTCCATCTTTCCACTCGGCTACACCAGTAAGCGCAGACTATGATGTTTCCACGTCCCTTTTGGTGCTTGCCGACGTGTCTTTTGTTTTCTCGATTTTGTTACTTTGTTTACTTGCGTCAGAGTTTTTATACTTACCCTTATGCACTTGTAAGCGCCATGCACCGCAATCCGTGCAGCGATGACCCCACAATTTCTGATTTCACTCTCCAGCGTGGACCTATAGCAACACCGGTGCCGGTTCTGTATCTAATAGAACAAGCGCTTATACATTGTTGTATATTTTGGCGTACCATGCCACTTTATTCCTGCTGTTTCTATTCAAAGAGCTCTTGAAACCATAATATGATTGTTAGCACGAGTACTTTCTCGATTGTCCTCTTCTTGCATTCCATACATCATCCTGTGCTCTGAACTTTTTTTTGCAATATGCCTTTTTTAAAGCGCAGCCAAAATGAGCTCTTTGTTATATGTGTATGCCTTTAATTGTCTGCTTTATTTTTACTATTACTTACACAATTATATTCACTTGAGTTTACTCTTCTGCTAGGTTATTAGGGAAACATACGTCATTGTGAGGCCGTGCGTTTAGTATACAGCACCAAACATTCCGCATGGTGCCTGGTAAAATTACCCTATGGAGTTTGCATCAAAATATTGAGAGTAATTGTTAGTTATGTTATAGATCTTAGAAAAGGTATTCGAGAAACATTTGGAGTGTATTGATCAACACCTTTCATTATCATCATCCTCATCATCAGCCTGACTACGCGCACTGCAGGGCAAAGGCCTCTCCGACAATCCCCCAATCAACCCGATCACGTGCTTTCTGCTGCCACGTTATACCTGCATACTTTTTAATCTCATCGGCCCACATAACTTTTTTTCTCCCCTTCGTGCGTTTGTTTTCTCTGGGAATCCAGTCGGTTACCCTTAATGACCAGCGGTTATCCTGCCGACATGCTACGTGCCTAGCCCATGTTCATTTCTTCTTCTTGATTTTAACTATTATATATCCTTCACCCCGGTTTGTTCCCGAACCCACTCTGCTTTCTTCTCGTCTCTTAAACTGATCATTTTCGCTCGCTGCGTCGTCCTCAATAGGAGCTGAACCCTCTTTGTAAGCCTCCACGGATGCATGAGCGATAACACTGGCAGGTGCAATCACTGCTGCTTAAATACAAGACGATTTCTACCGATGATCAGATTACCGAAGGCCGATGACAGGTATTGCCGCCATCATAGAGTATAGCGCGATTTACATATACTTTGAATTAGTATGTTTTCTGGGTAGAAGTTAGCTCATTAGTGAGTTTCATTTTTCCAGAGTGACTGCCGCTTTCTTCACAGTCGCCATGCACCACGTGGCAATACAGTATAGGTCTGCGGCGTTCCTCTTCGAAAAAAAAAACCAGTAGCAGCTCACGGGATCCGGACCGAACCGACGTGTTGCCGAGGTGCAGATGTCATCTCGCTGAAGTGAATTGCACGTTAGTAAGTGTAAAGGTAACTAATTGTTACGATGGCAGATAAGAAAAATAAGAAAAGTGTAATAGCAGCTTTATGCGCTCTACATTAGGCCTGTAAACATAAATGTGCCACAAAAATGTTGCTGCCAGCGTTGTTGCTGCTGTACCCATTGTTGCTGCTGTACACGTTGTTGCTGCTGTACACCAGTGATTTGGCATTGCAAAACGGTCTTTTATGGAAAAGCTGAAACTGCACACTGGTATTTGCGTCATTGTGCGAAGGCTCCTTATTGAAGCTCGTGTGATTAAAGGGCGATCCGCTGGCTGGTAGTCAAGCTCAGCAGCGAGTCTCATCAATTTGAGAAATGACAAGCTGAACCACTGTCTGCGAAGTGTCTGAAGAGCTATCCTGTTGAGCAGCTAAATCAAACCCGAATAGCTTCTTTGTATGTAAACTAATTTACAATGGGCGAAACAATTTTTTGAATAGCAACTAACATTTCATTAAAATGAAATTGGGCACGTTTAAATAATTATCAAGCCGTTTTTTTTGCATACGCGTTCGCTACTAGATTGTTGGGGTCTATAACAACATATTTGCGAATGTATCGAATTATCCTAATATACAATGGGCAAGTATCATATCGGATACAATTTTCATGGCAGTATCTTGCACCTGTATCTCCAACACTTTTTGCCTGAGTATTTTGTGTCGTATCCTGATACGATTTAAATGTCTGTGTTTAGAAAAAGTGGTTAACAATTAAGAGTACTCGGTACTCTTCTATATGGGAGAGCTGAAGGCCGTCTCTTGGGTTGTCACTTGATGTAGGCCCATGCAGCCGTAACTAACAGTTTAAATCCCGCTCAACCTCTGTCAACACTGGGGACACTTGACCGTATCAATTCTTGCTATTTGAGGCGCGTGCTGGGAGAGGACCTAGCCAATTGAAATAGCGGGCATATTATTACATAACACAATGGGCCAATGAAAGGCTGTGCTTACGGACAAAAAAAAAAAAAACCTGTCAACTGGACTTCTAGTTTTCATCAAACCGTGCCGTGAATGAACCAATGATCTCTATTGAAAATAATACATGTGGCCCTACTGGACAGCTGTTTGCATTTTTACAACTGTTCAAGGCCGAGGGCTACACAAAGCAAGCTAATTGTTGAACTACTACTAATTATATGATCTTTTACGTGTGCGGAGACTATAGATTAATAAATGTTTTGACTTCCCACGAGCCAATCCTCATTGAACAGCCACCTTCGCTTGCGTTATGTTCACCTTCACGACCGGCGGGCATACTTATGGGTGCTTATGTTTTAACTGCTCTGTCTTCGATCAGGGGCCCTGAGGTCGAATCCGAAATGTTTCGCATTGCAACAAGTTAATCTGGAATCTTTACATTGTAACAGCTAATTGACATCGGTCGGATTTTATCTCTAATAATGTGTAGAACATCACAATTAGCTGGTACGTGTGCTTACGATAGGCGTTATGTTGTCTCTGCGAGTTTAAGCCAGGTCCGTAAGTCCGATTGCGCAATGAAAGCATGTAGCTCACGTTGAAGAACACGCTTTACTGAATAGATAAGTTATCATTTACCTGCACCTTCATATTACTGTGTGTGGTTGGTCTCTCGCATGCCTCGTCAACCATACAATTTCCAACATAAATTGATGAAGAGGTCTCTGGCGTTCGCGAGTATAAACGTGAAAAAAAAAGAAAGCCAAGAAGATAAACAGAACACAGATCTGGCTTACTGTACTGCTCTTGGGCGAAGGGGGCGAGGGACTAGAAATGTAAGCACGAAACATATAGCGTTTTTGTGAGGTTGCATGCAAGCACCGCAATTAATATGTCATAGCATCGATTGTGGATTTGCCGTCAAATGGGTTCTTCTGGCTTCAAACGACTTTTTCACCTTTCAAAATTATATCGCGTTTTGAATGCGATGATAGACAATGGCTCTTCATGAATGCAGAGATGAATCGACTTGCCAGTTTTAGAAATGTACGCATGCTTGGAAGTATTGGAAGACAGCGTAATAACGAACCTCAAATGAACACATAAAGCCGCAATTTTGCACATACTTTACATGTAATAACGGTCATGCAAATATTATCTTGACTATCACACCATGCACGAAGTCCTCTCGCTCTCCGTGATTCGGCATAGCAAATTCTATGAAAGCAGTTTGCATGAACGTAACGCTGCCGAGCAGTCGATGTTCTACTGAGCGTGTGCCTCGATTCTTCCCGGCATTGGAGGTAGCCTATGTGCAGATAGTTACAGCTATTAGCGTATTTAGGGTAGTATGGGGTTTGGAGCCCATGTTACCCTAAATGGGTCAGGATTATGCCCCGGCCATGCGACACCACCTCAAGTCTGCGAAACTCTTTGACAAGCTTGCACACCACCACAGGTCTACAATATATATATATATATATATATATATATATATATATATATATATATAACGTAATAAGGTAGCGATGGTTAGAAGTTAAAAGTAGAAGCCGAGAAGGAAGAAGTGAGAATGTAATAAACATGGCGTATGAGTCAGGCCACGTCGCCCATTCATCATAGCGTCATATATATATATATATATATATATATATATATATATATATATATATATATATATATATATATATATAATATATATATATATATATATAGTGCAGCATGAAAGCCTGACTACGTCTCTCTGTTATTACATGACCTTCTCGCAGAGTTTTCTATGACATTTTGACATTTTCCCAGTCACCATCTTGTTTAGGCATTGAGGTAGCTCGTAGCGTCTTTGTGACTGCTATACCGCCTTTGCCAAGATGACTCCCCGTCCGGCTTCGTCAGAATTTTCATAATACATACGGTGGGCGATTTCGGCTTAGCTATATCTGCTGTGAGTTCTGAAATACAGCCTATATAGAAGTCATGCTATATAACGGCGGTATACACACGAGACCCACGTAACCCTAATTTTGATGACGTCGAATGGGGACGTTAACTGCAGATGAACGACTAAGGCAAGCACTTTTTGCCTCCCCGTCGCTGCCTACTATGCACCTTCCATGCACAACTACACGCCCTTCTCGTATGATTGGCAGCCCCGGAGCACCAAGTCCCCGTCTAGCCCTATTTAACTGTCAATCACTTCTGCTCCTCTATGCCCGTGGCTTCTGTATGGTGATCCTCCTGGCTTCTGCGCCATTGTTGCCCTTCGGTTGGAGCATAATTTATGCCAACCTTACCTGGAACCGCCTTCAATGTTACGTTTTAAACTCCGAGAATGTAGCATTGGGAAAAGCTTTAGCGATTACGTAACCATGTGACTTGGTGTGCAGAGATTCCTTTGTTTTCTTTTCTTGTAATGTGTTTGGCAGTCATGAGGCGTGCGAGATTTCACGTAAGTGCTGTTGACGCGTGGTTTAGCTGCCATTGATCACGTACTGCCCTGCTCATTACCCGTTGTTATGCCTTCGACCTTGTGGCTCCTCCTTGAGAATACGCGAAAGGGTATGTTTTTTTTTTTCGTGTGTAGTAAAAATTTAGCTGAAGTCTGATGTTTTTATTGTCTCGCATTTATTCCGCGCGCTGTTCGCCTGCAGTGTCACGTCACTTTACATGGTTGACGCCTTTCTCGTGTGACTATTTTGCTTTCTAATTTTCTAGCCTGCCCCGCCGTGGTGGTCTAGTGGCTAAGGTACTCGGCTGCTGACCCGCAGGTCGCGGGTTCAAATCCCGGCTGCGGCGGCTGCATTTCCGATGGAGGCGGAAATGTTGTAGGCCCGTGTGCTCAGATTTGGGTGCACGTTAAAGAACCCCAGGTGGTCGAAATTTCCGGAACCCTCCACTACGGCGTCTCTCATAATCATATGGTGGTTTTGGGACGTTAAACCCCACATATCAATCAAATCAATTTTCTAGCCTGCCGTAAATGATCCAGACACACAGACTGCAAATGATCCTGACACACGCCCCGTTGCTGGCAGCAAACTTTCTTTAACGTCTTGTCCCACATCGCAGTGGCAGCTGTAAGAAGGAATGACGAAGGAAGACGAGGCTATAGCCAAACGTATCCCACTGTAAATCCCCATTCTAGTAAATAATATTGTGTAACATTCATAAGTGTTTTAACAGATAGATTCTGAATGGCTTGGTGAAGAAAACTCAGCTGTCTGATCATCTCAAAGTCTCACAATTTCAATTTTTGTCTCGTCTTCCTTTCACCCTCAATCTTTGTGTTTTTTTTTTCTTACAATATATGTATTTTAATCAATTCGTGATTGTTGTAATGCTAATAGAAAAAATACGCTGCTAATTCACACCACGATAGACATAAATAAAGTTTTTCTATATCATACCATATACTTTCTAGGCCAATTCCTCAGAGTGGGTATGAACAATTTATTAAAGAAAACAAATCAAAACAAAAAAACGGAATTTTGCACCGAGCAGGTTCTTTCATATGGTGCACATGCCCTATGGTGATTTGTGCGGGAAGTCGACAGCAACAAAACAAACAGAGAAAGAAGAAAGGAAGGGGGGAAACCCAACTACGAAGACGAACACAAACGGAACTCGACGCGAAAAATAAAAGCATAAATCTCACCGTACGGCCTATAGATCGTTTGGTGTCGAAGTTGCGGTCTCACGTTCACAGCAGTGGCTCCGCTTCACAACCCGTTCAACCTTGATAAACCGATAAAAAGAAAAGAAGCTTAACTTGGGAAGGGGGGGGAAGCGAAGCGAAAATAAATTTTACTCGGTGCTCGAGGCAATGTTATTGAGAAACAAACGAAGTGCGCGCTGGAGAGAGACACCACCCAGCGCGCGTGCTCGGGCTTCGAAGTGGGTGGTGGGTGGCGGTATAGCACGTATATAGAACGGCGACGCCGAGTTAAAAACCTGATAAGCGCTCCCGTGTGCCGCGACGCGCCCTGAAAAATGATAGGCGTGGGCAGACAATGGCCCTTCGTTACGCGCCGGCAACGCAAGCGGGCTTCGCCGTTCGCGCGCGGTAGTCAATACAGCGGTCGCCGCGCCAACAGCGTGCCCAAGGGCGGAAAACGGGGAAGAAGGGTTTCGAAGGGAGGAAGCTGAAAATAGGGAAGAAGGGTTTCGAAGGGAGGAAAAGGGTTGGCCGCTCGCGGCGTGCTTCCCTCTTTTTTCTGACAGCACCGGCGGGATGTACTTTCCCTGCGACGTGAGCATGCGAGCTGGGGCGCCGCTTTGTTCTTGTTCAGATACGCCCGTGGCAAGTTGGCGACGTGTTCTGGTTCCGGTTTGACGGTGCCAGCCGAGATTTCTTTGGCCCCCTTCACTTTTTCTCCCTCTTTTTGATTTCTGCATTTTTTGGGAATTCCCGCGCAATATTGCGCTATTTATCTTCGAGTCCCGCCATATCGACTGAAACCTCGTGGCAGCATATTCTCTCGTTTTTTTTTTTGCAAGTTTGCCTCCTTTTATAGCGACGTATAAGCGTTCCAAACCGAAAGCCCTTGAGGCAGTTCGCAAGTAACTTTTGTGCCGATATGCTGGCGTAACGTCAAGGGAAAAGAAAATTGGAAAGCAAGTTTTAGAGTTTGATCTCGGCTGTTTAGGTGTATCGTGTGGTGTGTGCTTTGTCAAGCTTGCGCAAGGCGTCGTTAAATATGAGCAATTCATTTCTTCTTATCGACAGCTGAGCATGGCGATGCGGCAGTGCATGCAACAATGGGAAGACATGAAAATAAAAATTTTCGCGCCTCTATGGGGCTGAAAATTACATAAGAAGCCTTGAAAGGTCCAGCATACAGTTTATCGTTCTTTTTTAAAGAATTGTTCGTATTATTGAAATTATTGCGATATCTCACATTTCTTAATAGCTATGTCGCTGCAACCTCATGTGTTATCTTACTATTACATTAATATGTCTTTAAGGAGTAACAAAATGACGCAAATTTTCCTCAAAGGAACCGCAGCGTTCACTAAGCATTAGCTGAGACTGCAATAGCAGCAGATTCCATCACTGGAACACTGACAGCCATTAGTCAACCTTAGCCAGTGCTAGTATTGCATAATCGAAAAGCCTTTCATTCCTTAGGCCAAGTGAGTATTGTTACATATTCAACGGCTGGACGACCGACGGGTGCCGAAGAAAGACGCCGCAAGCAGGGCCAGGAAGGCAATCCCCCTTTATTCACTCAGCGACGCGCTTTTTATGCGCTGTCGAACCAATCAGAGGGTGGCAAAAACAAAACAAGAGGAGCCCATATCGCGGCAAGCAGGCAAGCTTATAAGTAAGCCAAACGAAAGAGCGTGGCAAGCTGGGCGAATGTTATCCAGTATCTGCTTTCTTATCGAGTTTTGTTAGAAAATTGTCATCCTGGTTCATGTATTGCCTTGATCATAACTTACGGCGGTAGTTCTTACGCGCTGCTTTGCTTCTGTAAGGTCCTTTTTTCAATTCACCCCTGAAAAAGATGTTTGTCAGGGGAATACACTGCTTGGTCCTAAAAGTGCGTTGTTATTAGTCTTATTTAAGGGAGTGCGGTTGGTGGGAGTGTTAGGAAGGGAGGTTAGCTCCAGAACTACTACTGTGGCGCCATTTTGCTTCCCCACAGAATACTTCCCACGTTTTAGAAATAAAATCTTCTTCTTGAGGTGTTTATTTTGTATTGCAAAGCAGTGCCGTACTCAGGAATTTAGTTTGGGGGTTGGTCATGCGAAGAACGGCTGGTGGTCGATGTTAAGGCGTGTTAATACTTAGTATCATCCCGAAAGTTAAAAACACGAATAAAAATGTCGGGGGATGTCAGAACTCCCCTCTGGTTACGGCCCTGTTTGAAAGGTGTCGAAAGCCCATCACACGCATTCGCACATGCGCCAAGCGTAAAATTCACGTAGCCCATGTGTGAACACGTGGCGCGGCGGCGCCGCTAGAGGGAGCACCGTGTTCAGAGGGAATAGGGAGCCTCTATACACAGACGCCTCCCGCCCGGTCGGGAAGCGGTGTGTATTAAGAGGGAAGTATCAGATGCGAGCTTGGCTGCTTAATTGCGTGCTTCATACTTGACTCGTTTTGGAGGCCGCACTAAGATGTGTCGCTACATTGCTTCAATAAAAATCATCATAGCATTGACGTTTAACGGTGACATGGACTCTATCCTCACCCCCCCCCCCCCACCACTCACACCCACTTTTTTTTCTTTTTCTGCCAAGAAGAGCAACGATGATGAGAACGTGCATGGCCGTCTTTCTCTCTAGATACCTCGAAAGCATAACATCTTAAGCAGGAATAACACGGTTGCCAACAGTTATGCCTCATGTACGTTTTCGAGGTCCACCGCAGTGGTGTAGCGGTTATGGTACCCGGCTGCTGACCCAAATGTCGCGGGTTCGATTCCGGCCGGGGCGGTGGCATTTCTATGAAGGCAACACGGTAGAGGTATGTGTTTTGTGCGATATCAGTGCACGTTAACGAGCACCAGATGGTAAATGTTTCCGTAGTCCTCCACTAACGGTGTCTTCCATAGTCATATCGTGGTTTTAGGACGTTAAGCCTCGATTATTATTATTATTATTATTATTATTATTATTATTATTATTATTATTATTATTATTATTATTATTATTATTATTATTATTGGCCTTTTGCTTTTCCAAACTCGTAATCTGGTAATCTCTATGTCCTCGCTCAGAAACGCTGGATAATTATCACGAAATAACTGTGGAAGTTGTTCCCGCTGACATGGAGCGTTCCAAGGAATTTAAGCAAATCACATCCAGGTGCATCTTCTATTTCTCATGTTTACGCAACATCGATGCTGTCTGTTGGATGGCTGGTGTGGCCAATGAGCCAGTAATGGCACCACCGGACGAAATTTTAAGATCATCGTATATTTAAAAAGAGAAAAGGAAATGTAATTAGTGTGCTACAAAGTAAGAACAAAGTGATTTTTGAAGCTTTACGACAGTAGACTTTCGACATCGTCTTGCGAAGTGAAAAAAAAAGATACATATCCTACTTCATCTGACAGGCAAGCCTTATCTGATTAGATAATGCGTCGTAATATAAATCATCCTTTAGCAGTGTACGGAGTTTTCATTCGAAGATAACATTATTTCTTTTCGTCGCACGTGACGCGCGTGAAAGACGCGTTTCAGTGCACTTTTCCCGCACTGCAAGAAAGCGCTGCGGAGAAAGCTGATTTGCAGGAGCAGTCGCGTGCTCTCCTCGCCTGTATCGTCGTCGCCCCGCGGCGAGGTTCGGCAACAAGGAGACGAAGCTCGCTCCAAAGCTGCCACCAAACGCGGCGGGGCGTCACTAGCGATGTCGTCCTTCCTCTCCTCTTCCTCCTCCCTTTTCACTTCGCTCGGTTCGCAGCGTGTGCTTCCCTCCCGGAGCGCTTCCCTTCAGCGCCCTCTCCGCTTCGCCGTATCCGAACTGATCAATGGGAGCGCCGAGCCGATGCGTTGTTGAAAGTTTGGAAAGCACTTTATTGATCCAGCTCCTAGGAGCGCGCTGCAGCGTTGCCCCAGGGCCAGGGAACCCGAAGAAGTAAAAGACAAAAGTAGATTTGGCTGGGTGAGGACAAGAAAAGAACACAGCGCTACGCTGTCGGAAAGAAGAAGCCCTGCTCGAAGAGAAAGAGAGGGGGGGGGGGTGAAGCGTGTGTGGCGCTGGATGAAGGGCGAACTCAACCAAACGCGGCCCCTTTCTTCATGCTAACTGCTGCATTGCGCGACGCCTTTTGTGTGCGTATCTGCGCGCTCTCCCGCTCACATTGGCGCTGGCGTCGGAACCCAAGCCTCGGTCCAAAAGGAGCCAGCATCGTCCTCCCCTCTCCCCCCTCTCCCGCGATCTCCATTCTTCCCTCCTTGTTTTCCATCGGAGTCTTGCGTAGCCCGCCTTGCCTCTGTAGTACACTCCCGGCGCTGCTGCTATACTGCCGAGCTTTCGTCCGCCCCTATATATACAGCTCGCACTGAGAGTGAGATTCCAGGGAGGAAACAGGGAAATCGAATTTGGGAGCACTTCTGGGGCGCAAGTGACAGGCCTGTGCGCGCGCAGGCGGGTTTTGTTTTTGTGCGGCCCGGGTCGTGCACCGACGCAGCGTATAAAAAAGAGAAGTGTAGTTGTCTTTTCTCACGCCAGCCAAAACCACCCTCCCACCCCCGTCCGTCTCCACCCCTCTCATTTGTCGCCGCATCTTCGACTGCACGGACTAAACAAGCAAAACAACAAGTAATAGCGAAAGTGTGTCTCCTGCTTGCGTCTGTCGTTTTTGTTTTCCTTTAAGTCACCCGAGTATCTCTCTGTTGATCGGCCTGTTGTCCGTTGCCTCTCTATTTGAGCTTTGGGTCTTTCAGTTCAGGCCGCCTGGCTCGCTCTCGAGCTTTGAGTGAACTCGCTTACTTGCGGCTCGCTGGCCTGACTTACTCGCTCTGTTTCCGTTGGCTCCTATTCTTCCTCCTACTCGACGTCTATTTCTGCTGCGTGAACCGCTTCGCGCGCAGCGCTGCCGTGTACACTCTGTCGACACGCAGCAGCCGCCTTCTCTACTCGTCGGCAAGTTTTGTGGCATTTCTGTCGCGAGAGAGACAAAGTTCCGGCGGCACACTTTACACCTCGAAGAGAGGTTAGCTCTCTTATTTAGCTTTCAAGGGAGAGTTTAAGACGAAGCTGTCAGCCTCCAGTTCGTTGAAGTTCTTTTTGTTCGTGGCGTTTGGCTCCCATTCAAGTATCATACTGCAAAACTAGAGCCGTCAAATTTGAGAGAGAAAAAAAGTCACAGCTTTGCCGCAAAGGCCAAGCAATGAACGCGATAGCAGCAAATTGAAAGGTCACGCGCAGAATGATAAGCAGATCAAAACGTGCCCCGCGTTTCTCACGCACAAATAGTGCACAAAACGTACTCACAGGTACAGATGAACGCGAATAAGCGCCTCAGTTGTTACTTCGCTGTGTCTGAAAAGTGCGCTCTTTTCGCAAATGGAGGATGTGCAACGATTGCAGGGACCTTTGTGCGCCCGGTAACTGCAATATAATCCTTCTGGCAAAAGCTAAAGGCCAGCCAAGACGTACGATCTTCCCCACCGCGAGATAAGGGCGCGCCAGTGAGCGTTTAAGGGCTTTACGTCCACCACCACCTCATCGCGAGGCAAAGTACGCGTGGGAGATGAGAGCAAGCGCCGCCGCGCGCTCATTGCGCCACCTTGCTGGTAATGCTGAAAACACGATAGTCCCCCATCCACTCCCCGAGATGCACATCACTAGTGGTAAGTGGTAGATATAAATCGCTTGCCGCTTGAACGTTGAAAGACGGGCTGCTCCGTGGCTCAGTGTAACGCCTCGCAGTCACGTTTCAAAGGTTTCAAGTTCGATTCCGTGTGCTGGTGTTGTTTTCTGGATTTCTTCTTTCTTGCATTTTCACATGTACGTATACATATACGGTGAGTGATGGCGACGCCTACGTCGACGCCGGTGGCAAAATCCAGCCAAGAGTGTCCATATAATTGAACAAAAGCGACAGTGGCCATTCAAGACAAAGCTAAATGGCAGCAGAAGGAATCGGCGTACGGACACACGTAGGTGTGTTGAAAGTGTTGCGTACTAGATGCAGCCCTGCATGTGCCTAAGCGCACGGCAATAAAGAAGTTTCACGTATTAGAAAAAGCAAACAAATAAAAGTTGGGCTAGGATGAACTAAACATTGAGGTTGGCACACTAGAAGTTTCTTACTCACCTTGACAAACGGTTTGAGGGAATAGTTACACAACCGGATATTGTGAACATGCTCTGAGAAGGCAGCGAAGATTTGCGACTGGCAGCGTGGCTAGCTAGTTGGTTGTTTATAGTGTAGCTGCGAAAAAAAAATGGACGAACACTAAAGATGATGGAAACACAAAGAGGTACAGACTATTAACTCAATCTTTATACCAAAAAGGAAGTCAGAAATTTAAAGGATAAGGAACAAACAAAAGTGCGCTCATTTGTGCCTCTCCTTTCGTGTTCCCGTCCCTTTTTTGCGCTGTTACACCATGGAACAGTACCAACTGGCCCAGCCTACCACTCTTCTGCTAGTTGATTGTTGATTGATTCACTCAATGATTTATTCATCCATCCATTTATTCATTGATTTATTCATTGATCCATCGATCCATTCATTCATTCATTTTATACTACAACACGTAAGCAATTGGACAGGATAGTTCAGAGAAAACCGCATACATTTCCGCCGTCATCATGGAATGTTTATAAACGTGCTACGGATGCTCCGCTCGTATAGGTGCCTTTGCAATTTATTTACATCGCGATGCGGAAAATCGGGCAGCACCGCGAACCGCCGACATTATTTTCGGCACCATACAACTCCACTTATAGCCTCCGTGCCACCGCGGCTGGTTTCAACATGGATGAGCAATCCGGAGGCAGACTTAGACTGGGGATATGATATACTCTTATCGAATCGAGGATACAATGTGAATTCGCGTAAATTGTTCACTGTTTCTTGCTGTATGCCTGGTTAAACAGTGTTTCGAAAGGAAAGCAAACTGCATGTTCAAGTTTCTAAGAATGATTCAATTTATAGTTCAGGCTGAAAATTTCACATTCTGCACCGCAGTTGTCCTTTTGGAGCTCCATGTGCTGTTTGCGGCTCAGTCTTTTGATGTGAATTTGTTTGGTTAGCCTCTCACTGGGAACGCTATAGGACACGTAGCCAGGCCCGCGTCTAATGATTCAGACTACATGTATGGTCACAGGAATTACTCCACTGTATATATATATATATATATATAAAGGAAAGAAGTTTATACCTAAGGGCTCGTTTTGCCGTGTTTTAACACAACGGAATGTAAATAAGAAGAAAGAAGAAAGAAAAGTGGATCCACACTTTTCTTTCTTCTTTCTTCTTATTTGCATTTCATTGGTTCTAATAACTTCCCCTGTACATTCCTTGGCATTACTGTCTGTGTTAGATCTCATATATATATATATATATATATATATTTGAGCTGTACTTCACATACTCAACCGCTAGCAGCCTTAACGATGGTCAGTTTTCAGTGATTCGAAAGCAGCTCTGCAATCTTTACAATCTGCGCTGTGGCACGGCTCATACAAACAGCTGGTCTTTGAGGTTCGGCATCTTCTCCATGCTGCGTTTGAGAGAGGTCACCACGTGGCATTTCAGTGGCTGCCAAGTCACTGCGGCGTGATAGGCAATCAACACGCTGTCAATGCTGCTCGATCAGCGCTTTAAAGAAAACGGGCTTAAAAACGGGGTTTAAAGACCGACGCTGCCAGCCTACTTCGAATGGCCGCACGGAAAACCACTCTCTCCACTTGGAATACAAGCAGACTGAGCAATCGACTCCACTACAGTTCAAATACTTTACGACTACAGACGCCTACTGGTCTACGCCGGAATGATGCCACTCTACTTTGCCGTTGAAAAGTGGCTTTCACGAAGTCTTTTTCATTTCGTATCGAAATGTCTGACAACCCCTTCAGTGACAACTGTGGTAGCAAGTTAACATTACAGCACATCTTCTGCCACTGTCCTCGCTGTAAAGCGCAGAGGAAATCACTTGCAGCGGCGCTAGCTCGCATAGATCGCAGACCGATAACGGTGGACACCATTCTGGAATGTCGTCTAGAGAGGTCATCGCGAGTGAAGGCGACGAAAGCAGTCCTCAGCTTCTCGAAGGCAAATGACTTGTACTGACGGTTATAGACTAATAGTGTTAGGATTACTGTGACGTGCGACTTTGAGAGCGCGTGCTCTCCCCCTCTCTCTCTCTCCATCTTTCAAACTTCCTCATTCTTGTCCCCAGTGTAGGATAGCATACCAGTTGTTCTAGACTGGTAAACATCCCTGCCTTTCCTTTCTTTCCTCTTCCCACTCTCTATCTTCTGTTCGGAAGAAATAAGTGGTGAGGAGGAAACATCGTCTGTAGGAAGAGTAAAGAAGGGGACAAAGAAACCACTCTCTAGTCTTTAAACTCAAGAGTGGTTTAGGGGCCCTTTAACGACAATATTGCTACGTTGAAAGAAGCTAACGCTCTGTTTGGTGGCTGTTGATGTACTCTCCTGGAAGTTACGCCGCAGCTATAGTCTCTATGTCGCAGTAATAAAAAAAAAAGCGGAAACTGAAACAGAAAACTGTCTTTCAAGCGCTCTTAACGCATTAATTTACCACATTTGCGATCCGAAACTGCGGAAGGCCGGTTGGCGTTTGTATTTCCCCTTTCAAAAAAGCTCACTCTAAATATCTTACAAATACGGCTCACATTCGGGGCTTGACTGACTCGTGCGGATAGTTCTACTCCAGACTCAAAAAACAAGAAAACAAATATCCGCTCCATTTCGGCTATGATCTGGCTTTTACGACTTCCGCATGGTCGTCTTTTATATCCTGTAGAGTAACTGCGCAGGGGACGTGAAATGATTGAGAGCAGTCCGAATGCTTTATAACCTATACATCATTGGCTGCCTTCAGACTGTTTGCAGTGAGAAGAGTATATAGAGACATATGCGTAGATTTAAAATGTGTCGTTATGATTTCCGCTGAATTGCATGTGCGAGCACAGAGCTTGGAAAAAAATAGAATATTTTCTTGTTCGCTGCGAGCTGCGTTTGATCTGTCATTACGGAACTTGATTAAAATCTAGCTTCTGATGCTTAGTTTATTGCTTGCGTTGTTTCGAACACTAAGCTCTGGGCGCAGTTGCGTTGGCAAGAGTAAGGGAAAGAAAAAAAAAGAAAGAAAAAGCATGTTAGTATAAATTCAAAGAACTGCAATACGTTTATGTGTTTTTTATCGGCTCTAGCATAATCAAGAAGACTAAACGTAAAGTACGAGCAGAAAAGAAAAAGAAACCACTTTGTTCCTTCATTGGAGGCGTAGTTTAATAACAGAAATTTTGCCACACCCTTCCGCTAACTTTGCAATCAATGAATGCACTCTTCGAGCGAGCAGAGCTCCGCAAGGCCCCCTCACAGGGCTGCGCCGGTTCATGCAAAATTAATTTCAGGACCGCTGCCCGTCGTCTGTGTTTCCCAGGAACTGATGCGGACATATCCCAGGGCATTGTCTTTTGTTTTGTTCAGCGTTTGCTTTTCTTTTTCTCCCACGGCTTTTTCTTTTCTTTCTTTCAATATTTTGTTTCTCTGGCCTGTTCTTTGTTTGCTCTTTTTTGTATATTCCGTGCAAGTGTAGCTGCAACTTCCTAGCTTCTGTGAGTTCACTGTTTTTAATCTGTATGTATGAGAACAAGAGCAGTATATATTGAGAAATTGGTACCCTGTGACCAATAGAGGCCCGGTGTGATCAATCTGAAAAGAGGGGGTAGGTGAATGATAGAGTGAGGGGTTGCAGTTATGTTCTATATTTAACTGCTTCCGAAGAGCTGACATATATACCCCCTTCACTTTCGAAGAAGAGAAGTCGTATTGACATAGATTGAACAAAGGTTTTGACCGTTTTAATTTGCGCCGTACTTTTGGATCAGTGGTGCACGTTTTCGTTAGGCGTCTCGCTCAGTTGAGGCAGAGCTGGTTTTAATGCATCGCGAAACAACTTGCTCTTTTTCACTAAGGTGCCGCTTCTTGCCAAGAGGCCGAAACAACTTCATTTATTGCGAACGTGGCGCTTCACGGAAATACTCATTAGGCAAAGATTCATAGGCCGGTAGGTGGATTGTGTGCAAGTTATCTTGGAGGCCAAAATAACGGCATAGTTTTGCGTGTTTTATCATTATCTGAACTCTTGAGATGGCTCGCGCAAAGCTCTTAGCGCGAACAGATGAGATGGTCCCGGTGGGCCCACCCGCGTGCAATTAAGCGTGTACCAGTCCTCATAGTATAATACAATCACTCTTCGGCATATTTGCAGCTCGTATAGTGGCTTGACTTTACAAAAGATGATTATTTGTACACATCATCAGTGAGAGCGGAGCAACGTTGAAGGTGGGACGGCAAGCCAATTGAAAGGTTTACTAGAGTGGAAAGGAAATAGTATACACAAGTTATCAAAGTAGGCGTATTGCCCCATTGCCACCGCTAGCATGGGGTAATTATCTCCACTGGAAATCCTCGTTGATGTTCGGCGGTGTTTTGAGTCAAACCCAGTGACTCCCGAGTTGGAGTTAAACAGTGAAGCACACGACTATGCCGATGTGGTTTATAGACTGCTCGAGATTACTGCTATCAGAGAGGTACATCGGTACTTCGCTTTTTTTGGTCTTTCATTTACCTCGCAGTAGTGAGTACCCACAGCCAATAATTGTAGTTTGTATGTAATCACGTCTTGGTTGAGACGATGTTTATTCGGCCCAATGACTCAACAGTGGAAAGACAGACAGAGGAAGAGTGCGAACACACCCTATGACGACGGTCATGACACCCGTGGACGATGAGGACAAAGGGACAAGCGGATGATGTTCATTATGAGAACGTACAGATGAGGATGAAACTCAACAAATATTTACAATGTTAAAGTTTGCCTAAGAAACGGGCAAGAAGCATAATAGGGAAATCGAGGAAGAGGTGCGGTCATGTCTCTTTTCTCTCTTAGTGATGCAGAAGTATTTATGGTACTGTCGACACTGTCGATAGTTAAGTCACTATCGACCTATCAATGGTAGAAAAAACTATCGATAGCGCTATCGATAGTAAGTTTTGTCTTACTATCGCTGTAGTATAAAATCAGTCACGTGGAACATTTCCAGTATACACGTTATTCGCCGTGTGTGTGGTACGCTTTTTTTTCTTGTTTTCTAAATCGTTTACGATATACCTTTTGTTTGCGCGGTGTAATTTTGACATGTTGCCTAGTTCATTTTTGTTGCGTTATTGTTAACCGAGAGTACCACTGCAGTTGCTCGACTTTGGTACTCTAGTCTGCACAGTACTAACCATGAACATTTGTATCTTGGATGAATAATAAACTGAACTGACTGAACTAAACTAACGAGGAGAGGCATGGCTGAAGAGCAAGGAAGTTGACGTGCTTGCATACCTTTAGCAGAATGAATTGGCTGACAGATGATAATTAGGCTGAACTGTTCAACTTTAGCAGAAAATAGGCCGTTACATGTGACATGGAACTGCGTGGCTTCAAACCTATGCTGCATTTTGTGATTTCTTAATAAAAAAAAGAAATAAAAAGCTAAGTTTTTAACGGTGACGTGTAAGTGCTTGCTTTTGAATACGTATTTATTTATTGGCATATTTCGCCGTTTTAATTGCGGCAATACCTTATTTACTTCGCCAACAGATTGCTGATAAATTAGGTGAACCGAATACTGCTGACAGTAGGCTGTTGCAAATGATTTGGAAAGATCAACGCTCAAAAAGAGTATAAATATTCCCAGGGCACTATTGATTATATCATCCACAACGATTTCCTGACGGTGCTATTGATTGTACTATATATAATTTATTTTTTTTCGATAACAGTTCTATCGATAGTTTCTTTTCCCTATCGTTAATTTAGAAAAAGAAAACGCCGATACTTTCGATAGTTCATTTAACAATAGTTCGGCCTCACAACCTCATCTTCCTCTTCATTGGTGATGATGCGACAAGTTTATCGAACACGAATTAGTTAAGCTATTCAGCAAATAGAGTGTGGTAAATTAAGTTGCGGTAAATCGTTAGCAGCCAGTCTGAGAGTCACTTAATAGCTCGAAGAATGGTCAAGTGAACGTAATCCATTATAGTGTTTTCAGCACAAGTGGTTGTCCCCGCATGCATGACGGAAACATAATGTCTGGATAAATTTACACATCTTTGTGCATGTTACGACTGTGACCGCCGACATAGCGTAAGCAGAAGGGCCAATACCCCGAGGAAGCTTCGGGTTCATTGTTTCCCCACAAAGCCTGTAAGAAAAAAAGAATAAAAAATAACGCCGTATCCCCAAAATGAATGACGATAAGTAGTCGAAGCTCGAGAGGGGAAGATCATCGGTAAATCGTAACTCTCCCGTGAAAAATTAGCCCATAACACCAGTAGAAAGACGTAAGACTTTGCGCACATTATACAGATCAATTTTCTTTTCGCTATTATTCGTTTGTTGTTTTGTTTTTTTCGTTTGTTCTTTTCATTTCTTCGTTGTTATGGCGGCTGGATTGTGAGGTCCCTTCATTATTGCTGATAGGCCCCGCACGAAATTTAGTGCAATTGTCTGTGCGCATAGTGCGTCGTTTACGTCATGTTTTACGCCTGCGGCGAAATTAGAGAGTTTTAGTACTGCGGAATGGTGCTACGTACGCATCACGCAAGCGCCTTGCGTTACGTGGCGTCGTTTGCCGCTTATCGGCTTTTAGTACGCCGTAGTACCCGCGTACGTAACGAGCGTGTTGCGTCATCTGGTAGACCAAATAGAAGCACGTGTTGTTGACAGCCAATATGAGGCAATCCAAGTGTTCTAGCCAGATTATGGCCATATTTCAAGCCACAGAGCCTGTCGGTGCTTGACTTCGATGCCGCCATTTTGCAAAACGAAGTCTTGCGCTGTCGCGAACTTGTTCGAGAGCGGCGCGATCACCTCATACGTACGCACGCACGCATCTAGTGCGTGCGTGCGTACGTAGCGGCTGCGTACGCAATGCGATACGTGCGCGTTGCGGTCTGTGCATGCGCACTACGCAGAACGTGGCGTCCTTGCGTACGCAACGCCGCCACGTACGCAGCGTACGCAGTACTAAAACTCTCTATTGGTATATATCCTCCGTGATGCATGTCCTTCGGACCGCGCATGGTAGGTTGGACATCTGAGTGCGTATTTGGCAAGCACGTGTTGCACGATGCAGTCATTGGCAATGAGCTACGTCCGCCCGTCCGTTAATCTGTCTGTGTCTGTCTGTGTCTTTCTGTGCGTCCGTCGGTCTGTCTGTCTGTCTTTCTGTATGTCACTCGCACTTGCGCCACCTGCTGAGTGAGCCACGCAACTAGGTGGTTACGAACCGGTCACAAAAAATTACAGCATATCCACGGAGTGAATGATGATTAGTGGGGCTAAGCGTCCGTCCGTCCGTCCGTCCGTCCAGCCGGCCGGCCGTCCTTGTGTCTAACCGTCCGTGCGCCCGTCCGTTCGCCCGTGCGTCCATTCGTTCGTGATTTCATCCATCCATCCATTCGTGCTTCCATCCGTCCGTCCCGTTTATCTGTCTCTTCGTCCGTGCTTTCGTCCGTTCGTCCTTGCTTCCGTCCCTGTTTCCGTCCATCGGTTCATGCATCCGTCAGTCTGCCCTTCCACCTTTCTCTTTGTCTGCCTGTCCGTCCGTCCGTTCGTCTGTCTGTCTGTCACTCACACTAGCGCCAACTTCTGAGTGAGTCATACAACTGGGTGGTTAAGCAACGGCCACAAAGAGACATGCATCGACATGCTCACGGCTTTAGTATCTTTGCCCCTAAAAAGGCGTGCATGAGCAGACCCACGGCTTTAGGAGCTTCGCCTTTAAAATAAGTTAATTAGTTTTGTGGGCCAGAATCATAATACGATCATGAGAGAACCATGATATCATTATGAGCAATGATTGGCGATTTCCGTCTAATCATAAGCACATTTTCACTGGCAATGCAAATGCTACGCTTACTATAAATTAAGAGTTCGTGGTTCCTTGTTGAAACGTTACGTTTCACAGAGCAGTGAAGTCGGAATTTTTTTTAATTGCCAAGAAGTATAAATGTCCGACCGAAAACTATCGAAATGAAGACGAGGCTATACGAGCAAGTGATGTGCCTAAGTCCGTGAAATCTGATGTCACGTGAATGGCTGACTGTGAGACAAAGGGCCTCATCAAATGTGAGGTGCACGGGATGGCTTTATGCTCTCCTTTGGTAGAGTACCAAGTACTCAAAATCGTTAACCGCTTTTTTTTTCTAAACACAAATTCGGCCTGGTTGAGGCAGCGACCGCTGTGGGCGGAGCTTACATTTATTCTTAGGCCGTAACCGAATGCCGAACAGGCTCAAGGACGAGCGAAAGAGGCAATGACAACCGCGATACTCTGTACTCCGCTAGTCTCCTGTCATTTTCTTTAGTGCCTTTGTGCGCGTTCGCTATAGCAATACGGAAGCATACGGTTAATAACAACTAGCCCAGTTGAACGGTTCAGTGCACACTGCTCGCAGTGCGGCTCCATCGTCGCACTACCTCGCATATTTGTCAGTACAGCGAGGAAGTACCTCCGCCAGATCTCTTGACCACTCCCTCGCCAGAGGTGTAGGAACGTGTACTCCGCAGTTTACAACCCGAAGCACAGCAACGGGCCATACAGCGAGCCGAACAGGTAGCGGCCAGACACGGCCTGAGCGTCATATGCCTCCGTGATAATATATTTAACTTCAATAAAGTTGCTTCTCTCGACCAACTCACAAGGTAGTTTATGCGATCGGCTGAGACGACGACGACGACGACGACGATGATGATGATGATCCTTGTTACTCTGGCGCACACCCACAAAGGGGGATCGGCCAAGAACCGGGCGGCAAACTTTAAAGCGAAACCCATCTTCTTTCTCTTCTTCCTCGATGAATTGCTTCTCTCCCGTCCCCATATGAAATGTTTCTGCGCCAAAAGTGGTTTATCACTGCATCCAAGATTGGAGCCATTAAGTTAGTCAACAAACATTATTCCGGTCCTAAGCAACTGCAGAATCGTAATTGCTGCCCGCGCCCACGTTAGTGCCAAAAACCATGGTCCTGCGCTCCTTCGCTGGCCCTTTGGACAGCTCTCAGTTACTCATAAAGATTGCAGCTTTTGAGGGCTTCCTCCAAGTCCTCTTGTTTATTAAAAGAGGCGTGTCGTAACGCCGGACATTGCCAGAGTACGTGCGCTAACGAGCAATACTCTGTATGACACTCAGGGCAGTGTGTATACGTTGACGCCCAGAGCTAAGCGGCTAAATCTTTCTCTCGACAGGAACGATCCTGTTTGTAACATTCTCAATGTGGAAGACTGAGGTCTGGTCGTCCTTGGGTGCGGGAGGGGGAAATTCCTTCGCGCAAGCTGATCGTGCACGTTTCACTGTTTCGGGAAAGGAAAAAAAAAAGATCACAGCATATTCACCGAGCGAGTTACGATGAGTGGGGCGAAGTGCTGGAGGGTTTCATCGCTAAACCGTGAACCATCCGCGAATATCGCCCGCTACATCATCAAAGACGTGACAAACACTGTATATATTTATACAATAAATTTTATTATTCGCAGGTGGTATACCTATACGTCGTTTCCGTTCCCCCTTCATTATAACGGCTTTATATTCGGTGAAGTGCTAGATGGGTGATGGGGCGTAGCGGGATGTTTGCAAGGACGGAGTAGTGGGCAGTTTGCAAAGGTGGAACTATAGGCGGTCACGTAAAAACAAGGGATGGAAACAGTGGCACAATTTGCAGTCTTTTAACGCGCACCTGAATACAAGTACATGACCATCTTATACATTTCATATTGGCTAGTTCGTAACAGTGTTTGCTTTATGAAAGATGAAGTGACGGATGGGGGATGGGGCTTAGTGGGATGTTTGCTAGGTGGAAGTGGTAGGCAAATTGCCAAGGTGGAACTATAAGTGGTCGCGTACATACATACAAGGTATGGACAGACCCATGCCTTCAGGAGGTTCGCCCCTTAAAAAAAGCTTTTTGCATTTCACCTTCTTTAGCGCTGCATCTTTGATCGACCCACGTTCTACCAAGTGATAATGTCATGCTATTACGTCACAGTGACGTCACTATGACGTCACAATTGTGACGTTGTTGGGCCATAATTTTTTTTTTGCACTAAGAGTGGCACTTCTCCGGATCTTTAATTAAAGTTCATCGGGGTATACCGTACTCGTGTCGATACCGCCGGCGCTGATGGTCGATTTTCGTGTTCAATGAGACTCCTAAGGTTTTCGCCTCAATATTGGGAATATTTGTGTAAGATAAATCACACCCTTGTGTGACTATATGTAACGACACTTGACGGTACAGCCACAAAGTCTTCAGTGCGTAAAGGAGGTGCTGAATCCACCACCACAGCTGAAATTTTTGTCGTTGAGTTTTCCATACCTCGTACTGGATAGAACTATGGCTCTATACGATTGTTGAACTACCGTAGAGATGACGGATAGTTCGTGGATTCGGCTAGTATTCCTGCTTGCGGTGTCGAATGCACTTGTGGCTTTATTGTAGTGTTTTGTGTTTTTTTAGTATAAAGGAAGGGTGTATTGTGAACCTCGTGGGAAATGTTTTGAAATGACGAAATAAAGGTGCTGAGATGGGACTCCTGAACACTTCGTGAACTACTACTACTACTACTACTACTACTACTACTGCTACTACTACTACTACTACTACTACTACTACTACTACTACTACTACTAATAATAATAATAATAATAATAATAATAATAATAATAATAATAATATCTGGAATTTCATGCCCCAATTACACCTTACGATTATGAGAGACGCCGTAGCGGAGGGCTCCGGAAATTACGACCATCTGGTGTTCCTAACGTGCACTCACATCGCACCGTACACGGGCCTCTACGATTTCGCCTCCATTGAAACGCTACTGCCATGGCGGGAATCGAACCCGCAACCTTCTGGTCAGCAGCCGAGAACCCGAGCCACAGTTTTTTTCCTGTGATTCGTCTGGCGACAAGTGACTGTAGGTTGCATAGAGGCGAAGGAACGAAGCTTAGGCAAATCCATGGACTACCTATCGATCCCGTGCTTGCTGAAAGATCACGCCTTGCAACTCTCATAGGCACCAAAACGCTGCATTTCACTATTGAAGTGCAGTATAAAACTCCGTGATTTTTGCGAACCCTGTCGTTACCCCGCCTCCCGTGCTTCGTTGTTCTGGAGTCTGTCCAAACTTTTCGTGTTCTTGTTCTTGTGCGCAGATGACTCCAACCGGCTGGCTGACCTACGAGTTTGCACGAGCCGTTCGTAACCTACCCTGTAGAACCGGGCTTTTGTAGACTAGTGGTACTTTCAGAAGCTCGTTTCTACAGGTATCTTGCGAAACTAGCTGACAGCTGCCAGACATTCAGGCAAGCCCGGCTTGCTCCAGGGGTGACCGTGTGGAAAGGGGGTGTTCGTGAGACACCAGGTAAGCTTGTAGCGCATTCATAGTGCGAAAACAACAAGTTGAGTGGCCTTGGCTACATACGCCTTCTTCTCTCTAATATATATGCGTATGTGGTTCGGACGATGTGGAACGTTTTCTACACGCAGGGCATCGAGCTGCCTCGCAATCCTTCTGCGGAACCTGATCAGCGTGGGACCGAGGTACCGTTGATTGGTGTCCTGTCTAATAAATGTTAGCCGGTGCTCAGTAAATAACAATATTGGTCAACTTGTCTGGATTTAAGCACCACTGTAGTCTGTGCGGACTTGGAGTGGTGCACGATGATTTGCGTACGTGTATCTTGTTCTGACGAAAAATGTACACGTTTCTGGAGGCTTTGCATACTGTGGGGGTGGATGACAGCTGGGACACGCCACACATTGTCAGACAATAAAACACGCATTTGTGGTCATAATTTGGTAACTGTGGTAATGATAGTTTTTGTGATTTTTGCAGTACGCAAGGATTCGCTTCGGTTTCAACTTCACACAGAATTTTGGCCGAATAGGTAAAAGTGGAGGGATTGTATGTAGTGAGTGGCATATTAGGAAGCGTACGTCCAATAATAATAATATTTATTATAATAATAATAATAATAATAATAATAATAATAATAATAATAATAATAATAATAATAATAATAATAATAATAATAATCGACCTAAATATATTAATCAGCAGTATTACCACTACTACTACTACTACTACTACTACTGTTGGTGATGTTCTTGAAGCCTGATTCACGTCGGCCCTTGCTCACCTAGTTTTGTGTACTCTTAAAAGCTCTAGCACGAGGGCATGATATTATATATCAATGGCTGCCTGGACATATCGGTATTACCGGAAATGAACTAGCCGATTATGCAGCCCGCTCAGCCCATGAAGAAACCCGTGTAGTCCCGATTCCTCTATCAAGGAATGATGCAGCAAGACAACTTTACCTGCTGGCTCGAGATCTCACACACACGTTCTGGTCGTCTACCAGCTTCCAAAGGTTACAATTGTATGAACTGGATCCTTCGCTCAAGCTAAAGCTACCATCACAACTTTCCCGCTCCGATGCGACACTGTTATGCCGCCTTTGGTTGGGGGTTGCATTCACAAAGGTGTACTCTTTTCGCATTGGTATGGCAGACACTCCTACATGCGACTACTGCGGAGAAGAAGAAACCATCGAACACGTCCTCTGCAGCTGCGCTTGCTACGACACACAGCGATGCCAGCTACGGATGGTTTTGAATCGACTTGACCCCGGACCATATTGTGTGCAGAAGATACTAGGACCTTGGGCATCTGCCTCAGTTGCGCAGAAAGCAACTAAAGCACTGCTTCTTTACCTTAAGTCAACAAACCTGAGCGACCGCCTGTGAACTGTGTGTGCTCCCCGAGTGTTCTCGTGATTTTGTGTACCTTCTCATCTTTGTGCAACCTTTTTTCTCCCCTTTATCCCTTCCCCAGTGCAGGGTAGCAAACCGGATGTGCGTCTGGTTAACCTCCCTGCCTTTCTTTGTATCTTTATCTCTCTCTCTCTCTAAAAGCGGAGTCGTTTTAACCTCTTCGTTTGTCCATATGACGTTGACCAGAAACAACGCCTGCCTATGACGTCACTACACGCTGCTTACCTATACATCCACGAGAGGGAACTCTGGTGCTGGTTTCTATGGGAGCTGCAACGCTTGGTGCTTCAGCGAACATGGGAAAGATGGTTAGTACACGGGTTTGTGTTATCGTACTTCTGGCTCCGTGTGTGTTCGTGCTGCTTGGAGCTGTTCTGTCACAAATCGAAAATTAGCGAATGTTCAATGGTTGCGCTTCACCACCATAATCTTTTAGGCTTACCATTTCAAATCGGGTCACAAAGCTCAAAGGGGTTCGTTCTTTCCGTCAAAACGAAACTGAAACAAAACAATGAGCGAAGCCACAAGTGCGATTCGCCGTCCGCAAGTGCGAAGACTAGGCAAATCCGTCTACCCATTATTCCCATGGTCGCTGAACGATCGCAGCGCCACAGTCCTCCCTAGTTAATTGTAGGAAACTCAATGGGGGAAGGGGTAAGACAGTGCGTAGCCATGGATATATGGCGTAATTCTATCTTTTCTTTCATAGGTCATTCCAGATTACCTTCACAGCAAGGACCAGCATGGCGGAGCCTGAAGTGCCATCGAGGGAGGTGCCAGGAAATGCCCGTTCAGTGGATCAAATAAATTCCTAATTAAGGACAAACTTCTGCGACCTTTCCACGAATTTATTTATTTATTTTATTTATGCCATAGCCACAGCAGCGCCACATGGCATTACAGTGGGAGGGGGGGATGCAAAGAAAATTTCAAAGCATACAGTGATAACAATCGCTAGCAGCATCAGGAAAACAAATACATATACAAGAAGATCACGAGTGTACACTAATGTGCACCATAGTGAATTTCCCTCGGCCGTAAGCCCGCCTGTCGACGTAGCGGGAATAACACGGTGATTTCGAGAGAGAATCCGCTGCTCAGTACTGTCGTCCCATAGAAATGATCTCTCGGGTCTTAATGACGAAAAAAAATTTTCGTAGCATTTTAACTTCCAAATTCTGACCACTAAATAGCATATGTATGATGACAAAGGATTCGTGTCACTGACAGACTCGCTCTGCGTACAAGACTGAACCGTCACTGAAATGAGTCTCCGTAATCTTATACCCTAGTGTTAAGGTAACGTACAGTCATGACATAATTAAATTCATTTCCAATCTTTTTTCTTGTAGCCATAAACGGGTCAAATAAGTGAAACTCGCGTAGAATTTCCGCAATAAGCTGTCAAAGCGGGCTGTCACAGTTGAATACTGACTATCCGTTTATTAAATAGTGACCGGTGGTTGCGAAGTCGTGAAGTCTTGGCTACGGCTCGTTTCTGTTTTCTTCTTTTTTTCGTTCCGTTATGGTCTTTTGGGTCAGTAGTTGTCATATTCGGATACCTCACGATATATTCGAACGGACGTGAAGCTCAACAAGTTTCAAAAGATTAACGATGCAAAAAAATGGCACATATGAGAAATGTGAAGGCGTAGTTTAGAACAGAACATCCGTGTAATGCAGCTTCGCTCTTCTTGGTTTTCTTTCACCTGCGGACTTTTCACGTCTTCGTTTGAATCATAAATCGTAATAAAAACGGGCAGAATCTCATAAAGCTGCTATGATGTTTCAAAACTAAATAAATGAGAGGCAGTAATGCTCATATACCATTCAGCCGTCGCCAATCAACCGTTGCGCCTAAATAGCGCACACACAAACACAACACACAAAGCTGAAAGCTGTGCATACGTGGGGCTGCACACACTGCAAGTGATTGCAAAAACAAAACGCGTCATAGCCGTCATCCATTATGGGTCGCTTCTGCGTAAAGGGGTTTGTTAACAGTTATTGGTAGCAACTGGCCACCTGGTTTCTTCACCAAATACCCAGCTTCACAATTGGCCGCTGCCTACTGCTTTTACAAACAATCTACGCGTAGCAGCATCTTCAACCAACGAATTCTGGGTTACCTGTATGAGTTCCTCCACTTCTTTGTTGCTTAAGCCGACGAAAAGAAATGCTTTATACGAAGCAGTGTACGGTGACTAAGTACAAGAATTGTCAGCATAGCAATACTTTGAAAAGGCAGCTGTTTTGTTTAGGCTAATGATCTGGTTTGGCACTATTTGCTTATCGTTTTTTTTCTTAGTCCACACCCTTCTCTTAACTGAATGCCATTAGTCTGCCGCATTTCAACAAGACTGATATATGCTTTCCTTTGGGATATTCATACTCCAAAAGCTGTTCTTATGCAATAGATGCTCTCAAAAACGAATGCTCATCATCAGTGATGGTAAGCCTCATATCAGCGAAGGCGGCCAAACCACGACGGGACATTGCAGTTGGCGCTTTCTTTTTCGGACTCAGCAGTTTCATTCTGTATCAATATTCATAACTTTTTTTTTTGCCTGGTTACTTTTCGGTCATATTCTGATATCACAAGCAACGCGTGCTCTCTGTGTAGTGTGGTTATCGTGCCACAACGATTGAATACTTTTCACATGTGCGTAGTTCATTTTATCGGGCCTAATCGATTCGCATAGCCCGTTCTTCAAACGTCGCGACAATCTTAATGCCGCTTAAAAAAGCTGTCGACCATGAGGCTTTGCGTCATAGAATAATCCTATGACGTCATCGCATCGCCCTTAGTGAGGGCCCATGCTCACAACTGCTTCTGTGCTGCTGCAGATATGGCGACGGAGTTAAGGAGCAGCTTTCAGGCTTAGCGTATTCAACAACGTAGCAGTCACGGACGAAGTCACTGAATATCCTCTACAAGGGCTGATCTTCGTAGCAATTACTTTGGATAGAGTGACAGTCGATTTCGCTGCGTAAAACTGTTCCTTTGCGGGCAGAAGTTCGCCCAATCAGACGCTGTATTCACCTTCATCGCTACGTCACTGCGTACACACACACGATCTGCTGCCGGTCAACTAACTGAAAGGTAAGCCACACACACACGATCTGCATGCCAGTCAACTAAAAAGGTGAGCGTTCCATCGATGGTGAGAGCCTCTTCATTCAAGGTCCGGAACTACTAGGCCACACATGTGCCACACGTGTCTGGAGAAAAGGGTTCGATGACCTACGTGATATGATTTTCATGTCATTCACGCATTGACCTGACTGTCATATTCTTCAAACTTTGTTACTATCCCTGCTAACTTCGGTCAACAAAAAGCTCGAGAGGATCACGAGATTGCTTAGACTTAGACGGCTTGATAGATAGATAGGTAGATAAGTAGATAAATAGATAGATAGATAGATAGATAGATAGATAGATAGATAGATAGATAGATAGATAGATAGATAGATAGATAGATAGATAGATAGATAGATAGATAGATAGATAGATAGATAGATCTGCTTGGCATTTTAAAAAATGGCAATGCTCGTGTTGCGTTGGTGACCAGTGACGCGTAGGGCTATGATTCGAGGATCGCCTTTACGGAATGTGGTCTGTCGTCTAGTTTGTTCATCGTATTGCGTAGAACGTTGTGTTCGTTCTCATACAGTAGACAGCCACAAAAGCGGCTGTGCCATTGCTTCGTCATTGTAGCATAAGTCATATCTACAAGTGCCTGACACTTCCATGCGAAAAGAGTACGCTTTCGTGAAACCTACTGCTAAGCTTAGGTTGTACGTATCGCGTTAAAATTAGTACTAACGCTTCGAAGTTGCAGAAATGAATGTGTAGACAGCCATAGTGAAGGACTGCGTGATAAAAAAAATCGCAGCATATCCACGGGGTGAATGATGATGAGTAGCGCGAAGCGTCCGTCTGTGTGTCCAACCATCCGTCCGTTCGCACGCCCGCCCATCCATCCGTCGGTCCATTCGTGCTTTCGTTCATCCGCCCATGAGTACGCGTGTCTGTCTGTCCGTGGATGCTTCCGATTGTCCATCCATCCTTCCATGCTTCCGTCTTTCCATCCGTGCGTGCTTCTATGCGTGCGTTCGTGAGCCCGTGTGTCTGTCCGTCCATGCTTCCGTGAGACCGTCCATACTTGCTTCCGTCCGTTTGTACTTAAGTCCGTCCATGCTTCCGTCCGTCCGCCCGTGCTTCTGTCCGTCCGTGCCTCTGTCCGTCCATCTGTCTGTCATTCACATTAACGCCATCTGCTGAGTGAGTCATACAGCTAGGTAATTACGAACCGGTCACAAAGAGAAATGCATGACCAGGCCGCCGGCTTTAGGAGCTTCGCCCCTTATATAACCATATCTGGACGAACGGTTCGCGATCGCAATGGCAACAGCTACTCTGTGGCACCAAAGAACTTTTCGGTCGTGTTGATGAGCTGTGTGCTACACTGAAACAAAAAGCCGTGTACTATAGTTTATCTTCAAAATCCTCATCTAATATTACGTTTTCAGGTAAAATAAAAGCGCACAATGACTGAATGCTATTTTTCTAATCACGCATATATATATTTGGCAATATTTACTTGCCTAACTAGGTTATCACACAAAGTAAGAGCTGTTTATTTAAAGTCGCGGGTTGATGTTTCACTGTACCCCTGATACTTGCACGTTATGCATAATCAGCATAATAGGTTAAAGGGCATTTATAGTCATGGGACGGCTTTACGCCCTCCCAAAGTAGATTACCAAGTTCTATAAATAGTTGAACACTTCATTAAGCAATTCGGATACAAATAGGGACAGCTCACTGCTCTCCCATGGTTGAGCACGAAGTACTCTAAATCATTAAGCACTTATCCTAAGCACACATCCGGACATTTTCTTGCAATCTGCTTCTTGAAACTGAGACAGCTTAGTGGTCTCTCGTAGTAAAGAGCATATCGTAATCTAAACCGTCGAACAATTTTTTTGAAGGACACTTCCATGCTCTCCCACAGTAGAGTATTTAGTACCGAAAAATTGTTGAAAAATCTCGACCACTGGCTTCCGCGATGGCGAAAGTCGGTGAAGGCGGACGTCTGACGGCAACGATATCCTCTGTCGGCGCAAGAAATACATTCACATTTCCACACGATTCCCTTCGGAGACATATTCGGAGTGGGGGCATATTTTTACCACGCGGCCCTCTAGTTACACACTAACCCGAAACGCTTCTGGCATTGCATTAATCCCGAAGTGTCTAGCACTTTTTCAGCGCGACAGTTCTGGCTCCTGTATCTAGAATCCGAAACTGCTGATATTTTAATCAATGCTTTCTGCTCTGTATTCACTAATAAATGTCCTGAAATTCTTCCCCAGTTAACACCGTATAATTACACCCCACTGGAAAGCGAACTACATTGTTAAAATTGTTAAAACATTCATTAAAATGTTCGTTTTCGTGTGGCGTTGATGCCATAAAAGCTAAGGTAATGAAAATCATCAAGCAGATCACCGGCCTTTTTCTGAGGCTAATATTCCAGCAATCTCTCTCCTCTGGATCAATATCGTCTGACTGGAAAGTTGGTAAGATAATTCCCATTCAAAAAAGGTGACTGTTTACAAATCCTAGTAACTACCGTCCCATTTCCCTCACCAGCGTCTGTTCAAAACTAATAGAGCATAATGTACGCTCACACATTGTCAGTTTTCTGTCATCCGTCAACCTATTTCATTCTTACAAGCGTGGATGTCGCAAAGCTCACTCGTGAAACACTCAGCTCGCTTTATTCATGGATTATTTACATTCCAACCTGAACGACAACATCGTCACTGACACTCTCTTCTTGGACTTCGAAAAAAAAAGCCTTCGATAAAATACACAACATTCTACTCCCGCGTAAAGTTTGGAATCTAAACCTAAGCCCCAACACAGTTATTAGATACGTGAATAATTCACCAATCACCTTCAATTTGTTTCCACCAGCTCATCTTCCTCCTTTCTATCCCCTGTTTTATCTCGTGTGCCGCAAGGCTCTGTACTTGGGCTGCTATTTTTTCTTACATATAATAACGACCTTCCAGTTAATGTATCATCAAATATACGCCTCTTTGTGGATGACTGTGTTCTCTATCGTCAAATAAAAAACTCCATAGACTCCTCCTCTCTTCAGGATGATCCCGAAATATATACATGGTGCAACCGATGGCACATGTCCTTTAACGTAATTAAGAGCTCACACATATCCTTTCAACGCCTGTAACTGCATATGTAGCGTTTTCGTACTCCCTCAACAAGAACACCTTGACTCAATGCCAGATATTTAAATTCATATGCACCAACTCACCACCATTCATATACACCAACTAGCCAATTACTGCAGTCACTTATTAGGTTACCTATGCCGTAACTTATCATCAGCATCCCCCAAAGCCAAATCGCTTGCATATAACATTTTAATCTGATCGAAATTTGAAAATGCCTCTGCTATCTATGACAACCACTAAGTTAATATAACTAATTCCCTTCAATCAGTTCAGAACCGTTCTGCCAGGTTCAAATTTTAAAGCGAGGCGGAAATGTTATAGGCCCGTGTGCTCAGATTTGGGTGCACGTTAAAGAACCCCAGGTGGTCGAAATTCCCGGAGCCCTCCACTACGGCGTCTCTCATAATTATATCGTGGTTTTGGGACGTTAAACCGCACACACCAATCAATCAATTTTTCAGACTTTTTCTACAGGACAAGTGTATCCGTCCTAAAATCCTAGCTATGCCTCCACTCACTTTCTTCTCGCCGCAAGACTGCTCCTCTAATCCTATTTTTTTTAAGTTTTTCCATTCGCTGCCTCCAGGAAACCAAATCATCAATCCTGCAAATCGCTACTCTCATCACTTACACTGAACTGATGTGCATCAGCCACGTGCACACACGATCACCCATCAGTATTCATTTTTATACTGCCGGAGAATGGAATGCCCTTCCTTCACATGTCGCCCTCATAATTGACAATGCTAAATTCAAGACTGTCGTTGAAGAGCATCTTCAAGTCACGAAACATAATCTGACCCGCCAGTTCTTTTTGTTTGCCCACCCCTCATGTAATGCCCCATGTGGGACCTCTGAGCTATTATGAATAATGAATGAATAAACTACAATACTGTTGTTACCATTTTGCATAACCTCTCTACATCTACCCTTTTTGTAACATCCCATAGAAGGGTCTTCTCGGCGATAAAATGAAAATGAACTGAAATATTTGACTATGCACTATACTTATACAGCTGGACGTGCAAGTGTGTGTGTGCCGACGACAACGTGTTCTTTGCTTCAGCTGTTGTTATACATACACTCTATCAAAGTCTCCTGACGTAAACGAATACTATAGAAATGAGGTAGGGAAATGTTAATTGATCGCTTAATATCACAAAAACTAAAATAGCTGTTTTAGGGGCGAAGCTCTTTAAAGCGACACCCGTTCGTCCCTCGTAGTAGTGCGTAACATGTCTTACGCTTTAACCTGCGAAGTGGTGGCGGTGGGAGATTTCTCCTGTGCGTTGTTGAACAATAAAAAAATTCGCATCGTGCGCGTTAACTAAAAGCCGAATTCTCCTGTCTCTCATTCCCTATTAGCAGCCATTGGCATGTACATTGAGAACTATCTGACAAGAAAGGGTTGCTACGTTATACTCGCTGGGCATAACCTCCTTGGTTTTAAAAAGGTTTAACGAGCGTTATGACGCAGTGCCAAGTATACAGTGAACTGATATATATACCGTGAACTCGAGGTGGTTAAAGGTGGGAAGTAGACACGAAGCGCAAGCCGTAAGAAAGTGTGCGTGTGCCACCTCTCTGATATACGCTGGATGGTGGTGCTTCTACATGCGGATTATATGATGGAAAGATGCGAGGTGGTGGTACATGGAGCTAGTGTTGACTAGATGGACGAACGGACACACAGACAGATGCATGGACGGACGCACGGGAGGCTGCACGGACGGATGGACACATGGACGGACAAAAGGGCGGATGCATGGACGAACGCAGGGATGGACGAACGGATGAACGTGCAGACGCACGAACAGACGCACGCATGGATGGTCACGCAGACGGACGCATGGATGGACGGAAGCAAGAACGAATGGACGGACGGATGCTTCGCCCCGTGCACTCTCCATCATTCACCCCTTATATATGCTGCCATTTTTTTCCTCTGAGTGTTCCTGTTCATATTTCATTGCTTTACCGGCAAGAAGCTATCCCGCTGGCGGAATTGGTTAAGTATTTAGAGATCACTTATGCTGAAAATTTAATTGGAGTATACGTACATAAACAATGTAGCAGCAAGAGAAGACGTGCGGGAAGGATGCTTCGTAGACTCGGTAGAAATAGTCCAGGTCTACGTCGTGAAGTTCTCGTATGATTTACTGCATGTGCTTTCGCCCGATAACACAGTTCAGCTGCGTCGCTATTTCTGGTGCACCCGCCTACAAGCTTTGGCCACTGGTTCTTCTAAAACGCGAGTCCTTACGATTATGTCTTTGTCTCCGTAAATTTGTTTCAAATTATGTATCCTATAAAGAAGCATGGCTGCCTTTTCTTCTCACTCGTTTTCACATTCTAACTTTACGCACTGTCTTAAATATATATGCAATCACCTCCGAGGAGGCCGCGGTATATTTTTAATAAACAACCGATTTTATTTTGTGCTACAAAGGCTGAACTTCAGAGTGTGCAGTTTGCCATGCATGCGTAAAAAAATTCATGAGTAATGGGTGCATGAAATAAGAAATTGTCATCATCAAGCTCGTGTAAGAAGACATGGTATTCAGTAGGATTGAGAGCTGGGCTAGTTTGTGAGATATCAGTTTAACATGTGGTGTAGTAGCGCACGTTCGACGGGGACACAGAGGACAAGAAAACACTATACTCGCTACGTAGCAAGTGTCGTGTTCTCTTATCCCATGCGTCCTGTCGAATTCGTGCTACTACACCATATGTTAAATATGCATGATATTATGTATCAGTGACTACCAGGACATATCCGTATTACTGGGTGTTGAATGGCTGTAGATGCATCCTTGCTCTGGTTATGAAGAAACCAGTGTAGTTCCAATCTTTCTATCAAGGACTGATACATCAAGACAACGTTATTTGCGGGCTCATCACCTTACGAACACGTTTCGGTCGTTTACCAGTTTCCAAAGGTGTCACCTTCACAAACTTGGTTTTTCGCACAAGTTACAGCTGCCATCGCGAATTTGCCACTCCGATACAACGCTATGATACCACCTTTGGTTGTGTGCTGCATTCACAAATTTATGTGTACACTCGTTTCGCATCGGCACGGCAGAGACATCTACGTGCGAATCCTGCGAAACTAAAGAAACAATGGAACAGTTCCTGTACAGCTGCGCTCGTTATGACGCCCAGCGATGCCATTTCCGAATGCTTTTGAGGCAGCTATGGAATTCATACCATTTTTTGTGGACAAGATTACAGGACCTTGGACATGTGATTCGAAGGCGTAGAAATCAACTAAAGCGCTTTTGAAGTACTTCATATCAACAAATCTGACAAACAACTTGTAGACTGGATGTGTTCATTCTAATGCTGACGACCTCAGATTGATTGATTGATTGATTGATTGATATGTGGGGTTTAACGTCCCAAAACCACAATATGATTATGAGAGTCGCCGTAGTGGAGGGCTCCGGAAATTTAGACCACCTGGGGTTCTTTAACGTGCACCCATATCTGAGCACACGGGCCTCCTTCATTTCCGCCTCCATCGGAAATGCAGCCGCCGCAGCCGGGATTCGAACCCGCGACCTGCGGGTCAGCAGCCGAGTACCTTAGCCACTAGACCACCGCGGCTGGGCTGATGACATCAGATGAATGGCGCTCACCCACAGATGGGGATGGGCTAAGAACCGGGCGGCAGGATACCTATATGAAACTAAAATGAAATTAAAGCCAAACTGAAAAATCAGTTTAGAGATAAAACTGCCAAGAAACAAAAATGGTTGCTGAGCAAGCGGTCAAACTATCTCTTGTTCCTGAAAGACATAGTCACGAATTACAAACTTAAGATCTGAAAACGTTTGGTTTCACCAGCACGGTAATCTTTTAGTTGCATTGATATAGTCAAACACAGTGGAGCATATATTCATGTGGCAGTAACCAAATGAGTGCCACCAAGTGATAAAAATACTGGTACAATTACTTGTATTCCTACCTTCTGCGATGGGGCTTCTAAAAATATTTTTTCTCTGATAAGAGTAACGACGACAGAATAAAACCAAATGCTCAATTGTTTCAATTTCGTTGCAAAAAATGTACTGTGGTAACGCCTTGAGGCGAGCTTTGTTAAGGTAATAATTTAGTTTTTTTATAATATTAATACCTTTTATTTCTTCAAATAAAACAGTACATGTTACTAGGCCTGCCAAAGCCAATTGGTGGCTTGAGTGGCAGAGCCTGGCAGACAGCAAAACAAACCGGACGTGTTACAAGATTGTATTTCATGGCCTAAGAGGGATGATAGGACAAAAAACAACGTGCATATAAGAATAGAAACAACAGGGCATACAAGCAATAGTTACAAGCATTATACAATAGTTACAGCAATTGAAAATGAAAGGTGTAAAGGAAAAAAGAAAGAATTAGAGCAAATGTTTAATAAGCAAAGTAACACACTGTATAATTGTGCAGCATCATGCTTGCGAATGAGTGTATATGAAATAACACACGACATGCATTACAATTGTAGACATATACGCCGTAGCAGTTTCTTTAATTTTTATTTTGTTTTTGTGCGAAAAATGCTGAGGGAAAGTACATTGAAATAGGTTGGTACATAATGGGCTCGTATTCTAGTTCCATACTTTGTTGAACACCGCGGCCTCCAGTAACGTACTTTGGGCCTTAAAGAACGAGAAGTAACATACGGACCAGGAATTGTTTGGACCAGAAATGTTTTAAAACAACCGTTTGAATTAACTGATCATTGAAGTTTGGCATGAACAGCGTTTAGAAAATGTCTTTCTCAGAATTAATGTTCAGGTCGTAAGATATATTTTTTTAAAATCGAACGCAATATTCTGTTTATTCTATTGTGCCAACGGACAGCACAGTGTCCGTTAATGGTTATTCCGTAACGCAGCATACTGTAACCTAAAGCGTGTGCTATCATCTTACGTACTGAAAATGGCATGTTGTATCTTATGTTATATAATAGACATGACACAGCGCGAAGTCTTTTGCAAACATAGGCGGCGAGATGACTATTCCAGGAAAGGTCGCGTCAATGTATAAGCCAAGGTATTTCACAACAGATGAATACTGTAATGGACTACAAGAGCAGGATGAACAGTCAGAACAATGCAAAATGAAAGGATAGTCAAGGGTTACTTTCTTCAATGAATTATGGAGGCACATTAGATTAGTTTTAGACACATTTATATTAATAAGGTTATCTCGAAACCAATCCATGGCTTCAGTGGCAGCTGACTGAAAAAGAGTAATCACCTCATAAAAGTTGTTTGCAGTCGTCACGATCACAGTGTCGTCGGCGTATTGATATAGAGAAACCTGTATCGCGCTGTGAAGGTCATTTACAAAAATATTGAATAGCAGGGGACTAAGAACTGATCCCTGTGGAACGCCGGTTTTGATGATTTGGAACGCGCTGTGAGATTGTTCAACGGATACAAGTTGACGCCTACCTTGGAGGAAATTCGCCAACAAAGACCAGAAAGCATCCCTGAACTCTAACTGAAAAAGTTTATCCAATAACAAGGTATGATGGACACTATCGAAAGCCTTGCTGCAGTCAAGAAAGAGCGCACAGGCAACTTCGTTGTTATCGAACGCCTCATTCAACTGATCAGAGAAGTCTTCCAATAGCGTCTGAGTGCTTTTCCCCTGTCGAAAACCATACTGGCAAGGCGATGAGATGTTGTGGCTATCGAGAAAGCTTGTCATCGTTAACAACAAATGTTTTTCTAGTATTTGTGCTATAGAAGGCAGAATTGATATCGGACGATAATTTTCAAGTTTATCACGCACACCGCATTTGTGTAGAGGTATAACTATTGATGTTGTCAAGCTTAAGGGAATTTCTCCGCTAGAAATAATGCGATTTATTAGTGCTAGCAGAACTTCATGGGTGTATTCAAATGTATACGGTGCAAGTCAGTTATAGAAAAACCATCAATACCAACAGATTTTTGACACTTCAAACTGAAAATGATAGATCGTAAGTCCTCATGTGATATTGAAGGTAGATAAGCCGATTCGCTAACACTGTGACGTAAAGTGCATGGGCCTACTTGGGAATTTGTCTTTTTAATTGTTCGAGAGAAAAAGTTGCTAAATTCATCAGCAATCTCCTGTGCGTTATTGGCTTGACTCAAAAAAAGTTATCCAAAATATTGACGCGAGTGTTTGCGCCTCTAAAGGTGTTAATTAACACCCAGGTTTTGCTGTTACTGGCATCCTTAAATTTGGCTCGGAAATGGGTTCGTTTAGCCGAGCGAACCATAGCATTAACCTTGTTTCTGCTCTGCTTAAATTTGGCTTGCAAGTCTGAACAGTTGGGATAACGCTTACATTATGTCCAAAGCAAGTCGTTTTCTTTTATTGCAGCGAGTAAATGTGGAACTGTACAGCGGAACTGTACAGCGTAATCTGGTATAAGTGACTTCTAATTGGCGAGATACACACCACTGTTTATTCCAGCAATACCTTAAATGCTCGAAATTTTTAAATTTATCCAAATTACCTATTCCCCATTGCAAACAAGCATTTTGGAACCTTAGTGCTGTCACGTAAGCTGTATCTGGCAAAACCGGGATGGTGGGCCCACTCGGGGATACTATAGGGTGCTCGTAATTCTGTCCATCTCTCTTCTCTTCTGTCTCTCTTTTCATCCGTTTTGTCCCTTGTCCGAGTGGAGGGTGGTAAACCGGAAATATACGTCTGGTTAACCTACCTGCCTTCCCTTGCTCTTTCTTTTTCTTTCTAGGGCTAAACTCAAGCAAAATTCTCAAAACGAAGTGCGGGGTGAACGCAACACGTACGAACATATGAGTCGTCAGTTGGTTCCTGGTAAACATGTGTCGTCCGTGGTGAGGGGAATGGCCGACTCTCGCCCACATTACGTGGGAATACGAATCGCGCCCACGAAACAAGAATTCTACCCTTGTGGGGACATCTCGAACGAGGCAGCGGGAGACAAGGATCACCAGCAAGGATGGAGAGAGCCTGCTAGCTTTGCCCAACCAAGCCCAGTGTGCGGCAAAGGCCAGTGGAGCCCTAGACTGAGGGCCTCATCCACTTCTCCAGAAACTCTTTAGCCAAAAAAAAAAAAAACTTTAGGGGCGAAAATATGCTTAAGTTCGAGCCTTGTTCGTTGGCGTTGTCCGCCGTAGCCGTCACTGACGACGATGACGCGGTACTGATGGCGATGAAGAACAAGCGTGTTTCAGACCACACATTATCTTTCCGCCATCACGGCACAGCACATTCAAGGTACCACTATACGCCATGACGAGGACGATGAGGACCACGGACAACTGGCTAGTACAGAATACGGCATCTAATGTGCTGTACAATTCATATCGTATGACTGGAAAGAACCAACAATTATCAGGGCAACGTGCACAGACCTCATCTTTGCCACCTTCAGACTATAGATCCGATACCATACTACAAAGCAGCAATAATGAAGGCACTACGAAATTCCCCACTCAACACAACATACCAGTTATGACCAATAAGAGAGAGAAATAAATGAAAGAAAGAGACAGGGAGGTTACCCTAGAAGAACTGGTTTGCTACCCTGTACAGAGGTGGGGAAAAATGGTCGGAAAGAGGATAGAGATATATAATACATTGCATTTAACTGTACGGCACTTTTACACTCATGTATATGCGTGAGTGGTCGATATCACGGGTTATTTAAGATAAGACCGCCCGATCCCTTTGCTTCACCCACTCAGCATCGTTCACTTTGTACATATGCTGAGATTTTTGCTCTTGGTGGCAGTGCTTTGCGAGGAGAAGAAAGGGAGAGCGTTCATTAAAGGGAGGCAGATGGGCTGAAGTCCACTCGGTGCGGAGATACTCTGACCTCCTACTCTGCTCGAGTGAAAAAAAGAAGAGAAGGGGGTAAAGGAGAAGGGAGAGTGCTGGTTAGGAGAGGAAAAGATGATGCGTATTCACAAGAACTACTTGACACAGCCGTTTTAAACACGCCTACAATATAGTCCTTTATTCTTCCAATGGCCCACCCACAATGCCCCTGTGAAAAACGCGTACGAACTTATGGCGCTTGCATAGTAGCAGATAGCAAGAAAACTCCTCGCACTGTATATGGGTGGTTTCTTTTTCTACAAAAATTAAGGAATAACTGAAGCAAGTTGCGAGGTATATATGAGAATTTAATTCCCGCAAAGACATGTTTCACAGGGCGGATTTTTCAATTTTAGAATTGCCTTATATACACGTGTGCGTAAACCGAGCGACCTGAACATTGCTAATGCAAAATCACGTACTACAGGGATGTATGTGGTCACTAAAGTATGTGCTAGAGTGACGAAAGTGCAGAGATTGTTTCTTAGTAGGTTTGCCTGAAGGGCGGACAATGCGACCGATATTGAGGTTTGGTGTTGCACTTCAAGTACACGGATAAGCAGCAACATCGTGGTATTGTCCGGACCGCCATCCTTCCTCCTCCAGAAATATGAAGTCAGCAGTGCTACCCTTCAAGTGAGCAGTATAAACGCTACAGCTATTCGAAGCCTCATGGATCCTCTACAGACAGTGGCATGTGTACTTGAGACAAGCTAAACAGCTGGTGTAGATCACACATTACCCTGACATCAAAAGAGCGTGATTGTTCAAAAGTGAAAATTGGGCGTACAGATCATGGTTACTGATAACAGGTCTACACAAATGACCACTGGAAGAGAAAATAACACGATTGATCTAATGCCAAATTTTCAGGAAGGCTTGACGTAAGCCGGCTCTGTGTGTATATTTGAAAACAACAATCGTAACAATAGCTGCCAATATTTCGGTATTTTTGTGTGCGATTCTTCCGCGAAGGCATATAGAAGGTAATATTAACATTGTACTAAACTTTGATATTACTTGCGGAGTTCATACTGCTTGAAACTATTTAACTAAAGTGCAATAAACTTGTTAACTATTGTCCTAGACAACTCTTCTAATGACAATGTGCGCGAGCAGTAATGGTATGTGCCATACAGATTCATGAAACTCAAGTGTCAGTTGAAATTACAGTGACCTAGGACTTCGCGTGGGAACGCACTTAAACTTTAGCAGTGTATAGTATCCAATAAAAACAGCCTAACAATTATAAAGCAAAGATGAACAGGTGGTGAGAAAGATTCCATGCACTCCGTGGCATATACTTATGGCCCATGCACGCAATGGACACGCCGCAACGTAATAAAAAGTAAATGGAAATTATTTGTAATGCAACACAAAAGACGTCACAATATTTCGATGGGGCCTCGAAAAATATATTGTCTGTCAATGTAAAGCTAGAAGTAACGAGAAAAATTTAAAAGCGAACAACGATCACATCAAATCACATCCTTTTTATTTTCCCGTAAAGAAACAGGTTCTGGTGAAGTTCCCAGGTTTAAAGCTATTTTTGGAGAGCTTGAGAAGTTCAGTAAACGTTTTGCAAGGCAATTAGGACGATATAAGATAATTGGGACGATAAGGTAATTTGGAGATATCAAGTATATGATGAAATAATCATAACACACATACGAAGATTTGTATTACCAAATAACGGTGAAAAAAAAACTGCATACATAAAACTGAACCTACAGAAATAGTATGACCAAGAAACGGCCCGTGCAACTCAGAGCAAGGTCTTCTAACATCCTTCCCTTTGTGCACATGGCAGTGATTTTTCGGAACGTATAAGCTCTTAGAATTTAAATCATCATGGATCCCATCGGATGTCAACGTCACTGTAGGAATGTTCGGTAAGTTGTACCGTAATTTTTTTTCTACGTCACCCGTCTTCCTGCAGCCGTCGTCAACAGAGCAAAGGTTATTCAAAACAGACTGATCATTTACAATGCGCACGAATCATGGCGAACCACGCATTTCGAACAGGGTAACACAGGTCTTACGTGTAATATGGAAGAGTACGTCGCGTATGTCTTGGGAGTATTGTTAGAGTTGAAAACGTTAAAAAAAATAGAGAGAGAGAAAAAACGTGATTCACTCGGCGGTAAATCATGGCGCGCAAACGATCGTTTCCACGTCAGGGTGAGTTCCCATGAAGTCTGGATTATTAGGTATTCTGAAGGTGTATAAGAACTCCGACGTGGTTAAAAATAACCGTCGCTTCTACTAAACGAACGCGACCGTCACCAGATTTATTATTTTTTTTTTCGTAAGGCATCCGGCAATCTAAATTGCCGGCCAGACGACGAGCACATTGCCATACTCAATTTGAGCGAGCCTCTTCTAGGGCGAGACGATCGCCATGGTTGATGCCGCAAGGCTTGTGAAGGTGCGGTGTCGTATGCTCTATATGACCGTAATCTCGAATACGCCCGAGTTACGGTGAAGCGCAGCGCGTTCATAATGCACGCGGGCCAGGTCTCGGTTCGCCTTGAAATTATAATGTGGGTCGCGGGGTTTTCGGCGCATGCGCACCAGCCAGCAACTGGCTACGGCATTCAGAGGCTTCACTCTTTGGGCATTCTAGCGCCACGAACGCTCACAGATGCACTGGCTTTTCCGCTGTATACTGCAAACACGCGCACACACACATGTGCGTGTACGGCTGTGTTTGCCGGCAGATGCATACGTTTTTTTTTTTTCATATACGATAGGCATGGGTCCCAAGTGCTCGTGATGGGCGGGCATGTCCCGCGAGAGATCCTAGCTCCACGCCACTGCGCTGTGCTCCCGATTTCTCTCCCCCCTCCTCTCTTTCCTCGACGCATCGCGCATCCCGGCGCAGCCGACTCACCGTACCCTCGTCTGCCGTCGACGTCGTGGCAGCTGTAGCGCATGCAGTCGGTGGGCCATCTAATTGGTCGCAGCGCCATTGCGTCCCCTCCACCAAGTTTTAATCTGATTAAAGGGAGCGGCCGAAAGAAATTTCGAAGAAAGTTTCGGCGCGGCAGATGATTCACCTCCACGCGCACCGTGATGTATTATGGAGGCCGTCCGCGGGCGCTGGTGGTTCTACACGGCTAGTACAGTAGTCCCGGGTGCGCAGTGCGTGGAGAAAAGGGGTCGCCAAGCGCTGGGCGAGTCGTTCCGGATAGATGCGCACAGTATCGTGCGTGTGTGCGAGCTTGCACGAACGCCACGGCTGATTGCAACGCCTTGTAAATGTGCCAACTGATGAGCCGGCCCTTTTGAAATGCGAACGGCGAGCTATATGCCGTCGCGCTAGGTGATTATTGAAGTCCGCGTCCGCTAATTGGATTCGGCGGCTCCGCCGCCGGAAGTCGACCCGGGGTATTGTCTCGCAAGTCAGGCGCGTTTCTTCTCGGGCCTCGCGCCTCGTCCTGATCTCTCCTCGGGGAACCGAAGCGGCAGCGTCTTGACGGAAAAAAAAAAAACGCTGCTGACCTGTGAAGTTCGTTCACTGTACGTTGTACCGAGTGAAGATTGCACGAGACTGACTGCATGCAGCGACGTGTAGCGCTCGGTCGGAGAAGGATAGCGTGTCTCTTATAGTGGGTCGCACAGTTCGTCGCACATCACCGTACGCATGCATGGTCTAGCTGCATATATGATATTTACGGCAAGATTTTCAGGAAAGTCTGAGCGGGCGAGGACCCCGAATCCACTGCTTAATTTGTCACAGCATCACTGCACGAGCCACTGCGATTTAATGATATTCTCTAGCTAGGCCGGTCGTGTCTTCAGCAAAGGCCACGGAATCGGTAATGATAAAGATGCGAGTGGTTAAATAAATGTAGTTAATTAAATGGTTAATTAAATGGTTAATTAAATGTGTCTCACTGTGTGTTGACGAGGAAAAAAGAAAAATGCTTGTCTGTAACAGTGAAGAATCTTCTGCCGTGGAACACGGTATCTAATATATATGCGATCTCTTCCTTAAACCACTGAAATTCGGGCGAGTTCTGCTGTTGTCACATCTGCCGTTAATTTATCTGTGAAATTTAACACGTGTTCGAGCTTGATGACATAGTCGCCGTCCGCTATACCGCCCCAGAGCTCTCGTTTCAAGCTCGCACTTCTGTGATATGCTGGTTCTCATTATTTTCATGTCTTTTGTCTTTTACTTTCTCCAGCACATCCGTCCTCCTCTGAAGCATTTCTAATACTCTCTGTATGTATGGTACAACGAATTATAGAGTCGAAATGTACACCCGTACGACAGTAGTGGTTGTACAAGTCCCCGAATACTGGTGGCACAGTCACCAGCGCACAAACACTTGAGCACACCACATGAGATCTTCCTGCGCCGTCTTTTGTTCGCAGACTGGCTGCCCACCAACACGGGCATGCCTTCGCAACACTAAGAAAGAGCATAGCCCGCGATGCTCGAGGCCTCCAGTCCCTGGATAGTTCTGTCATTACGAACATAGCACAGAAAAAAAAGAGGAAAATATAGGTCTACAGCAAAGCTACTGAAACCACGTTACAGCGGAAGCGCTGTGAGCAAGACGCGCCCGTTTCCACACTTCTTCCCGAGCGCATATCACGGTTATAGAAGACTTCAGGAAGTGTCGAGCAAAAGTATGAGACATAAAAGCCGCCTCTTCGCGCGAGAACGCCACCCGAGAAATCATCTTCGGGAGAGATAAGTCGTCTTCGTGGGGAGGCGGGGCAGTCTTTGCGGTGCGGCGCTCCTAATGAGGCATTGAGGACGCTTTCTCGCACACGTACATTCAACGCGGCCGAGATCCTATAACGTTCTTTTCGCGCAGGAGGACCGACTGCAGGACGCTCCACTCACACGAACACGTTACAAGCCCGCGGAATCGCAGTGTATACCCGCACGAAAGTTCTTGCGCTTCCCCTGAAAGCACCGTCAGTGCGGGATATGATTGCGACTCGACGTTCTATACCGTTACGTACCCCCGCAGCCTTCGCTTCGTTGCCGACGCGAGCTCATCGGACTCGTGTGGGAACTTTGTATAGTGAAGATGTGTCGGTGGACTCATTCGGCGTGGGCTTCTGGTTCCTGGATTTCAACTGTACCTCGCAAACATTTTTTTTTCTACGCCTGGGAGCTTCGACATCGCTTTCCCATTGTCGACGTGAAGGAAACACGAAGATACGAATGTGATCTTGGTCGAGACGCCACGTAGGGAAGTGGTATAGTGTGTCGGGTTTATTTTACTCGCGAATGGAGGAATTGTGAACGTGTCGAGGGCCATTGTGCGAGAGCAAGCCTCGGGGAAATTTTTTGCCTTCGAGAGAGATTACGTTCTTTGGGTGTCTGTGTTGTTCTTGTATCCGGTCTCTATTATTCGACCCCCGTCTTCTATGTACTTGAGAAGCTCGTTGGGTGCGCTTTTCCGGTCGTATCTTCATTCACCTTTTGTGAAGTAAATTAAAAGAAAGGTAACCGTCCAAGGACAATAAAATTAGTAAGAAACGTATTATTCAAACAATCTCGTTTATGATTTAAGGGTATGAAAGAAGAATATCAATTTTGTTTGGTTCTTCTATATACGTCTTTATATGGCAAGAAATCACTTCCGAAAAACTTTTTTGCGCAAATTCTGTCACTCATAGCATTGCCAAAAAACAAAACAAACATACTAAGGTTGTAGCTTTCTTAACGAGTATAGAAACAAAGAAAAAGTTACGATTAGTGAAATACAAATACATTGCCGGGCAGTCCTGCCGCATCGAAAGCTGGAAAAGTGGAGCCCATTGAAAACTCTCTTGAAAAAAAAAATTGAATACAAATACACCTAAAGAGAGTAGACGATGCGATTAATCGTCATAATCACTTTGAAGTAAGGAAGCACGCACTGTGCTATTGTTCGTTATTCTGCGCAGATGCATGCTTGGTGCTCGCTATACATCCGTAAGGCATCTTGTGCACTTTGCGTTGGGGCTGATGACAATCACGAATTTCGGCTGAGCCCTTTATAATGGCCTAGGAGTAATAAACGACCCAATTGCGGCTCGATTTGCATTGTGTGACACCTCATTGCCATTTTAATCTTCTATCACGATAGTTTGCGGAAAAGAATGCTATAGTTGCACTGTCATGGCGGCCAACACTGCATTTTACTATAGCCATGGCGAAGCTGCAAAAGCGTCCATTATGGGGCTTACGTTAACGCAATTATTTTCCATTTATGACGTGGTGAGGGCCACGTGGTCCTTTAGTGAAGAAGTTTGAAGCACCGGTGTGACTCTGCGATAAAAAAAGTCGACTGCAGAACAAATGTCCCGGGTTCGACTCACATTCTATTCTGGATATATATATTTTTTTCGCGATAGCAATTATGGATTACGGTGGTCGGATGGTGATAAATAACTATATATATATATGGCGCCAATGTCGGCTGCTGTTACCTCATAACAGCTTTACCAGTAATAACACCCGTAACCAACATAAAACGACACGAGACAAAACACAAGAGGAACTTCACTGTTCAGTCTCTCTCGCGTCATTGCTCGTTGCAATGGTTACACGCGTTTTTTTGTATTTTTTTGTCAAAATTTTGGTTGCGTTCAACTAAGGCGTCCCTAATAATCAAGTTTCAAGTTTTATTATTCAATAACGATGTCAGTTTACAGAAAAGTGCGTACACGATTGCAGTACGAGTGTCAACTTGCCAAACGCGAAGCCTTATTATGAAACTCATTGTACAACAGTTAAAACCACAAGATAGTCAAACACACAGTACGCAACGTTGTGCCCTGTGCGTTTGCTACAGCGCTATAGATTCTGTGCTTTCCGTGCGACAGCTATCCCAGCGCGCAACCGAAGGGTCGGCCATCTCCAACTTTACCAATAAACCTTCGTTGTAAGTAATCGAAGAAGTTCAAGATGGAATCTTCAATAGGTCCCATAACCACAGATGACCATTAACGTGACCCTCAACACGACACAATGTTCGCAAAAGACGCCGCGTTATATGGGACGTTCCCGCACACTCTGCCACTTGTTTACATAGATTGCGAAAAAGAATTCTTGCTGCGTTGTCGTAGCTGCCAACACTGTATCTTACTCAAAAGTAACCACGGCGACGCTACGAAAGCGTGCATTATGCGGCTTACGATTTTAATGGTAATAAGAATTTTTTTCGCGCAGTGTTTAGTGCCACCGCAGAAAAGCATGTGCGGGGATGGTTTCTGTCGAAGAAAAAAAATGCATTCAATTTAGCCTAGTTAGAACACATTTATCTTCAAGTATGTGCGCAGGCACACGGGGACAAAAATGAAGCACGGTATCTTCATTGAGACTGTGAGTTCTGTTCATTGAAGATTTGATCACAAGTTGTGCCATGCCATCATTATCAGCCTGACTATACCCACTGCTGGCTAAATGGCTCTCCCGTGGCCCCCTATGTCGACACGGCCTTGTGCTTTTTGCTGCCACGTTATACCACGTGTGGGCTGTTCAAATGTTTTTTTTTTATGCCAGATTGCGTAGACCTGAGCATTTTGAATTGATCGCTCCCAAAAGAGAAACAAGAAAAAAACAGTTCTTAGATAGCACCCACTTGTGTGTGTCACCTTTGTCCCCGTGTGCCAGCACAAATGCCAGCACAAATGTTTCTATAGCTGAATCTATATATATATATATATATATATATATATATATATATAATATATATATATATATATATATATATATATATATATAGATTCAGCTATAGAAACATATATTATGTGACGTAACTAACCGCTCCGTAGGGTCCACGTGAGTGCCTCTGTGATGCCTTCAGTCCGCGCGAAGTGGGGCTCCACCGACACAACCTCAAGCTATACCCATTTTGTCCCGCACCAGCGCGGGAATCAGACCTCAATCACCTTTTATGGACGTGGACAATGCCCTGGTTTTCAAATGGCTCATCGAGGCCATTCTGACGCAGCAATGGAATTGTGGTCCGAACCACAGGCGTCTGCCTCCTCGACTTCATGGAGGAAACGCAGCTGCACAATTTTGTTGAGTGAGGGCTTTGAGTGAGGGATAGCGACTTAACCACGCCTCAGCGTCATTCTGTTTAAAAGTTATATTTAATGGACAGAGCTCGCTTCTGAAAGGGTAAACATGAAGTTTCAGTTTATCGTACTAATCATTTGTTTTGTTTTTTGCCGATTGCTCTTTACATAACGAGAGACCTAAGGCGTCGTACATGACATTAACAGATGAGCCATAATTAACCTGCAAATATCATGTATACGACGCTTTAACAATTGCAGAAAAAAAGTTATATCAATATAAGGATGTATTACTTGAATTATGTTGCTACAAGGCCACATTTGCAAACAACTCTCACGGTGGAATTATTTGTAAGACTACATAATACACATGAAACCTCTACCAAGCACATATACTGAAAGCCAGATTTGCAAATTGGGTCTCAAGTACTCATGTATACTGTATCTATATTTAAGTCCTCTACAAGGGGCCAGAAGAAGAATCTACACTAAGCCTGATAATGTATTCCACGTTTTCTGTTTTTCTTAAATTATGAACTACTGGTTAAACAATTAAAGGACAGGACGCCCGATCCTCATGGCCTATATGTTTAGGTCACTTGTGTCGTTTCAAACACGTGGAATTTCAATTAATATGTTGATTTGTTCGCTGAATTTTCTATTAGCGAAGGTTATACTACACACGCCTAGAGCATACTTATGCGGCAACAAAGCTTCGCGGGCCTGGAACTTGGCCCCAAAGTGCTCCAGCGTCTCGCTGAAGCGGCTGATGTTGCCCGCACGCACAGCTGCACAGACGGGGCAGGTTCCTACGGCGCAAGTATCGATTGATATGTGGGGTTTAACGTCCCAAAACCACCATATGATTATGAGAGACGCCGTAAAGGAGGGCTCTGGAAATTTCGACCAACTGGGGTTCTTTAACGTGCACCCAAATCTGAGCACACGGGCCTATAACATTTCCGCCTCCATCGGAAATGCAGCCGCCGCAGCCGGGATTTGATCCGGCAACCTGCGGGTCAGCAGCCGAGTACCTTAACCACTAGACCAATGCGGCGGGGCAACGACGATGACATCGGGCTCTAATTTTAAACACAGTATACGTTTTCTGAAAGCATCATTTCAGTTAACTGTGCCCGTGAAGAGCACACACCCGAGCCATTTCGCTTATCGGCTAGTTGTGACCTTATCAGCTACGAGGTGATGCGGCGATGTCTGCCTCCTTCGCACTTCAATGGCTGGCTCACTTTTGTCGGTGCAGCCGAATTGCGGTTAATGCTGACTTTCGCGGACAAACCTTATCTTTCCTAGGCATTTGGATGCATTATGCACACACGCGTCGCTCACGTATGTTGCCGCTGCTACGTTGCGAAGGCAACGCCCACCACATTCAAGCTACACGTTTTACGGTAATTGTTCATAGATGTGGTCTTACGTCGCATTACCACGAAATGATTACGAGTGATGGACGCCGCAGTGAAGGGCTTCAAAAATTTTGCTGTAGGCAGCCGCCGCAGAGAGCAGGCCACGCGTTCGCGTGTTCCCTTTCATAAAGAACGACAGTGTACAGAGCACGGGACTCAAGCATGACGCCTCTGTTGAAATGCGACGGCCACGGCCAAGACCGGATTCACGACCTTCGCGCCAGCAGCCGAGCACCTTAACCGCTACACCACCACGGCGGCCAAGGTTTTAAGGTAAGTTATTTCCTTCACTTCTTAGCGATGATTATTTAGTGTGGCATTAAAGCTGCATTGTTGTATTGCGTGCGAAACGCCCCGTGGAAGAGGAGCGTGGCGTTTTACCTAAATGCAAGCGAGAGTTTCGGGCATGCGCGGCAGGTAAATCATAGGTGTCTTAATCGCCGAGAAGCGCGTTTGACGAGGTGACTATCTTTCACGTAACGTCACTGAGACCTGTTGACACACTTCATGGGATAAGACTTTTCCAGAACAGCTTCCTGTCGAAGTGAAGAATTGGTGGTTTGCTGCGTGCTTGCTACACGACACCCCAAAAGCTCCACACGCGTCCTTCTGTATTTGCAGTTATCGTGGCTTTTTATTAGTTTAGCCATGAACGAAAGAATGCTATGTCACCCATGACCGAGGATGTTGCGCTATTGTCCTCTCGGAATCATGTTTAGCAACCCGTTTTCACACATCGGAAGGCTTTTTTGCGGCTATACTTTGTGCGACGTTCTGATGTAACCAGTCGGAAGCCAACCCTTTCGAGGAGCGAAGCTCTTCAGGTTCTCGCGCTGTCTGTTGACGCCATTGTCGTAGCTTCCCGTCGGACCGAAACACAGTTGTTACATATACCGTACACAGAGCGTTCATATTACGCATACGGGTTTAAAATAAACGATGGATATGTCCATCCCTTTGTCCATCCATCTGCCTACGCTTTTAACATAGATAATATATACTTTAGAATCTAAAGTTTCGTTCCTTCATGAGCATTTACTTCATAGATCTGCTCAACTTTTTTTGGTGTTCCCGGCTGGCTCGGCACGTTATTTCTTTTGTTTGTTGTTTTGTAGCAGTGTAGAGGGCTATTGGCACCAGTTTTCAAAGCTGAGTTTGCTATGAGGCGTAAAAATTTGCAGTATACATTGCAGAGACTGAACAGGTAGGAAATGCTTATATTTTTATAGATTTTAAAATAGGTTTTCGAATAGCACATCTCTTTACAAACGTCTATATTAGCGCGACGTCAGGCTGTAAAATCAGTTCTGGTGGCTTCACTTCACCAGCGCGGCTATTGTTGTGTTGACGTCAGCTATCAATCAAAATGACCGCTGATGTTTCAGTTGACGCAGTGGAGCGGCCGCTGAAGCATCGCAGTATCCCGCACGTGGCGAGCTCTAACTGCGTCGTGACGTGATGGTACAATAAAAACTGGAACTATCTTTTGAAAACATATACAAGGAAATTTTCAGGGCGCCTTCGTGCTCACCAGTCCGCTTTCGCGGTTGTTGAGGGCTTGGTCTGTCATTTGACGCAGAAAACAAAATGCAAATATTTGGGTCAATACCCCTTTTATCATGACAAACGAGCTTGTCCATCGCTGATACGATGCATTTTTACCGAGTTTGTTTCATGCGCAGTCAGCACGATTTTATGAGAGCGCATTCATTGAAGTGATTTTCTTCGCCTCCGACATAGTCCAACTGACGGGTCTGTGTACCAGTAACACGAGCAAAATTAACGTGGTGTATTACGCATAAATTATTCATTCCTTTATTCCATATTATTGCACCTGTTTCCAGCAGAAAAGGTCGGAACGCACGTACCGGAAGAGAGAGAGAGATAAAGATGCAAGGAAAGGCAGGGAGGTTAACCAGACGCACATCCGGTTTGCTACCCTGCACTGGGGAAGGGATAAAGGGGAGAAAAGAGGTTGCAGAGAGATGAGAAGATACACACAATCACGAGCACACTCGGGGAGCACACACAGTCTACAGGCGGTCGCTCAGGTTTGTTGACTTTAGGTAAATTAGCAGCGCTTTAGTTGCTTTCTGCGCAACTGAGGCAGATGCCCAAGGTCCTAGTATCTTCTGTACACAAAATGGTCCGGGGTCAAGTTGATTGAAAACCTTCCGGAGCTGGCATCGCTGTGTGTCGTAGCAAGCGCAGCTGCACAGGACGTGTTCGATGGTCTCTTCAGCTCCGCAGTAGTCGCATGTAGGAGTGTCTGCCATACCAATGCGAAAGGAGTACACCTTTGTAAATGCAACACCCAACCAAAGGCGGCATAACAGTGTCGCATCGGAGCGGGAAAGTTGTGATGGTAGCTTTAGCTTGAGCGAAGGATCCAGTTCATAAAATTGACACCTTTGGAAGCTGGTAGACGACCAGAACGTGCGTGTGAGATCTCGAGCCAGCAGGTAAAGTTGTCTTGCTGCATCATTCCTTGATAGAGGAATCGGGACTACACGGGTTCCTTCATGGGCTGAGCGGGCTGCATCATCGGCTAATTGATTTCCGGTAATACCGATATGTCCAGGCAGCCATTGATATACAATATCATGTCCTCGTGCTAGAGCTTCATGATGGCAATGTCTTATTTCTTGTACCAATTGGTCATGACTCCTCCTATGCATGGCAGACTGCAAACTCTGAAGCGCTGCCTTCGAATCACAGAATATGGCCCATTTTCCTGGACGTTCTTGAACGAGATATTGTAAAGCAGCCCTTATAGCAGCAAGCTCTGATGCCGTAGATGTAGTCATATGCGACAACTTAAACTTGATTGTCATTGCTGCAGCCGGAATTACAGCGGCACCTGATGAGCTGCTGAACGAGACGGACCCATCAGTGTATATCTGCGTTCGGTCTAAGTACAACTCATGTAATAATTGCAGTGTTGCTTGCTTCAATGCTACTCTGGTGTGATTGCTTTTCTTTTTGATTCCCAGAATTTCTAGACGTACTTGCGGCTGGTCGAGGCACCACAAAGGACATGCCATTCTCGCAGCTGACGTATATCCTGATGGAATGCTGTTTAGGTGCTTGGCTATGACGTCTGAAAACGTAGCACGTGGTCTTCTGGAAGGTAGAAGGGCCAAGTGGTGGTCGGGGACACGGTTAGCATGTCGAATGTGCGCTCTGAGGCAATCCACAACTCTATATGTCCTGACCGGATGTTCTTTGGCAAGCATGATTGTGGCATAAGTGGAAGCGCATCGGGGCAGTCCTAGGCTGATACGCAGTGCCTGACCCTGCAAACTATCCAATGAATGAGTATTGGATTTGCAAGTGTTAGTCAGTACCGGCAAGCTGTAGCGCAATAAACCCAGAAATAGGGCCCTGTACAGCTGTAGCATGGAGGTCACAGAAGTTCCCCATGCTTTCCCGCACATGAATTTCGTTATATGTACAATAGATAGCAGGCTCTTCTTCAAGTACGCACAATGTGGGCTCCACGAAAGACTTCTGTCGATTATTATGCCCAGGAAACGATGCGTCCGTGCATATTTGACACTCTGTCCATTGATGTAAACAGGCTATGGCGTCATTTATTTGCGTGTAAACGCCATCACGCGCACTTCACAGTTGATATAGTTAGGCCTTGTTTCTGAAGGTAGGCTGTTGTGAGGGTTGCTGCCCGCTGTATTCGTGCACGCACCTGAGGGCGAGTAACTGCAGCACTCCAGAGGCAAATATCATCGGCGTATATGGATAGGCACACCGACTTTGGCAGAACCTTCACCAGACCAATGAGGGCAACATTGAACAATGTGGGGCTTAAAACACCTCCCTGAGGTACTCCGCAGTAGGTGTAATGTTCAGCAGTTGTACCCTCATATGTTTGCACAAAGAAACACCTGCCAGTTATATAATCTTTTATCCAATGAAACATTCGTCCACCAATGCCCATTGCTGCGAGAGAAGTGAGGATGGCATCGTGAGCTACATTATCATATGCACCCTTCACGTCAAGAAAGAGTGCCACTGATATGCGCTTGCGACTTTTTTCTTGTTGAACAAATGTCAATAAGTCAAGCACACAGTCGATGGAGGAGCGGCCCCGACGAAAGCCTGCCATGCAAGAAGGGTATTTGGTGTATCGTTCCAAGTACCACTCGAGAAGAAATAGAACCATTCTTTCCATCACTTTTCCGAGGCAGCTTGCGAGGGCAATGGGGCGATACGCTGTCAAGTCCAATGGTGATTTTCCTGATTTCAAAAGTGGTATTAACCGACTTATTTCCCATTCTCGGGGAACACTGCCGCTGAGCCAGGAGTTGTTGAAGCATGTTAAAAGTTCTTTTCTGGCTTTTTGTCCAAGGTGTCCCAACGCACTATAAGCGATACCATCAGGACCTGGCGATGACCTGCGCTTGGAAGCGACTAACGCACCTTCCAGTTCTTCCATGGTGAACGGAACGTTCATTTCTGGTAATCGCGTCTCAGGAACGATCACGGCGTCGATGCTCTCGTTCATAATATTCCCGGCAACTCTCGTGCAAAATTCTTCAGCCACCTCGAGTTCTGTTTTTCCATGATGGAGTGCCAAAGCTTTAAAAGGGTGCCGTTGTTGCGGAGAGGAGCGAAGACCACGAGCTGTTCTCCAGATATATGACAGCGGTTTATGAGGGTCTAGAGATTCGCAGAATGCTTTCCAGCGTTCGCTTTCCAGCTTGTAACTGCGTCGTTGAATCTTTTTCTGGAGCTGCCTTGCTTCCCTCAGATCGTGAATTGATCTTGTGCGTCTGCATCGTCGTTCAGCACGCCTTCGTATAGCTCGTAATCTTTCCAGTTCGATGTCAAACTGTGTTATTTTAGACGAAAATGGTAATTTACATTTGGACGCTTGCATAGCTTCCGCTATGGTATTTTCCAGGCTGCAGGCGAGGCCTTCTTGGCAAGCGTGCTCAACACGCGATGTAAACATCGACCAGTCAGTGCCAATTACAACACCGGAAGAGAAATTTTTTATGATACCATCGATCGTCACGTAGGTGGGTATATGATCACTCCCATGAGTCTCAATATCGCAAAACCATTTAACTTTGTGAGAGAAGCACCGTGACACCAATGTCAGGTCAAGGCAACTGCCATACGTGAGACCCCGTAGATACGTGGGGGTACCATCGTTCATGATGGAAAGGTCGTAATCCGAAGCGAATGTAACAATGTTCCGGCCCCTGGCATTCATCCTAGTGCTCCCCCAAAGCATGTGATGGGCGTTGAAGTCACTGGTGATGATCCAAGGCCCATCGGTCCTCATTAGGATGTCTTTTAATCTGTCGCAGTCAAATCGCGATGACGATGACGGAGATATATATCCACCAATAAGCGTGAACGAAACTGCGTTCTTCTTTACACGAAGACACACGTACTGATTGTCGTCATTTGAACTTATTGGGTGCGAAAGATAAGTCAAGTCTGTGCGAATGTAAACAATTACTTTGCTTCGTTCTTCGCAAGCGACTGAACAAAAAGCTTCATAACCGGACAATCTATAAGGCGTTGATACGTTTGGTTCATATATGAACAAGTATAGGGAATTGATTGGTCCGGACAAATTGGCGAAAGTCCGAGATACGGGGCTTCATGCCTCTGGCATTCCACTGAAAAATCGACGCACTTTTAACTTCAGTGCGGAAGATAAGATTTTGTGTAGCCATTGTGCTTATACGAAGTTAGCAAAAACTGGATTCAGTGCATCCAGTATTTGCAGTGCACTCTTAGCAGACGGAGATTGTATGCTGCTCAGTTGCGTGCGAATCGTGGCAATTAATGATTGCACGATTGCAGTCACTTGCCTGTCTTGGTTGGAAAGATCTCGAACCGGGATCGCGGACTGGCCGTCATGAAACTCCTTCGGTTCGCTTGATGCTGCTTCCCTTTGAAGTGCAGGCCACTCTGTCGCAGTTGAGGTATGCTGACTGGCTTTGTCCTTTACAGCCTTTCCCACGGCATGTGGTCTGGGAGGCAAAGGAGGTGGTACTGATGAGGGATCTGGCAAACGTGTCGAGGAGGTAGCGGGCGTCCTTGAAGACCGACGTCGACGTGAACGACGCCTTCTGACTTTAGCTGCGGCTTCTCGATGAGATGAGTGATCGCGCACCATCTCCTTCAAAATGGCAATTTCCTTCTGAATCCGCGGGCAGTCCTTCGATGTGGCTTCATGAAATCCATTGCAATTAGAGCATTTCTTGACAGTTGCGACGCACTTATCCGCTTCGTGGGGCTCGGCGCAGCGGAGGCATACCACCGAATTCTCTCAGACGCTGCTCACATGTCCAAGTTTCATGCATTTACGGCACTGGAGAGGCTTTGGAAGAAAAGGCCGCACTGCATGTCTGAAGTACCGCCCCGCCGCGGTGGTCTAGTGGCTAAGGCACTCGGCTGCTGACCCGCAGGTAGCGGGTTCGATTCCCGGCTGCGGCGGCTGCATTTCCGATGGAGGCGGAAATGTTGTAGGCCCGTGTGCTCAGATTTGGGTGCACGTTAAAGAACCCCAGGTGGTCGAAATTTCCGGAGCCCTCCACTACGGCGTCTCTCATAATCATATGGTGGTTTTGGGACGTTAAACCCCACAAATCAATCAATGTCTGAAGTACCCCACCTTCACATGAGAGGGGAGTGATGTGCTCTTAAACGCAATCTTCACACAGCGAGACTTGCCTAGCCGGGTGACATCAACAATTGGGGTATCAGTTGTTGACTTGACAAGAAATTGTAAGTCATTATTGGAAATAGCCACATCTATGTCGTAGATCACGCCGGTTACTACGTCACATCCCAAGGGAACATGAGAGCGCACCTGGTTGCCGTCCAAGTCAGTTACACTGCGCAGAATGCCCAACGCACTTGCGTGCAAAACGTCCACAGCCACTATATTCTTTCTGGCGTTCACTCTTATGTGCGTGATCTCATTTGGCACGAGCGTTTCCAGAGACCTCGACACAAACTGTCTGTTAAAGCGTTTCATGCTGACGGTAGGAAGTGCCGGCAGAAACAGGATGGTATAAGTGTTCGATTTTGGCGCTTCACTTACAGTTTGAATAGTTGAGGATGAGGATGTCCTCATGTTCCTCCTCTTCGCTTTGCGGCTCAGCACAGGTTGGAAACCGTCATCTGAAAAGTCCTCACTGCTGAGATAGTAAGCATGAGTATCTTCAATGTCGCTGTCACTAGCTTGTCCCATCCGCTTCCTGGAGGCGGCCGCCACTGACGCCGCTGGTGCCGGCAGGCGCCCGGGGTGGTCTACATCCATCCCCTCCAAAGGAGCAGCGAAAACTGATCAACGGACTTGAATTACAACTGAAATACGCCGGAGTTAGCAGAAGTAGCTTCTATTCAAAACACACTTCTTCGTCTTCCTCCCACGTACCGGAAGAGAATTCTAAAGTCTAAATGAGGGTGATGGGGCTTCTCCTGCAGACGCACAAGTCAACAGGCGAAAAATGTCTTATGTCCGAGCACATAAACCTGTCAGTAATAGCAGTCGTACGAGCAAGACAACAAGGTAACAGCGTGTATAATGGCTTGCAGGTAGTACAGCCGCCCAAACCTTTATCATGCGCGAGCGCCTACTTTTTCGCGCGTCAGCGCGGTACGAAGGAGCCAAGTTACAAAGAGGGCGATAGTAAGCACATTTCCTTGAAGCGGGCTCAGCTGGGCCCGTCGCCTGCTTGGCTGTTCCATCGTGAGAACGTCGCCCTGCATTAACTCACTTTGGACGAACAGGCTGTGCGACTCGCTCGAATCTTATATTCCGAAGACCAGCAAACAACCGAGAAAACGAAATCCGCAGATACCTCACACGCCCCCGCGCATGAGATAAGCTGACAAATTTGGATCGTCTGAAGCGCGTGTAATGCAGGGCGACGTTCTCACGAATGAACAGCCAAGCAGACGATGGGCTTAGCTTAGAGCGACTCGTGGGCGCCCACGCTTATTCTCGCCCTGTTTGCAACTTGGCTCCGTCGTACGGCGCCGACGCACAAAAAAATTCCCAAGCATTTCCCCGAGGGTGAACATGGTTAAGTGCGAATGCACGGGGTGATGCTATGAGGGGTATTTATTATTTCGCACTATTATATTTATTAATCACACTATGGTGCCTTTATGGTGTAATGGTTCCTGGGAATCGCAATTTGATCACACGGGGGAGTTTACGTTAACTCACTGGCGAATGCCAACGGATTTTAACTTTACTCCCCCTCATAGCATCACCCCGTGCATTCGCACTTAACCATGTTCACCCTCGGCGAAATGCTTGGGATTTTTATTACTGATGATGATGATTAAAGTGTAATTAATGAATTTAAGTGTTGTTTATCATGAAACATTTGTACACAGATACATTATATACGAAGTATTATTTATTCACACTTCACGACGCGTCCGGACGAGCAAAGTCCAGGGCTCGCACCCTCTCCCGCGCGGCACGTTCACTGGCTGGAACGGCTTCGGGAACGTCCACTCGCCGTTGACAATTGCGAGCGGTGTCTTGACGCCGGCCTTCATCGCCCTTCTCCGCCTGACGCTTGCGTTGTCGTTCCGCTTCTTGGGCCGCGTTCGCGGCTCGATGCTGACGCCTCATCTCGGCCTCGCGAGCGCGCAGTTCACCATCCGCTGCACGCTTCGCCCGCTTGTCCTCGGCCACGCGAGCGCGAAGTTCGGCATCCTCTGCACGCTTCGCCCGCTTGTCCTCGGCCTCGCGAGCGCGCAGTTCGGCATCCGCTGCACGCTTCGCCCGCTTGCACTCGGCCTCGTGAGCGCGCAGTTCGGCATCCGCTGCACGCTTCGCCCACTTACGTTCGGTCTCACGAGCCCTTCGCAGCGCCGCCTTGTCTTACAACGTCGGCGAAACCACCGCGGTACCGTCACCTCCAACGATGGGTGCAGTGCTGGCATTCGGTTGTACTGCATTCGTTGTTGATGGTAGCGTTGCCTCCGGGAAATCCATCACACGACCCGCTCTCGACGGGAGACTAAGAGAGAAGGCGGGCGCGCGAGAGAGAGGGGTGCGCGCGCAGCTGCAGCGAGCGAGGAGAGGGGAGGAGCGAGCGAAGGGGGAGGGGGTATAAGGCGCGTTACTGACACCGATATCAGCGTCGCGTCCGTGGCTTATTCGGTAGAGCGTCGCGCTGCGGGCCGCCAAGTCCTCTTTCTTTTAAAGATAGAGAGAAGACTGCGGACGCCGCCGATGGCGGTGGATGGTTTGGGGTCGCTTATAAAGCGTATTCACACTTAAAATGTCGGCGCTCGTGCACGATAGCTTAAGAATTTGGCCGTTGTACAAGCTAAGAGAAATGTAAGAGCCTGTGAAGCAAAGCAAATGACAACCATTCTCACGAGAAGCGTGGAATATAGTAGCACGGTTTGTTTTTGTATTAAGGAGAAAATAGCAATCATCTACAAGTATCTGCTTTACTCTTAAATTAAGCATGTGCACATGATTGTGTTAATGAAAGGTAAACACCAGGGTTTGTTTGCACTTGCCTAAAATGACGTGATGGTGAAAACAGACTTGGTTTTCTTCTTAATAGATGCACAAATCTTTTCACGCCCATCCTACCGAAAGCTTTCTTCTCCTGACGGATCATAGGTAGTGAGAAACGCCATCTTTGACCAAGAGACGTCATGTGATGAAATCTTCATGTGACATCGTCTTATATGACGTCATAGTAAAGCCAGGATGATGTCACAACATTGGCGATGTGTGACGTCATGATGACATCATCACGAGATTATCTTTTTTTAGGAGCGAAGCTCCTTAAGGCGCGGGATGAGCGTCCCGTCGTAATCGTATGTAGCCACCTCTCGTTAGTTCTTGAACCGGCCGTAGAAGGTGGTACTTGTACATATAACGAAATGCATATATGCTGAAAAATGCAAACGGTACGATACTAGAGGACGTTACTTGCTGTATGATAAATAATAATCACAGCATATCCATGTAATGAATGATGATGAGTCACGGGGTGCGAAAGGTCTGTCATTCCGTCTGTGCTTCCGGGCATCCATTCGTTCTTGCTTCCGTCGGTTCATGCGTCCGTCCAAGCGTTCATCCGTGCGTTCATCCGTCCTCTCGTGCGTGCATCTGTGCGTCCGTCCGTGCGCCCATTCCTGCGTTCGTCCATGCGTCCGTACATCCGTACGTCTGTGCGTCCATTCGATCATCCATGCGCCCATCCGTCCATCCACGCATCCATTCATCCCGCATTCTCCCGTGCGTCAATGCGTCCGTCTGACCTCTCGTGCGTCCGTCCCTGCATTCGTCGATGTTTCCGTACAGTCATGCGCCAAACAGACGTGTGCGGCCAGCGCATCATTCAAGGTTTGCCGATAGAAAGTATGATACGCGCAAGGCGGCGGCGGCTCGCGTTCGAAGACGGAAACCTGATTTGCGAACGCGCGAGAAAATAGGAACGTCGTCACACGAAGACGTTGGCGATCGCGCGTTTGTAGTCAGCGTCATACTCTAGGGGGCGCAGTGTGGTAAAATGAAAATTCGGCAGATCCCAAGTGCCCGGGAAACGACGCCATGCGAAGCATGCGGAGAGATGCTGACCGAGTTGCAATTTTTTTGTTGAGCGACACGTTATGAAATTACGCTAAATATGCGTACACAGGTTGCACGCACAGACATAAGTTGAAGAATTGCAAATGTTGATGTAAGCAGCTGTTTGAACTTCCGAAACGATGCCAACTAAAACATGCGTATTGGCAGCACCAAGATGATATTGCCACATTGAATAAGCAGCGCCAAGAGAACAACGAAGAACACGCGCAGCGAGAGAAGAAGACGAGGTTCTCTTCTGATCAGTTTGCCAGCGTTCTGGTACAATTAAAGTGAGTTTCCTGGATTCGACTGCTGGTGTTTCTGCATTGTGACACTGGTGGAGGAGCTGGGTACATGTTCGGGACGCCTGACAACAGCCCCGCATCTGGTCAAGAAAGACTTCCGCGCATCGACACCCCCGTTCACCGCAGCAGCCGGCGCCTGTTAGGCCTCAGCCCGGAGTTTGGTCCATTGCCGGAAAGCGTGACTGTGCCAGAAAGCATGACGGCGCCTGGAAGCACTGGCCCCAACATGTCCAGCCCAAGCACGACACAGGTGACTGTTTTGAATCCTCGACTTCCGGTTGACTTCCACGGAAACGCATATGAGGATGCACATGACTGGCTCGAGGAATTCGAGCACACAGCGGATGTTAACGGTTGGAACACCACACAAAAATTGGGCTACGTTTATTTTCCGCTTCAAGACGGAGCCCGAACATGGTTCACAAATCGCGTGTGGTCGTCTTGGGACGAGTTCCGGCAGAAGTTCCTCGACACGTTCGCGAGCACTGAAAGACGAGAAATCGCACAGCGTCTCCTCGAGTCACGGATTCAGAAACCGAATGAATCCGTTACGATGTTTGTTGAGGACATGGCGCGGCTATTTCGTCGAGCAGATCCTAATATGCCCGAAGCCAAAAAGGTTAGCCACCTCATGCGGGGCATTAAGGAGCAGCTGTTCGCTGGTCTCGTACGAAACCCGCCTACAAGTGTGGATGAATTCTCCAAGGAGGCGACGTCTATCGAACGCGCACTGCATCTACGTTATCGCCAGTATGACCGCCCAACCCACAGTGCACCGATCAGCGTGGCAGCCTCTACCACAGCAACAACACCCGACGAAGGTTCTTTGCGCCAACTAATACGAGAAATCGTACAAGAAGAGGTCAAGAAACTCGTCGCCAAACCGAACGACTGCGCGATCGCCTCAGTAACGGAAGTTGTACGCCAGGAGATCAGGCAAGCGCTCTTGCTTCCTGAGCCGAACACGAGCACTCCCAGGGCAAGCTATGCAGACGTAGTCCGCCGACAGCGATCGAACGTGCCGACACCACATCAGTACCACCAGCAACATCCGCAGACAGCGCCTTGGTACTACAGAGAAACTTCGATGCCGAGGCGGCCACCACTTCGCAAAACTGACATCTGGCGTACCCCTGATCATAGGCCCCTGTGCTTTCACTGTGGGGAAGCAGGCCACATCGTTCGGTATTGCCCGTATCGCGCCGCAGGGTACCAAGGGTTTCCTTCTACGGTTCCTCGCCGCCATTTCAACGGAACACCTGACGTCGACACGAATGTCATGACCCCGCGGGATGTTCCTCCTGGGTTTCGGTCACGCTCACCCTCTCCTGGGCGTTATTCTCCATCTTCTAGACGGAGCACCACTGACATGCCAAGAGGGAGATCTCCTAGTCCACGCCGGGGAAACTAAAAGCAGCGACCTCAGGGGGGAAGGTTGCGAATCGTCGAAGTGCTGAAAATCCCCCATTACTGCCGAGCGAAGAGAGACACATTTTCAATGAATCGACGAAAGATGGGGTTGTTACTGCCGAAGTTGCAATTACGATTGACGGACATGACGTCATGGCATTGGTCGACACTGGCGCGGACTTCTCAATAATGAGTGAGAGTCTGGCAGACACGCTCAGGAAGGTTAGAATGGAATGGACAGGACCGCAGATTAGAGGAGCTGGAGGGCAGCTACTCACACCTACCGGAAAGTGCACCGCAAGAATGAAGATAGGGGATGCATCCTTCGTCGCAACTTTTGTTATCCTTTCTGAGTGTTGCAAGCAGGCAATCTTGGGGATGGATTTCTTGCGTGAATATGGTGCCATCATCAATATTCCGGACGGTGTACTGACCTTTTCAGCGGATCAAAGCGCAGCGCTACACCGAAAATCCCTACGAGTCATTGACGATGTGACCGTACCTCCGTTATCGTGCCGCCTTGTTTCAGTCACGTGCAGCGAGCAGAATACTGGAGAAGGAATCGCTGAACAAGTATTGACGCTCCTACTCTCTCGCGGTGTTGCAATTGCCAGAAGTATCGTCAATGTTGTGTGCGGTGAAGCAGAGGTTCTGTTGACAAATTTTACCAACGAGCGACGACACATTACACAAGGCACTACAGTTGCCTACTTCGACGAGATCACCGAAATCCGCGAGTGCTGTGTAGTACAACAGGACGAGCCGCAAGCCACGTCAGCCCCACCACCTATTGACGTAAGCTCGGATTTGTCACCAGCGCAGAGACAGCGTCTAGTAGATCTTCTGCACCAGTTCAAAGACTGTTTTTCATCGACCTCGAGGGTCAGTCAAACGCCACTGACGAAGCATCGGATAATAACGGAGGAGACGGCAAGGCCAATACGACAGAACCCATACCGCGTAGCACCGAAAGAGCGTGAAGCAATCCAAGAACAAGTGAAGAAAATGCTCGATGATGACGTCATCCAGCCGTCAAGAAGTCCTTGGGCATCGCCGGTAGTGCTGGTTAAAAAGAAGGACGGAAGCTTGCGATTTTGTGTCGACTACCGCAGGCTGAACCGCGTAACAAAGAAAGACGTATATCCATTACCGCGCATCGATGATTCACTCGACAGGCTGAGGTATGCACGCTACTTTTCGTCAATGGACCTCAAAAGTGGGTATTGGCAAATTGAGGTCGACGAGCGAGATAGAGAAAAAACGGCTTTTGTAACGCCTGACGGGCTTTATGAATTTAAAGTCTTGCCATTTGGATTGTGCTCAGCCCCCGCAACATTTCAGAGACTGATGGATACCGTTCTGTCAGGCCTTAAGTGGCAGACATGTCTGGTCTATCTGGACGACGTCATTGTTTTTTCAAAAACATTTGAGGAACACCTGAGCAGGCTGCTATCGGTATTCAGGGCAATAAGATCTGCCGGCCTGACACTGAAGCCCGAGAAGTGTCACTTCGGCTTCAAGGAACTTCAATTTTTAGGCCATGTGGTGAGCCATGAAGGTGTTCGACCTGATCCCGATAAAATTGCGGCCGTCAGAAAATTTCCGGTACCAAAAGACAAGAAAGCAGTCAGGCGTTTCCTTGGCCTATGCGCATACTACCGAAGGTTTATTGCCAATTTCTCCCACATAGCCTCGCCGTTAACACGACTCACAAGAGAAGACGTTTCGTTCACATGGGGCGACGATCAACAGGTGGCATTTGACGATCTCCGACAACGCCTGCAGACTCCGCCTGTGCTTGCTCACTTTGATGAAGATGCTCCTACCATGGTCCATACAGATGCCAGCAACGTGGGTTTAGGCGCTGTACTCGTCCAGTGGCAAGACTCAGCCGAGCGTGTGATCGCATATGCTAGTAGGACGCTTTCCCGCGCCGAGTCCAACTACTCCACAACGGAAAAAGAGTGTCTTGCTGTCGTATGGGCGGTTATGAAGTTTCGTCCGTACCTCTATGGTCGTTCCTTCCACGTAGTCAGCGACCATCATTCCCTGTGCTGGCTGACCAACTTGAAAGACCCGTCTGGTCGGCTCGCACGGTGGAGCTTACGCCTTCAAGAGTTTGATATGACGGTCGTGTATAAGTCCGGACGGCAGCACGCCGACGCCGATTGCTTATCAAGGTCACCGATAAAGCGCGACGATGACACAGACGATGAGAGCATGGCGTTTGTAGGAGTCGTTGACACCACTACGATTTCGTGCAAGCAGAAAGAAGACAGTGAGTTGCTTCCTCTTATTGAATTTTTGAATGGCCGGACAACAACCGTCCCTAGAAGATTTGCAAGGAGCCTGCCGTCATTCTGCTTACGTAGTGGCGTTCTCTATAAGAAGAACTTTTCCCCCAGAGGAAGCACCCACCTACTTGTCGTTCCGACGTCACTTCGTGAGGAGATACTTTGTGCTTGCCACGATGAGCCAACGTCTGGTCATCTCGGATACACACGCACATTGGCCAGAATCCAACAGAAATACTACTGGCCAAGACTTCCAGCTATCGTGAAGCATTACGTGCGCACGTGCCTCGATTGCCAACGACGAAAATCGCCACCGTTAAAACCAGCTGGACTATTACAACCAATTCAAGTGCCCACGGTACCTTTTGCCCAAATTGGAATGGATATCCTTGGACCATATCCGACTTCCCATGCTGGCAACAAGTGGGTAATAGTCGCCACTGATTATCTTACGCGCTATGCGGAAACAAAGGCTTTGTCAAGTGGTACCGCCATTGAAACCGCACGATTCTTCGTAGAAAATATCGTCCTGAGGCACGGTGCTCCAACAATCATAATAACAGATCGAGGTGCCGCTTTCACGGCCACGCTCCTGAGGACAGTGCTTGAGCTCAGTGGAACAGCCCATCGGAAAACCACTTCCTATCATCCACAAACCAACGGCTTAACAGAACGCCTCAACAAGACTCTTGCTGACATGTTGAGTATGTACGTTGACGTGGATCACAAGAACTGGGACGACATTCTACCGTACATCACGTTCGCCTATAATACAGCGCAGCAAGAGACTACACGGAGAACGCCGTTCAGTCTCCTTCATGGCCGTGAAGTGACGACGATGCTTGACGCCATGTTACTGCACGACTGCAATGACATTGATTTGGACGCTGCATCTTTTACCCAACGAGCAGAAGAAGCGAGGCAGCTTGCGCGCGTCCGAATCACCCAGCAGCAAAATTACGACGCCCAACGTTATAATCTGCGACACCGACATGTCATCTATCGGGCCGGCGACAAAGTCTGGGTATGGAGTCCTATCCGCCGCCGGGGACTGTCCGAAAAATTGCTGAAGAAGTATTTTGGCCCCTACACAGTTTTACAACGCCTGAGCGACGTTAATTACGTGGTCGTTCCTGACAGCCCCTCGACAACTCGCCAGCAAAAACCAGAAATTGTGCACGTTGTGCGAATGAAGCCCTACTTTTCTGACTGATTTACACCATGCATCTACTCTACCGTCTTTTGTAGAAGAGCATCGGGACGCTGCTCTCTGGAGGGGGGCAAATGCCACATTGAATAAGCAGCGCCAAGAGAACAACGAAGAACACGCGCAGCGAGAGAAGAAGACGAGGTTCTCTTCTGATCAGTTTGCCAGCGTTCTGGTACAATTAAAGTGAGTTTCCTGGATTCGACTGCTGGTGTTTCTGCATTGTGACAATATGAAGCGCTGATGCTCGCAGAGATGCTGGTCCTTGACACTGCTACATATATCAACTTCATCGCATGGCACCCAACGACAATTCACCTTGACCCTGATGGCTGTATCAAAGGAGTACACATATAATGTTCATCGAATTGGGTAGGCATCACTGCAACCACTTCTGACGTTTCACGAAGGTTAGCGTCTATTTGAAAAATAGTTCCGAGACTTGTGGTAGAATGCTTCATTGCCACGCGAAATTCTTTAGTTCGTTTCCAGCTGGAACCACGTATTTATTCTATACCTTCTGTGGTTTGACGCTACCGATGTGGGGTATTGCATAACGCTCACGCGTTAATATTGCCCATGTGCGTTCTCGTCGTTCCTGGGTAGATACTAAGTGTCGATCATCTGTGGCACATACCCGTATACCATCGGCACATACCCGCCCATGAGTATGTGCCACTGTCTGGCGGGAAGTGTTTGACGACGTACGCGACGGGATTGGGACATTATTCGTGCCTTGACCGGCACATTATACTCGTCAAAACGTCTTACCCTTTCATGCTGATTTCGGTTCACACCAAGTTAAGGGGGTGACGACCAGAGCACCCAAACGTAAGCAGCTGGATAGATAGATAGATAGATAGATAGATAGATAGATAGATAGATAGATAGATAGATAGATAGATAGATAGATAGATAGATAGATACCCTCAAAATCGGACGGATGGGTAGGTGGGTGGGTGGATAGATGGATGGATGGGTGGATACGCACCAGTATAAGTTTTACAAACGCTAAAGGCAATTTTACACATACTTTAATAATACACTTTGCGCTGCTGTTTAGAAAAAAAATATGAACCATTTCCTCGAAGAAAACCCTGATGGGATGCGAAGCAGCAACGGTGTCACAAGTGTTGACCCGGTTGAAACGGGCATCAAAGCGGGTGCTGGATAAACAGTGTGAAGCGATAATTGGTTTAGTGTCTAATCGTGTAAACGTTTGTTTGAAACGCAAGGACACGGGAGGCGGGTTGGGTGTCGTGTATGTTTCGTCGCAGATAAACAGGCTGAAGGAGTGTTTTAGGGGCGAAGCTCCTTATAGCGGCAACCGTTCGTCCCTCATAGCCGTTGAAGTGTGTAACAAGTATAACATTTCGACCTCCAAGGTGGTGCCGGTGAGAGATTTCTTCTGTGCGTTGTTGAACAATAAAAAATAGTTTTCAATGTACATGCCAATGGCTGCTAAGGGGAAATGAGAGACGGGAGAGTTCGGCTTTGAGATAACGCGCACGCTGCGAATTTTTTATTGTTCAACAACGCACAAAAGACAAGAAAGGGTTGCTAGGTTATACTCGCTGGGCGTAACCTCCTAGGTTTTAGCAAGGTTTAGCGAGCGTTGGGCCGCAGTGCCATGAACACAGTGAACTAGTATATACCATGAACTCGAGGTGGTTAAAGGTGGAAAGTGGACACGAAGCGCAAGCCGTAAAAAAGTGTGCGTGTGCCTCCTCTCATTCAGTCCTTGGAATGTCCACTGGATGGCGGTGCTTCTATATGAAGAATATATGATGAAAAGATGCGAGATGGTGACACTTGGAGCGTTGAATAGGTGTACGAACGGACACACATACAGATGCATGGACGGACGCACGGAGCACGGACGGATGGACGTATGGACATACGCAGGAGCGGATGCATGGACGAAAGCAGGGATGGACGCACAGATGAACGTGCGGACGCACGTACAGTCGCACGCACGGATGGGCGGATGGACGCACGGGCGGCCACACAGACGGACGCATGGATGAACGGAAGCAAGAACGAATGGACGAACGGATGCTTCGCCCCACTATCCATCATTCACTCCGTGGATATGCTGCCATTTTTTTGCTCCACGTGTGGTCGAGCGTTGCGTGTGGTGAAGAGGGTGCAGCGAGGGTGAAGTATCACGGGCGGGCAGAAGAGTTAGTCGCTGCGGGTGCTGTGGCGAGCATGCTGAGAGTGAGAGTTATGTAAGCCAGCACCTGTGAGAAAAGCGTGTGAGGGGAGTGTGATAAGTGATGACAACGCGCAGATAGGGCGTGACCTTCTTGGCACTGCCCCAGAACCTGCGGTGAGGGGAACGCGTTGCGGTGCGTTCGTACGGAGGCACCGCAACTTGTTACACATTTGTGTCAAAGAGCTGCTTGGCATCTAAAAAAATATTCACGCTGTGTTCTGAGCACAAATTATGCGTTACGGATCGGTGCTCGAGAAGGCATACACATTTTCACAATTGTCCATGACTTCACCACAGCACAAAAACTAAAATTTCACAATGAGCGAACAGCGAAATCAGGATCAACATAATAACAAATCTATAGACACTGCTACGATTAAAAAGCGGCAATTTTTATACACGTAACTTCTACATACACATACGAAACATCCAAAACAAGTAAATACAGCGTATACATCTTACAAATGAACCCTAAAATCTATGTTATCTCTGTGTATCCAAATGTTACATGTCAAAGAAAACTTAAGAGTGAGTTATTTACATTTCAGAGAATGCCTCGTATGCATGCGTACTAGAGTGGGCTCATGACAAGTAAGGAACTGAAAACTCCAGTTTTGCCTTCCCCAAGCTGAAGAAACGTGTGTGCCATCGTCGAAGGAATGCCTCTTCGCCGCGTGTTTCCCTCTGCTCATCGAGGTGATTCGACACAATGAGCGATATTTTCTGCAGTGCGAGATAAGCGCCTCTGCGAGGCTTGTGCCATACTTCCGTTAAACAGCGTCGCTGCCACCGTACGTACAAGTACACGTCACTGTAAACACTAGTCTTGCGAACATACCACGTTCTGTTTCCATACGCGTTGCCCGAGAGCCAGATAGGCATTGCACCATGTGCCAGGCGCCTTTCGCCGCCGAACACTGGAACATAGCATGTTGTGCCATCTCTCTTTTGCCCCAGTTTGGACACCGGTCATTTGGAACGACCCCCCAATGTAATAACCGGTCATGCGTAGGCAATGCACTCCAACTTCTCAACCATGCAGTCACACTCGCCCACCTCGTTAGGCCCGTGATTGAAACGCCATCGTTTCCATTTTTTCGCGCAGCATTCTTTTTTTTTCTTTGCTGAGTGTGCTACGTGTGAATAATTCACTTATCTCCTGTGATGAAACATTTTCCAGAGTGCTTGAACCCATTGTGTCTACTGTTTTTTTAAACCATCAGCGGCTCTGTAAAACTTAAGTGAAATTCCTGCTCATGGTTCGATGTACGGAGTTGCCGTGATAGTTCTCTTTTGTATACTGCTTCAGTACAGCAAAAGACTATACCAGGGATAATTTGTGTCATCGATGAGGTTCTGTGTTGTTTTTGCAGCCACTGCTCTCGTGAACGTTGGTATGCCAAGAAGACCCAGCCCTCCACGACTTGTGGGAAGCTGTAAAAATTCCCTTTTGAACCACTGCTGGTTTTCCTCGCCAAAGGAAGGCTCCCACAATGGAGGCGAGGTAGAACGGCAATGTGTGCTATGTCGAACGCGAAAGCGTATGCCTGTGTCTTGATGACTCTTGCTTCTGCCGTTAGTGACAGGTTAAAATGAGTGGCTGCTGATATGACATATGTGGATCTCCTAAGAACGCCATCCTGCAGGTCCTTTTTGAGACATCTCCTTCTTTAAAGTAAACGCCTAACCCATCAACAGCTTCAACATAAGCGACACCCTCTAGCAATGTGTGTATTTAGTAAAGGTTTTTAATGATTTAGACTACATGGTACTCTACTATACGGGAGAGCATAAAGCCATCCCAGCAGATCTCACGAACAAATTTTTGTTTAGAAAAAGTACGTAACGATTTAGAGTACCAGGTACTCCATGGGTACTCCACTATGGCAGAGTTTAAAGCCGTCCCAGCTTACCTTCAGAAGCTTCGAAGACACGTGCCCATGCAATGGAGGGGGGGGGGTAGCATAAAGTGGGTAACGATTTAGAGTACAGGGTACTCTACTATAGGAGAGCTTAAAGCCATCCCGTGGGCCTCAATGTCCAAAGCCACACTAATGATAAACCTGTGTGTGTTGAAAAAAGTGTTCGATGATTCAGAGTGCGATGTGCCCTACTATGGGAGAGCATTAAGCTGTCCCGGTAAACCCTAAGCCGCACACCACTCGCACGTGCCACGCCCAGAAACTGATGATTGAGCCAAACCTGTTGCTATTTCTCTGATACGTTGTCCGGAAAAGTCTTCCTAAGTGCTATTGTTGGGCGGCTAACTTTGTCTGTGCATTTGATTTGGAATATGAACAACAACAACAGAAGTGCTTATAACAATTACGTTTTCAACCTAACCTTGTAGCCTTTGCTCACAGCCCTCAGTCCCCAGCAGCTGCGAAGCAACTGACCACGGCGGCGGTCAGATCTGCAACGCAGCAGAGGGTGCTAAGAATCTCTGGATCCGCACAGGCCGCCATTGGAACCTGAACTTGGCAACGTTTAACGCTAGAACCTTATCTAGTGAGGGAAGTCTAGCTGTACTATTCGAGGAGCTAGAGGATGTTAAAGGGGATATAATAGGGCTCAGTGAGGTTAGGAGGACAGATGAGGCCTATACGGTGCTACAGAATGGGCACGTCCTTTGCTATCGGGGCTTGGCAGACAGAAGAGAACTGGGAGTGGGGTTCCTAATTCACAGAAACATAGCTGGAAACATAGAAGAATACTATAGCATTAATGAAAGGGTGGTAGGTATCGTAATTAAACTGAATAAAAGATACAAGATGAAGGTAGTACAGGCTTACGCGCCTACATCCAGCTATGATGACGCTTCAGTTGAAAGCTTCTATGAAGACGTGGAATCGGCAATGAATAAGGTAAAAACACAGTATACTATAGTGATGGGCGACTTTAATGCAAAGGTAGGGAAGAAGCAGGCTGGAGACCAGGCAGTAGGAGATTATGGCATCGGTACTAGAAACGCCAGAGGAGAGCTACTAGTAGAATTCGCAGAACGCAATAATTTACGGATTTTGAATACCTTCTACCGAAAACGAGAAAACCGCAAGTGGACATGGAGGAGCCCTAATGGCGAAAATAAGAACGAAATAGACTTTATAATGAGTGTACACCCAGGAATCGTGCAGGATGTGGAAGTGGTTGGCAAAGTACGATGCAGTGACCATAGAATGGTACGGTCTTGAATTCGCCTAGACTTGAAGAAAGAACGACAGAAACTGATACGCAAGAAGCCAATCAATGAGCTAGCACTGAGAGGGAAAGTACAGGAATTCAGAGTGTCGCTGCAGAACAGGTACTCGGCTCTTAGTGAGGAAACCAACCTTAGCGTAGATACAATGAATGATAATCTGACGAGTATTATTACGGAGTGTGCAGTGGAAGTTAGAGGCAGGGTAGTTAGACAGGACACTGGCAAGCTTTCCCAGGAAACGAAGAACCTAATTAGGAAGCGTCAAATCATGAAAGTGTCAAGTACAACAGACAAAACAGAACTGGCAGAGCTTTCGAAGTTGATTAATAGACGTAAGGTATGCGAAGTAAGAAGGTATAACATGGAAAGAATTGAACACGCTCTGAAAAACGGAGGAAGCCTCAAAGCAGTGAAGAGGAAACTTGGGATAGGCAAAAGTCGGATGTATGCACTAAGGGACAAAGAAGGCAAAATAACTACCAATATGGATAGGATAGTTAAAATAGCGGAAGAGTTTTACAGAGATCTGTACAGTAGCGGAGACAACCACGACCTTAATACTATAAGAACTAGCAGTAACCCAGATGACACCCCACCAGTAATGATAGAAGTCAGAAAAGCTTTGGAGAGCATGCAAAGAGGTAAAGCTGCTGGTGAGGATCAGGTAACATCAGATCTGCTGAAAAATGGAGGACAGATTGTGTTAGAAAAACTAGCCACCCTGTTTACGAGGTGTCTCCTGGCGGGAAGAGTACCAGAGTCTTGGAAGAACGCTAACATCATCTTAATCCATAAGAAAGGAGATGACAAGGACTTGAAGAATTACAGGCCGATCAGCTTGCTCTCTGTAGTATACAAGCTATTTACAAAGGTAATTGCTAACAGAATAAAGAAAACATTAGAATTCAATCAACCAAAAGAACAAGCAGGATTTCGAACAGGCTACTCAACAATTGACCACATTCATACTATCAACCAGGTAATAGAGAAATCGTCAGAGTATAACCAACCACTATACATAGCCTTCATAGATTACGAGAAGGCGTTTGATTCAGTAGAAATATCAGCCGTCATGCAGACACTGTGGAATCAGGGCGTAGATGAAGTATATATAAACATTCTGGAAGAAATCTACAGGGGATCAACTGCTACCATAGTGCTTCATAAAGAAAGCAACAGAATACCAATCAAGAAGGGTGTAAGGCAGGGGGACACAATCTCCCCAATGCTATTTACCGCGTGCTTACAGGAGGTTTTCAGAAGCCTAGAATGGGAGCAGTTAGGGATAAGAGTTAATGGAGAATACCTTAGTAACCTGCGCTTCGCCGATGACATTGCATTGCTGAGTAACTCAGGGGACGAATTGCAACTCATGATTACGGAGTTGAACAGGGAGAGCAGAAAGGTGGGTCTTAAAATTAATCTGCAGAAAACGAAAGTAATGTACAACAACCTCGGAAAGGAGCAGCGCTTCGAGATAGGTAATAGTGCACTTGAAGTTGTAAAAGACTATGTCTACTTAGGGCAGGTAATAACCGCAGAGCCGAACCACGAGATCGAAGTAACTAGAAGAATAAGAATGGGGTGGAGCACATTTGGCAAGCACTCTCAAATTATGACAGGTAGATTGCCACTATCCCTCAAGAGGAAGGTATATAACAGCTGTATCTTGCCAGTACTTAGCTACGGAGCAGAAACCTGGAGACTTACAAAGAGGGTTCAACTTAAATTGAGGACGACGCAGCGAGCAATGGAAAGAAAAATGGTAGGTGTAACCTTAAAAGACAAGAAGAGAGCAGAGTGGATTAGGGGACAAACGGGGGTTAAGGATATCATAGTTGAAATAAAGAAGAGGAAATGGACGTGGGCCGGGCATGTAGCGCGTAGACAGGATAACCGCTGGTCATTAAGGGTAACTAACTGGATTCCCAGAGAAGGGAAGCGGGTTAGGGGGAGACAGAAGGTTAGGTGGGCAGATGAGATTAAGAAGTTTGCGGGTATAAATTGGCAGCAGCAAGCACAGGACCGGGTTAACTGGCGGAACATGGGAGAGGCCTTTGTCCTGTAGTGGACGTAGTCAGGCTGATGATGATGATGATGATGATGTAGCCTTTGTGCCAAGATTATCGAACGCAAAATATAAAACTGTTCTGCTGCTAGTTTCGCACTAATAAGCACAAAGTAGGCCGTCATCTTCACAAAGTGAATGATAATAAGTTTGGTGGGAGAGAGAGAGAAAAAGTGGCGGATCCCGCGTACAGTGTAAATCGATCATATGCGAAGCACGAATGAGGAAGGTTGATATGTCACTTTAAAATCAGCGCAACAAAACGAGGCAGACGTAAATTATGCCGCACACGACTTCCACGTCCTAATTTTGTTTGGACGTGTCATTTATGTTCATCGTCGATTCACGTCACGTAATACCAAATTTGGTGTTTGTGAAGCTAGTTAAACGGCCGTGAGCACGCTATTTACGTAGCACGCAGTCAAGTTTTCAGATGACACGCGTGTCATGATTATCCTATTTGCACCAGTCGTATACCTTTGCACCAGTCGTCCATTCACGTCACGAAAAACAACTCTTGGTGTATGTGAAGCTTGCAAAACAGCCGCGAGCGCATCATGGGCGTAATCATGTTCTTACATGGCACGCGTGTCATGATTATCATGTTTTCACCAGTCATATACCTTCGTCATCTATTCACGACACATAACACCAAATTTTGTATATGTGAAACTAGCGAAATGGTCGCGATTTCATCATGAGCGTGGCATGTAGTCATGTTCTTACAGTAAACGCAATTATTAACTATCATGTTTGCACAAGTCATATACCTTCGTCATTCATTCATGTCACGTGCTACCGAACTCAGTAAATGTAAAGCTAGCGAAACAACCGCGAGCGTACCATAAGCATGGCGTGTAGTCAGGGCTTACATGACATACATGTCATGATTTCCACGTTAGGGCCTGTCACTTATGTTCGCCATGCAGTCATGTCCCATATTACCAGTTTTGCTATATGTCATTGTGAACGAAACGAACGCAAGAGCAGTCAGATCATGACATGTAAATCATGACATTCATGGCATGCGTTTCATGGTTTTCATGTTAAGGCTATAGTTACTTATGCTCGTCATACAGTCGTGTTACGCCCTACCTATATTTTGGCATAATCCTATTGTTGAAACGGCTATGAGAGCTAAATGTCGTAGGCTGCTAGATAGACAGATCGATACGGACAAAGTCGCTGAAGTTTGCGAAGAAATGCTTTGTATTTAAAACTTCCTGAAAGTGCTCCTGGTGGGTCGAAGGTGGCGGGGGGCCGGGAGAGTGGCCCCTCCGTAACTCGACGTTTTCAGGCGGGGGCTTTAGGAAGACACCAGGTGGTGAAGGCTTACGAAGGAACTTGTCTGGTGGTGAGTATTCAAGGCGGACATTACGGTAATAGCTTAGCGTTTCTCCAATGGTAACCATTCTGCCTTCGCATGGTCGCGAAAGCCAGCATTTCTCGATCAGCCACGTCGGGTCACGAGGGGTGGTGCTCTGTCGAATTACGCACCCGGTGGATGAGAGCTCGGGCGGTGCCATGATCGTGTTCGTTCCCCTTGAGCACCGAGTGGCCCGGAGCTAACATGATCTCAAGGTGGCGGTGACGCAACAAGGGTGTACTTGTGAGCATGCAGTGCACCGGTTCGGAGATCAAGCCTTCGGTGAAGGTATATAGTTATAGCGCGAGAACACAACGACCACAAAGAGACAAAAAGGACAGGTCGGTCTTTGTCGTCGTTCTGTTCTCGTGCTATGACTATCGTCATGTCATACCAACTAGCCTAAACTGTCACCCTTCTGTGAATTTGCGGATGGCAGTCTACAGCGATGGCTGTTTCATTGCCTTCTCCGGTTTTTTTAATGAGGTCAGTTGCGGTAATTATGTGCTGACAGCGAGGGCCATGGCCCGATGGCTAGGATATTCCCCCTCGTCTATATACGCGTATCGCTTAACTAGTTGCTTGGCATGGTCAACGCGTCTTTCCGTGTTATATTCAGGGTTCACGGTGTGCGGCATGGGTTGAATCACGAAGGTGTCTCGAATGTCCGGAGGTATTGGGATTTTCTGGCCAAAGTGGGAGACGTATGATACGTATGCCATGCGCACACATGAAATAACGTTTTCTGGAAGTTTGACATAATCATTCGTCGTGTGATAAACTTTGGACTTCAATGAATTCGTCTATAGTGTTGCGAAGTCCTATAGGGTCATCGAGTTTCACATTGGGCGTAGACATTGGGAGATGCATCGCGCACTGGTAGCAGCGCCTGGTCGTTATGTTTAGTTTCTTTTTGCAGTAAGCGTAACTTTCATAAATGGTGCGACGTAAAGGATTATGCTTATGAAGAGTGTGGTACCAGCCGAATGAGATTAGCCTCTTTCATGTCTTCAAGTTTATTGGCAATGCGAGATGTGAGCCTGGTAGTCTGATATAGTGGGTAGTAGTTGCATCATTGCCGAGTTGCCACCGTTCTAATGAATGCAGAAGCCCATTACGCGAATGGTAGAGACTGTTCTTATAGGATGATGTTGCACTTGCAGATTTATCGAGGGAAGGTCTATGGGGAGCTCTAGGTCGATACAGGTGTAACTCCGACTTCTGGTGTGAGCAGTCTCTGTTGTTCGGCCTAAGTTGTGATTCTATTAAAAGCTAATTGAAGGACATGCTGTATCTCTTTGTCGCTGCCTTTGGTAGTCCAGAACATGATATGGTTCACGTATATGCTATGGTGCAGGTCGGGAATATCTTTTAGAAGTGCTGGAAGGCGAAGCATGGTCAGGTTGAAGAGAAATGAAGATAAGACGTACACCTGCGGTGTCCCTCCCATTGCGCCGAGAGTGAGGGAGGCTGCATGCCATCCCCAATTGAAGGTGCAAGGAGAACATTCTCAGTCAACAATTTCTTAACCGAGAGTGTGGTTGTTCCATCCGTTAGAAAGTTTTGGATGTAGCAGTTGTTACGTTTGGCCCGGCAATTTGTCTGGACAGACGCCATTGTGCATAAGCTAGTCTACTAGGGAGGCTTTCAACTCCATCGGCGCCCAGTCTGCAAGACACTGTCCGGTAGACGTTCCAGGAAGCAGTCGGGTCTCAACGAAAGCTTCGCGAAACAAGCCTTTTGTTGAACGGGCTCGAACAGCGGGGGAACGGCGCCATTATAGCGAGTGTCATTAAGTCAACCTCTTGACTCGACTTTTGTCATCTACGCGAGGCCATCTCAACGCACCGACAGCCCAGAAGCGTGGGAACGCGTCAAACTGTGTCTGCGAGCCCTGCCAGTGCATTTTATCAGCTGATTCGTACTTTGCGATTCAGTGCACGTAGACCTCGGCGCTGCATATGACTCCGAGTACGCGTCAGCGGCCTTTTCACTGGCTGTGCCTCGAAATGGGCAAGTGATGTTTTGTCCCAAATTGCAAGTCAGGGAATCGGATTTTGTACGGCGCATGTGTCGCTTTTCAAGACTCCGTGTGGAGCAGATTGCTTGAATAGGTGGCGACGGACAGTTCCGAAAGCTGACGTAGCCTTGCAGCCCACTGACTATATGTGCGCGAAGCATATAAACCCCGAAAAAGCGACCTCTTCCACATATCTGCAGAATACAAGGGAAACGTCGTGTTGCACGCACCAAAAAAACCTACGCTCACTTAAGATGCTGAGCCTGCCACCTTACCGGGGCTGTCGAAAATACCTGAGTGTTCAGTAAAAAAAAAAACAAAAAAACAGGAAATCTCAGTGAAAACGGCTGGCTTTACTGCCGACTTCTTGGAAGCGGTGGGGTCCAATAGGTTCAACTGCATCTGAAGTACCTGACACGACCGCTGAAAGCACACGAAATTTATTGCGCGTAGCGAGTTTTCCCACGACATGCTGATGGTATATAAGCAGGCACACATGCTAAAACTAGCGCTTTGACCTCTGCAGTGACGGGCCTCCTCCACGTAAAGAGGAGTCTGTTTCTTAACACGACACTGATAGTGTGGGCCTATGCGTTATCAACTAAATTCTTCTTATCGCGGGAAAAGTAATTTCTTGTTTTAAGTTGAGATGCCACAATTTTTTAGTTGTCTCATCTATGCCTATTTCGGCCAAGCAAAATTAATTGTAGAGTAACCAGTGCACGTAATAATTGTAGAGTAACCATTGTTGATGCAGCCGTCCTGATTATAATTAGTATACTAATAAAGCATGGAATTCCATGCTTGATGTGGTCAAGCCAGGTTTTCTCGTTTTTTTTATGTCTCTAGCGCTTCATCGTCACCGTCTTGCAACATTGCAGATGCACTTCCACCTATGCTACTTATGACACAGCACTTTTTAATTCTTAAATAGAAGGCCTTAGATATCCTTAGACGCCTCATTAAACGCGAAATATGATTGTCTGCATCCCGTGGCGGTGGCGTAAGGGTCGAGCTGCACGAGATATACTTCTTTAGGTAACAGGCTCGCTTCCACTCCATGTCATCTAAAAGGGGGCGTGGGGTCAATTGTACCCTATATCTTTACTCAGTCGGATGGTTTGCTTAATTTTGCATGCTTTATGGGCGAAGCTCCTTATGGCGTTGGTCTGTCGCTCCACCGTATGTATGTATGTATGTATGTATGTATGTATGTATGTATGTATGTATGTATGTATGTATGTATGTATGTATGTATGTATGTATGTATGTATGTATGTATGTATGTATGTATGTATGTATGTATGTATGTATGTATGTATGTATGTATGTATGTATGTATGTATGTATGTATGTATGTATGTATGTATGTATGTATGTATGTATGTATGTATGTATGTATGTATGTATGTATGTATGTATGTATGTATGTATGTATGTATGTATGTATGTATGTATGTATGTATGTACGTATGTATGTATGTTATGTATGTATGTATGTATGTACGTATGTATGTATGTATGTGTGTACGTATGTATGTATGTACGTATGTACGTACGTACGTATGTATGTACGTACGTGTGTATGTATGTGTGTATGTATGTGTGTATGTACGTGTGTATGTATGTACGTATGTACGTATGTATGTGTGTATGTACGTACGTATGTATGTGTGTATGTACGTACGTATGTACGTACGTATGTACGTACGTATGTACGTACGTATGTACGTACGTATGTACGTACGTATGTATGTATGTATGTATGTATGTATGTATGTATGTATGTATGTATGTATGTATGTATGTATGTATGTATGTATGTATGTATGTATGTATGTATGCATGTATGTATGTATGTATGTATGTATGTATGTACGTATGTATGTATGTATGTATGTATGTATGTACGTATGTATGTACGTATGTATGTATGTATGTATGTACGTATGTATGTACGTACGTATGTACGTACGTATGCATGCATGCATGCATGCAGACACTGGTATTTTTGTAACAGCGAACAACAGTAAACAGACCAGGACGTAAAGAAAGGTATAGACACGAGCGTGCACTCAAAAGTACAACTTGTTAGAAGCATCGAGTATACAGTACTGATAAACCGACTGCGCCAAAATGAAACTACTGTGCTTGTGCAGTGAAGGTATCCAACTGAACTAAACAAGGCGGAACCCGTAGAGAATACAGCGCTCGTCTTGTGCACTGTGTTTTTCTTTTCTCTGGATTCCGTCACTTTCTACTTTTTTACAAAAAAAGAATACATCGCGTGCGATACAACTCACCCAATGACAGGTGTTACTGTTTACATACTTCATTTGAATAAAGTTATACCCATTATGAGTAATTGGCAGCGGAAACAAACGGGGCTGTGTAAGAACGTACACAAACAAGCGCAGGCAGCAACTTGGGTACAAGAAAAGACGAGGGGGAAAGAGGTGTGCGCTCTTACTTCGTCCCAATCTACTGCGCTGCCAAGCGAAATTTCTGCCAACAGAGCGTCATCCTGTCTGAGGCCTCCGGGACGGTTTATGCACTCCCATAGTGAAGTGCCTAGTACTCTGAATTGTTACCTACCTTTTTTTCCATACGCAGTTGTCATAGTGAATTCATTCCAACTAGCCCGCATATCAACTCTTTTCTAAAGTTATACCATTTTCCGAGGGTGAAAATATATCTGAAGATTTAATTAGTACCAATAGTAAAGGCTCGGCTCCCAGTCAATAATAGTATTTACAAGCAATACATAGACAGAAAAAAAAAATGGCTTCCCCGACTGCTGGCGATTGTCGCTCTCAGATCTTTTTCCCCTTCTGCTGTCCATCCGTATACGGGGCGGACGTTTTCTTCTTTCGCATTCATTACCACACGAAGCTTTCTTTGGATTCTCACTATGCGGCGGTGGTTGCCACGCCTTCGCTCGACGTGTACGCGGCTCGCAAAAGAAAACAGGCTGCAGCTTCAGTTGACGACATACTTTCCAGATGAGGCGCTCATTTGCATACGGAGCGCGCGCGCTGCCGAAACTTTTGAAAAGAGCAAGTCTCGAGGCCGTGCAAGTTCTGCAGCAACTCTTGCTGCAGCGAGGGCGTTTAACCACGGGGGTTGTCGTCGCCGAATGCAAAGACGGGGATAAGAGCAGAACGAACACGGGAAAAGAGAAAAGCTGGCAGCGAACAGCGCCTGGGCGGCGCCAGGACCTCTTTTTGCGGTGGCGCTTCCCTTGAAAATTACTGTCGCACCGTCCCGACTATGCGTGCCTAATTAACTTTTGTCTGTCTTTAATTTCGCTGTTCCATTTTGTCAGTTTGCGGCAACTTTGTCGTATTTTATTTTGGGGAGAGTTGTACTTTGTTTCAGTTCGGGTATAAAGTGCGTCGCGTACCTTGTAGCTGCACTGAGCTGTCGGCTCTCACTGGTGCTTCTCTTTCTATGTGCACTTAAACTTCAGTGGGTCGAGTGTAAGGACTCTGTTCTAGCTGCCTGGCGAAATGATCATACAGCACTGGTCAGACCCTTGCCATCGGAAATCTACTAAGCATAACTGACGTTTCGAACAATACTCCATCCTATATATGCAGGTGTTCGTGCAAGTGCACCGTGCTGTAAACCGACGCCTAGTGCATGCCGTAGATGAGAGGAATGTTAATGTTGGATCGAATGCTCGCATCATGGGCCATTCCAGCAGAAACGAAAGACAGCAGACAACCCAAGCGCCGAGCACTGAGCTTTAAGCGCGAACACCACACAATGTTTTTGCCGGCGTTTACCGGTACTGCGTCTCTCGGCGCCGTCACACAAATGCTGTCACAGAGTCCGGTCAATTACGTGACAAGCGCTGATGTAGCGTATTTGAAGCGTTTTCAGGTGCATTCTGACTGAGGCCAGCGCCAGCCAAGAGCTGCAGGATGGGGCCAGAGGGAATGAACCTGAAGCCTCACAAATCGGTGTACGACTTACCTGATGGCCAACAACAAGAAGAAAATTCTGACTATGGCTTTTATGTGTAATTTGTAGCTATTAATAGCACCAAAAACGAGAACGAATGCTACGGAAAGATCAATTTTTTATTTTACTTGTAATGACAGCTCTTTCGATAAAGGAGAGTCGCACACTCTTATAATGTCTGGTTTTTGAGCTTGCAGCAGTACTTGTGTCGTCGCAAATCTGCAAGAGCATGTATGGTCAATACAGCCATTCCTGCTAAGCCCACCGATGGTCTTGAGTGTGCTTATTGGAAACAGTTAAAATATATTTCAGCTGCTGTGGTGTAAAAGCTTTAGCGAAAGAGGCAATTCGAACAGAAGCATCTGTTTAGAACTTACGGGCCACACGGGACACTGCGAAGACCCAACGAATCCGAGGCAGGCCAGCCATGCCGTAGGGACTACGCCACTACGTAAGTGCAAGTCGCTGCCAGGCGCCTGCTGATTGGTTCTCCGTTCATTGGACAGCTTCCGATGACTACACCGATGCTACCAACATTGGGGATATCTTGAGGGGGACGTTTGATTCCTGTCACGGACGGCCATTTCTGGCGACACCGCGTCACGGCAATTAACGGGCGCCGTACTCCCCCACTGACCGTGAGAGCGGCGGGCGCATGAAAGGGAGCCGAGAAGTGCAGAATTGGTGCTCTTCTTAGAACGTCGCCGCCGACGGTTAATCCTTTTGTAACTTAACTGTAGCGGCGTCTGCAAGGTCGTAGAAGGCCGCGGTATACCCCGAACAAAGATTAGACTACGAGACGCACCGGCTGAGAGCCAAACGTTTGAGCGTTCCCACGGGGAAAAGCGTGGGAAACGCTCTGGTGGCCAAGCCGTATGACAACAACCCGACAGGTTGTCACTCTCGCTAGTTGAGGGCCCTCTCCCAATTAGAAAGGGGTGGGGTCAAAATATTTTTGGGGCGGAGTTTCCATCAATTAAACGCACATGATTGGACCCATGTAGAGGTCTCTTGTCCCCAAGAAAGAGAGCGAGGAGACACGAGGGGGATTTAAGCGCAGGATTTTGCCCCGCTAGGCAGACTATAGTCGCTGACCAACATGGTGTAGAAACAGATCAACAAGCATCTCTTCTAGAAGTTTTAGTGTGGCTCTGTATCGGCTGGCCACCTAAACTTAGCCGTTCGTCTAGTTGTGGCGCGATATTAACGTCTGCAACGTAGACATCGGGACTTCGCCTCGAGTTAGCTCAACCTGCTCGAAGTCACCTGCAAGCACTAGCCTCCCGGAACCACCAGCGTAGCAACACCGCCGACATCGCAGTCGTGCCAGAACTCTCTTCGACTTGTCGCATCCGATCGTCGGGGACACAACGCTGCCGGTCATCACACGTATGCCTTCAGCTGTTTATATCTTCGAACTTTCTCCTGCGTAGTTCTATTGTTGTTAGTTTGTGTAGCTTGTAATAGTTCTCTCTCGTAAGCTGGTTTATTGTTTTGGTTTTATATATTTTAGTTGTATCCAGTGTTGATGTATTTTGTTAGTTGTATTGAAGTGTTGTATTAGATCCCGTGTGCTGCAATATCACTAGAGTAAAGTTGTTTTGTTTTCTCATGTCTCTGATCTCTTCACTGTCTCTGCTTGCGTACGGAACGAACCAACCTGCTGTCATTCCCGTCGCCGACTTCGCGCTGGCGACGCTAGAGTGGCAGCTTATAACAATTCCGTTATTGTCACTGGTAGCATCAATGGTGAGTGACGGCGGAGTACAAAACGGCCGACCAACACAATAGAACGAACGTTGCATGGCGTAATACTTTTATGCCCACGTCCGTGCTTAAAACGTATTGGAGTGCACACACCAAACTATTTTACATGCGAAGCGTTTGTTAGCGAACTTTGGCTAGCTTGACCGTATCTATCTATCTATCTATCTATCTATCTATCTATCTATCTATCTATCTATCTATCTATCTATCTATCTATCTATCTATCTATCTATCTATCTATCTATCTATCTATCTATCTATCTATCTATCTATCTATCTATCTATCTATCTCTATATATATCCACGTAAGACTTTTAGCTCTCCTGGCCGTTTAGATAATGGGATGCACACCAAATTTGTTATGGCATAACAGGATTGTATGACGAGCATAACTGACTAGTCACAACATTAAATTCATGACATGTAGGTCATGAATGTCGTGATTTACATGTCATGGTCTTGCTGCTCCTGCGGTGGTTTCGTTCACGTCACATACCGCAAAACTGGTATTGACATTACTGACATTACTGCATGGCGAACATAAGTTACAGGCCCTCACGTGGAAATAACGACATGCATGCCATGTAAGAACATCAAGACATGCCATGCTCATGATGCGCGGGCGGTCATTTCACCGGCTTCACGTATATAACACCAAATGCGGTATTACAGGAAGCGAACGGATGTCGAAGGTATAAGATTGGCGCCAACATGATAATCATGGAATGCGTGTCATTAAAGAGCATGACTACATACCACGCTCTTGATGCGCTCGCGGGTGTTTCGCTAGCTTCACATATACCAAATTTTGTATTAAGTGACGTGAATAGACGCCTAAGGTAAATGACACGTCCAGGCATAATAATCATGATATGCGTGTTATGTAAACTATATCTAGATGCTACGTTCATAGCGCGCTCGCGACCGTTTCTTTAGCTTCACATGTACGAAATTTCGTATTTAGTGGCCAGAATAGATGAGGAAGCTAAATGGCGCATTCAAACATAACGATCATGGCATGCGTGTCATGTAAAACATGACAACATGGTACACACATAGCGTGCTCGCAGCCGTTTGGCTAGCTTCACATCTAGTAAATTTGGTAATACGTGCACGTGAATGGATGACTAACAAAATTGCAAGGCGCAGACATAATAATCATGACACGGAAGTCATGTAGGGCATAATTTACGTCCACCTTGTAACTTTGTGCTCACTTTAAAATGACAAATCAAGCTTCCTTAATCTTACTTCCCATATCATCGATTTTAGCTCTACTACGTGGGAGAGAGAGATAGAAAAAAGACTTTATTGGATACAATGGGCCGGCAATTTGGTCTCGGTGGCTTTAGGTGGCAGCTCGTATAGTCCCTAGAGTCGGGCGACGTCTTCGGCCTGCCGGACGGCCCAGAGTTGTCGTTCAGCTTTGGGCTTTGGAGGGCCTCCTCCCAGCGGCGGCGGCGCCGATGAAGAAGGTCCCCTGCGGCTCCCGGAGCCAGGGCGGCGGCAGGAACGAGTGAACTCGAGGCTCCGTGTGATTTGGTATTGACGGCCGCTAGAGGCGCATCGCGATTGGTGGTGTTTTCACGACTGTCGTCGCCAGCACATTCTCAGAGCATGCATGTGGCTCAGCGTTGCTCTGTGCCCGCATGCTTTACACATATCGGTGGGGTATATGTTCGGGTAGAGGTGGCGTAGAACGACCGGGCTAGGGTAGGAATGGGTTTGGAGTAAGTGAAAGCTTACGGCATCGCGCCCGTTTAATTTCTTGTCAGGTGGCGGGAACCTACGCCTTTGAGCCTATAGTAGTGGGTGATGTGACGGAACATTGTAAGATGATCACCCCATGGCCATTATGATTCTTGTTGCTGCGTGCCTATCAAAGTGTCTTGATCCAGCAGATGGATCACCCCGCTCTCGGAGTCAGAGGCGGCGGCCACGTAGTGGGCCGAGGCTCGGTGAGTAAGACCTCGAGCCGCGGCGTGGGCCACGTCGTTCCCCGCGAGCGGAATGCTGGTGTGGGCCGGGGTCCATATGAGGAAAACCGTTGAAGTTTGAGGTTGTGAAGGCGATGTCGAGTCACCATCTCCACAGCTTTTAAGGATGCGCGCCACTTCCCGCGAGACACTGCCGCCTGCGAGTCGCTTATCACAATTCTGCATGCGGCGCTGCGGCGAGTGCTAAGGCTATCGCGGCTTCTTCAGCCGCCTCCTCATGTCCAGTCGTCACCGTGGCGCTCGCGAGGTATCTGCCCTGATGGTCAATGACCACAGTTGCGAGTGCTCTACTGCGTGGGATCTGCTAATTTTTTTTAAGTGTCAACATTCAGCTTTCGATTTCTTGTTAGCGTCTCTAACAACCTCATGCAATACCGAGGGAGCAGAAGGACCTGCGATGCGAAATTTTCTAAAACTCGGAGCTGTCCCTTGACCGGGAAAAATCGCCTGCATTTTTACTATGGGAAAACAAGGCCACCCCGTCCTGCAGTTCGCTCAGGCTTTCACCCCGCGAAGCATGCCCTGATATTTTTTTTGGAATGCCAGGTTTTTCAAAGTTCTTGGGAGCACCCGCAAAAGCATCATGGGTATTATTTGACGCTGAATAAAGTTTACCTATAAGTGATATCGAGCAAGTGGCAAAGTTCTTGCTTTTGACCTTTAGCTTAGGCTTGTGCGAAGTGCTAAAATAGTTACGATAACAAAATTTTAGGGCTTACCAGAGGACTCATGGAGGTTCCATAAAGTAATATATATTACACTCATTACGCCTATGTGCATAGTTCGCTCCTTCAAAAGTCGTGCTTTCAGGCCTACCGTTATGAAGCCTTTGTGTTCTGTACATACTGTAAATATTTTTTATTCTAAACGCCTTGTATTGGTAGGTGAATGTTTGTTTAGTACTCACACAAATACCTTGTAAATACTATGTCATTACCCAACAAATACATATTTACGTTTCATTTGAGCGTTCTTTGGTTACCATGTACTGTACATATATATGTAAACATACGGTTTCCTTAACAATTTGCGGTGGGTGTGTGGATGTTGTGTTCCGTGTACGTATACGTAAACATATCTTTTTGTAACAATTCTTGGCGTCTCTGTGAATGTGTTCCGTCGAGATGTTCTGTTGGATTGTAATTGATGTTGACTGGTCGTGAGAATCAATTTCTATAAACAAAGAATAGATGGCTGCCAATTTTTCGTAACTCGTCGATGCGGCTTCATCAAGTGTGAGGCTCAAGGGACGGCTTTCAGCTCTCCCATGGTAGAGTACCGAGTACTCTAAATTGTTAGCCACTTTTTCTAAACGCATTGATCTCTTTCCTGGGCAAGTGGGAGGCCCAAGATACGACTTTTAGCTTTTCGATAGTAGAGTACCTAGTAGTCTACATTGTTAACCAATATTTCTACACACAATTTCCAATTTGCTGTTTGTGGTATGTCACGTACAGTATCGTCATTTGACGTTTTCGGGACGGCTCATTGCTCTCCATTGCTCTCCCAAAGTTGAGTTTGAGGTACTCAAAATTGTTAAACACCTTTTCTAAACACACGTACTGTTGCCCCGTATGTAGGGTGTGTGTAACTCCCTAAATCATAATCAATTTGTTCTGGGACTATGTTCGCCCCGCCGTGGTGGTCTAGTGGCTAAGGTACTCGGCTGCTGACTCGCATGTCGCGGGATCGATTCCCGGCTGCGGCGGCTGCATTTTCAATAAAAGCGAAAATGCTGTAGGCCCGTATCCTCAGATTTGGGTGCACGTTAAAGAACCCCAGGCGGTCAAAATTTCCGGAGCCCTCCACTACGGCGTCTCTCATAATCATATGGTGGTTCTAGGACGTTAAACTTCACATATAAATCATATCAATCAATTAGCACAGCCATGCACTTTTTTCCAACAGCGTTTCCAGAAAACGTTCTGCCCTTTTATTGCCTAGCATGGTCAGTTAAAAGACCACCAACGATGGGTTTTATCATGGTTCTTTTTCTGCTTGGCGGAGAATTGCATCGCAGAGACCGCTAATGGACTTTTTTTTTACGGAAAGGAGGATTTTCTCTTTTCTAGGCTGTTGCACGAGATTACGAAAGCCAACGTCACAGCCTCGGCCGTGCATTTTTTGGGGGGTCACGCACGCTATCAACCGCACATAGAGGACTGTGGCGGCACACAGAACGCCTTGAGTTAAAAGGTCTATAGGCCAGAAGGTTTTTTTTTTTACCTTGTATTAACAGGGCCTGATTGTACAGGCTCAAACCAGGTGAGAAGCTTTCATTATCACTAAAATAAAAGAAAACAAACGCATCACTCAAGCATCAGTTGTTATACCCCTGTCAAACGTAGCAACTTAAGCACACTTTGAGCGAGTACACTTAGCCGCGAGTGTCATTTGCGTGCTGTCACACGAGCATGTTTAGTGTCGCTCGCTGCAAAGTACACTTGCCGGCAAGTGCGTTCCCCAACCTCACTTCAATTTGGGTGCACGTTAAAGAACCCCAGCTGGTCGAATTTCCAGAGCCCTCCACTACAGCGTCTCACACAATCATAGCCTGGTTTTGGGACGGTAAACCCCACAAATCAATCAATCAATCAATCAATCAATCAATCAATCAATCAATCAACCTCACTTCACTGCGACGGCTGTGGTGAAGGGTGTAGTCTCGGTACTAGTGGTCTGTACAGAAACACGCTGTTGCCTAGGCGTTCATACTATATTTAAACAATGTGTTTTGTTACGATGGATACTGCTATGTTTAAAACAAGTCATAAAAACTATAATAACCACGCTACTTTCATTGTCGGTCCGTTTGCGGCCATATTGGCTAGGGGGTGCGGAGCACGTGCACAGCAACAGCTGCGTCCGTCGCGTTGTTTACTTTCAGGTACACTTGCACATGTGTAGGTGAGTTGTCCCCTATAGTCATTTAGGATGCCTGTGGCACAAGCGCTACTTCCACGAAGACAACGTGGTCCGATGATGAGACACAGGCGCAAAAATAACAAATATACGTTGTGCTACAAATCCGTCAATCCCCACTGCCATCATTTCCGAAGTACACTTCGCTTTCTCGTGTAGCAGCGAACCGCCAAAATGACACTTCGTGAGCGTAAGTACACTCGCTCAAAGTGCACTTGAGTTGCCACGTGTGACAGGGGTATTATAAGCGATCGCGACATGTATTTTTTTGAAAGATCACCAGACACTGTTGTAAATTGAACGTCATTGGCACACATGGTACGCTATCATGTTGTATAACAATCATGTTTTTCAGCGAAATTGACTAGTTGCGAGAACAACGGTTGTCTGCCTTTTTTCCTTCCATACCTTGTCTCCTAGCGCTGCTTCACAAGTAAGCATGATTGAATAGAGGGGTGACGGTAGATGGAAATATTAAATCATGCAAGTTGAATATGTGTGCTGTATTTTTATTTAGTGTTGGTGTTTTCACCATCCCAGCATTGTGCCGGCGCCAGCCTCTGACAACGCTTGGCGCGTTTTTGGTTTTTTTTGCTTTTGACCTTTACCTTAAGCTTACGCGAAGCTTTAAACGATTACATTGACAAAACTGGAGGGTTAACCAAAACAGGCATGGACACTTCGTATTATATGGTACTATGTGTTACGCTCGTTTGTGTATTAACCATCATAGACAGTGATCTTATCCCTGCTTCTGGGACAGCTTTCTGCTCTCCCGTAGTATACACTATGTAAGTACTCTGAATCGTTGAACACTTTTTACAGCGAAAGCTGTTAAGAGATCGCAACTCGACTCACGTGCAGTTGTCCGCCGCCGCCACCGACGGTGTCCGTAACCACATCGCGCAGAAATAGAAAAAAAAAACCTAGCATTAATGACAGAGTGGGATTGGAACCCGGGTCCGCTGGGTGCTAGCCCAGTATTCCACCACTGAGCTACACCAGTGTTTTTTTTTCATGGTATTTAATAAAGTACTTGGGCAATAAAGACAATATCAAGCGAACAAAAGTACAATCAAATCGCCAAAGTAAGCGCTCAAGCGTTACTCAAAAAACTAAATGGCTAACACAGCGTGAGTTCCTCACATGAAGAGTTCTTCACATCGTGTTATACAAACAAAAAAGGGGTGAGGTCAAACAGTTCTCTAAGACGGAGTACCAGTCCGGTCTAAAGTCTAGCTCGTCGTAGATGTTTTTTAGGTGGATAGCCATTTGAATGAAGTGTGCGCTTGAAGAGGTGGTGGGCTCTGCATTGCGGTCTTGCATTCGTGTCTTCCACAAGCTGTGCAAACCCATGAGGAAAAACATATCATATGGTACTTCATCAAGTGTTGCTGGCAGAAGATAACGTATTGTGTGAGAATTAATGACGAAACGTTTTTTCAGTGCTCGCTGAAGGACATCCCAAAATAGTATGGCATCTTTGCAGCTAACAAAGCAATGTTCAATCGTTTCCGGCACATCACATAGACGGCAGTTAACAGTCGGAATGAAAATACCTTTTCTTTCTAACCATGTGTTTACCGCCAATGTTTCAGAGTGAAGTTTATAGAAGAATGTTTTTGAATTCGGTGGAATGTACATTTTGCGCACTCGCTTCAACACATCGTGACCAGGAAGATTGGCGTACAGTGAACGGTACAATGGAGATGGGAAGAGTGTACTCAGTAGGTCCTTATAAAGCACCTTGCGCGTTACTGAGTACAGGTATTCTACAGAGAAGCGAGCTTTAAGGAACTGAACTGCGAGGTAAACTTCCTGCATGAATCCCCACAAGCATGGGCGTTCGGAGAAGTTGGATGAAACAATTAAATCTGGTAAGCAATCAACAAGTGTAACCTGCAAGAAGGAACGGATTACAGGATGGGAATTGTCTCGAAAAAAGAAGAATCGGGACACTATTTGCCATAGATAAAGGTGTTTTAGTCCTAACCCGCCCTCACCAACTGGCTTGAATATATTATCACGACGCATGGGCTCAAAAGTCGAAGACCATATGAAAGTAGCGAAAATTCGATGAAAGCGTTGTATATAGAATCTTGCGCAATGAATAAGTTGCAATACATAGTAAAGTTTTGTCGCTAAGAAAGTATTAAAAGCTTCAGCTCTCCCAAATATCGAAAGTCGATAGGGCACAAATGTCTGCGCCTGTCGTTCAAGCTTAGGGAAACGTTCCTTCCAGTAATGCGCACTGAATCTATATGCATGCAATGGTACACCGAGGTATGTTGGAGGAGTTCTTGTCCAATTAATCCCTGCAAAGTGGTTCGGTGTGCTACCCCACAAGCCAAACCACAGTCCTAAACTTTTAGAGGCATTTAAACGAGCTCCTGATACTACGCCAAACTTTTCAATAGTATATACCACATTTTCGACACTTGGTTTATCTGTGCAAAAGAATGCGACATCATCTGCATAAGCCAATACTTTAACCTCACTGCCTAATATTCTAAAGCCATGGATGCAACTCGACTGTATTATGCTTAAGCACAGTGGTTCTAGATAAAGTGCAAATAAAGGAGGTGACATCGGGCATCCCTGTTTTACTGAAGAGCGAATAGAAACTGGCTTGGAGAGTTGACCATTAACTATCAGACGAGTTGAGCATTCATTATAGCATAATTTAACGCCTTTAAGAACAACTTTGCCAACATTAGCTTGTTCGAGAAGAGAAAAAAGGAAGGAATGACGAACACGATCAAAAGCTTTTGCAAGGTCTACCTGTAGCATTGCAAGATGTTCTTGAGAACCATGACAGTATTGAAGCATTGTTCGAGCGACATGTATATTGGTTTGTATGGATCGACCTCTGATCCCACATGTCTGATGAGACCCAATGAGGATCGACATAGCAAATTGCAACCTGTTTGCTAATACTTTTGCGAAAATTTTGTAGTCCACATTTGACAGCGATATTGGTCTGTAGCCCTCAACGAAGCGAAGTTTTTCCTTGTCAGTTGTTTTCGGTATTAACACAGTGTGACTTTTGCAAAAAGATTGAGGGAGTGTATCCATGTCGTAACTCATCTGAAAAATATTCAGCAATATAGGAGCAAGCGTTTTCTTGAAAGCTTTGTAAAATTCGCCTGAGATGCCATCAGGCCCTGGTGTTTTCAATAAAGGCAAGTTGTCGATTGCTTGCTCGATTTCCTGTAGAGTAATGGGCCCATTAATGACTTCACAATCGCTGTCCTTCAAGGGGTTCACAAGAGAAACAAAACTAGCCTTGAGGTGAGCGTCAGGATCATCAGAGGGAGAGCTAAATAAGCTGTTATAGTACGTTTCGAACGCCAAAGTAATGTCTCCGTTATCTTTTATGAGCACATCGTTAAAGTACAAGTCTGGAATAACTTTAGAAATCGCATGGCGTTGCTCATCAAATAAAGCTTGGCGCGTCGGTTGCTCAGAATTTAAAGTGCGCTGGTTTCGAGATCTAATACGTGCCCCTTGGTAGCGAGCAGCATCATATCTCTGTAGTTGGCACTTAATATTCTCAATATCTTTGATGTACTTTCCCGGCATTTCGCATTCCATCTCATAAAGATTGCAAAGACTTTTAACAAGTATCTTTTCATCATTCTTTCTATAGAAAGATTTAACAGCCCCAATTTCTAAAGCTATAGAGCGAACTTCTTGTTTAAAAAGCTCCCAAGCAGCGAAGATATGAAAACCAATCGAAAAAGATTGCCTCAATGCCATCTGGACGCGATTCATGAATTCCTGATCACAGAGGAGCTTCGCATTCATTTTCCAAAGGGCCCACTGGGGACGGAATTGTTTGTGACGATTTTCGCCAATTTGCGCTATGACAATACAATGGTCTGAGAATGATACAGCTTCGGTGCTGTAGGAAATTTTACAAGATAGGAGTGATGAGGACACGTAAATCCGATCAAGGCGAGCATGAGAGCTGCCTTGTACTCTTGTATATGCTGTTGCCCGATTCGAGACCCCAATGTCAATTAGTCCTGCATTATCTACAATACCGGATAAAAGCTCACCACTCCTGTCTCTCTTTCCAGACGAATTATAACGATCAATAGCTTCACATACGCAGTTGAAATCTCCCATAATTACCGTGCATCTGTCAACGTCAATTAAATTACGCACTTTTTCAAATAACTCAAGCCGTTTCGGAACATCATTAAACGCATATAGATTGATAATTCTCCATGGCACTCCTTGCAACAAAAAATCACAGCATATATACCTGCCCTCTTCATCAACACTAGTGCACAATGCTGAACAGGGTAGGCTTTTCTCAGAAACAACCAACAGCCCGCAGATAAACCTTTAGCATGTGAGACACACACATTAAACTGAGACAGAAAAGGCCGCAGGGCCTTCTCGGTCTCTTCCTCGCTCTCGATCTTTGTCTCTTGGATGGCGACAAAGTCGAGACGCTTCCGATTGAGAAGTCTACGGAGTTGTGCTTGTTTCTGCGAAGACCTAAGGCCGCGTACGTTCAAGGTGGCAAATATGAGTCGCTCAGACTGCGCCATGGTGACTACCTTCTAATTCGCTTATCGTCCCACTTGATCAGTCCCAAGAGTTGGCGCTGAGGCTTCCCGCGAGCCCCCAGCAGGCCTCCTAGATCGGGATCGGCGACACTTCCCCTTTGGCACGGACTTTCGGCGACGGCGTGACTCCCTAGTCACTGACGCTGGGTCACTCCCTTTGCTTGAATCCGAGCTGGGCGATGCGCGACGTTTCAGTATTGCTGTATCCGTAGAGATCTGCATATCATCTTCCGACACTGCATCATGATGAAAAAGCTGCTGCGGAGCTGCAGCGCAAGAAGGTGATGAACTTTCTGTGGCATCCAGCCCCGAGTCTCTATCTTGTACTGGTGGTTCTTCGGCATCTTTATGGGTCAGCGCAACAGCACTCTCCAAAGTAACTCCTACTTGTGCTAGGGGTGGTGCGGAGTCGTTTTGGGTATGCTGCTTGCATGATTCACTTGGCTCTTTGCACGCAGAAGTTTCAACTGTGTCGACAGCGAGTGACTTTCTTTCCTCTTCTGGATTCCTTGTGGTAGAGCTTGCAGCATATGACATTGACGGAGTGTCTCCCGTTGCATCCAAAACCTCGGTGGCATCCATAATATGCTCTTGTAGGTTATCATCTGGCTGTTTTGTGTGCTGTCGCAGCTTGTTGGCGTATGTCATAACACAATCTTCGGCCGAATGACCGAAGCGTCGACAGTTGTCACAGCGAGGGGTCCTGCAGTTTCGACGGATGTGTCCAACCTTACTGCACCGAAGGCAAAGTGGTGGGCGGCCAGGTATCAGGACGAGGCTTTGCACTCCGCAGACAACAAGAATGTGAGGAATATCCGCAATGCGAACTCCATCAGCAAGGGACAAAACAACATCCCTATTTAGCGTCCGCATTTGTTCCATGTCCGCTACTTTCCAGCTTTCTTGTGATATTGTCTTGACCTTCCCAAAAGCTTGCAGTGCCTCGCACACATAGGCGTCCTCCAAGCGCTCAGGAAGCCACATAAGCTTCAACTTCACTTCCGTGGGCTCCGGGTCTATAACGAGGCATCGACGACTTTTGACGAAAAATTCGCCTCTTGTGACCAACTTTGTTTTCGTCAGCGTTGACTTGCATGTGACCATCCAAACATGAGACATTTGAAATTGATCTATGGAGCTTTTTCCTTCAAGTCAATGATGTCCCGAAGAGCATCTCTAAAATCTTGAGCCCGGTAGGGGCGACCAGCTAAGTCCGCATGTAGAAAGACAGAGTCCACAACAAGCTTACCGGTGGGAAGGCGAGGAAGTACAACACGGTAGTCGTTGCCGCTGGCGGAAGCCTGAGCAGCACCTCGGCCCATGGCCGATAAATCCTTCGAAGCGGAGAACATGAAAAACGCGTCTGTTCAGAACGTCGTCTTCGTCTTTCTCCTGAGCTACACCAGTGCTTGCGGCTTGCTGTCAAACTTGCCTTAGGCAAGCTTGATGTCGAGAAAGAAATCGTGTTAATACAACTTATAAAGCGTTTTAAAACAGCGAAAGAACAACCAGTGGTCACGCAATGCGAAAGGCGTAACGAGTGGGCCGTCCAATGCTCCAACCCATCAAAAAAGGTTGATTTTGTCTCCCTATTAACTGTGGCGCATGCCCACTTCAGCCATCCTCATCGTCGTCCAGCCACTGCATGAACAATTGGCACAGAGTTCCTTGTAAGTGATTAGCGGATACCATGCTTCTCAGAAGAAGGACGAAAAATAGCATAGGGAAAGCCGGCCAATTCTCCACATAAATTTTTTTATAATGACCTAGTGGGTATCATTAAGTGTGCTTGCAGTAGTTACCGAATGAGTGTTTTGAAAGGTCTCTCAAAGGCCACTCTTCTAGCTTTCGCTGTGACAGTGCTGCGCCTTCCACGCAGGCCTGGCTTTTTTCTAAACACACAATAATAGAGTAGATTCATATGCGTCATCATTAGCCACGGCGCCAGTGGAAGACGTCAATATGTAGCCGTCAGTTTTGTCGACGTGGCCTCATCACTTGTGGGTTCATGGGACTGCTTTCAGCTCTCCCAAATTAAAGTATGAAGCACTCCAAATCGTTAACCACTTTTTCTAAATACAGCCAACCAACTTACGTCTATTCAGTCTGATATAGCGGGGCTTTCCCACAGTAGAGTATATCGTACTCTACATTATCGAACATTTGTTCTGAACACAGACAAGAATGCCTAGGATGCAAGCCAAGCAGCATCATACAAGTTTTCCGAAGGTCAATGGCTTGGTCCTATTCGTTAACATTACTTAATTCATTTACTCACAATTAGAACAAACAGCATCCCTTATTCTTTCTTAGGTAGCGTCTAATCTGTCAAGCCAGAGAAAAATTCTGCAGATCCCACGTGTCTTGGGAATCGATGTTATGCGGAGCATAGGGAAGGAAGGTGACTGTGTTGTAATTTTTTATTCAGTGAAAGGTTACAAAATGACGCTAAATATATGTACTGTTGTACGCACAGACATATGCTTAACATTGGCATGTTTACTGTTGCGTAGCGGCGCCAACAGCAACGCGGGTATTAGCAATATTAGAAGCGGTAAGTTCATATGTAGCGCTTGTGCCAACGAGGATGGTGACCCTGGATACTGCGAGACAATTGTCGTAGGCGCGACGTGGCGGCTGTATGACAGGAGTACCTATAAATATTGCTTATAAGATTGGGTTGGCGGCACTGCAACCACATTTGACGCTTCACGAACATTACGGTCTACTTGAAAAGCAGTTCCGAGTCCTGGCGTGGCTCTGGAGTAGAATACTTGATTGCCCCGCAGAATGCTGGGGCTCGACTCCTATTCTGACCACAATAATATATGTGTTCATTGGGTCAACGCTGTCTATGCCAGCTTTGAAGGACGAAGCTCCTGATATAGACCCGACGTAGTTAGTGTCTATCACTCCTCCCCCCCCACCAAAAAAAAACACAAACCAATACTGAACACCTGCACAAAAAAACGAAAACATGTCTGTAAACAAACGACTTTATTTGTAATCAACTATACGACAGAAAATATGTGATCACCCGCGCCGTCCGTCTGTCCATTCGTTCATGCGTGCGTCCATCCTTTCGTCCACGCATCTGTCCGTCCGTGCGTCCATCAAATCGTCCATGCATCTGTCCATCCACCCTTCTATTTGTTCGTCTATCCATGCGTCCGTCCATCCATCCGTCCGTCCATGTATCCGCGCATACGTCCATCTGTCCTTCCGTCCCTGCATACGTCCCATTCCATACGTCTGTCCGTCAGTCCATCCGTCCACGTGTACGCCCATTCGTCCACGCATATGTCCGTCCATGCGTTCTATCGTCTGTGCATACCTCCACCTATCCTTCCATCTGTCATACGTCCCGCGCCACACGTAGGTCCATCGGCCAATTCATCTGTCCGTCCATCCATACGTCGACGTGTACGTTCATACGCTCATTTGCACCCGTCCATCCGTTCGTCCATGCATACGTCCACCTATCGGTTCGTCTGTGCATCCATCTGTCCCTCCTTTGTACTATTTGGTGACTTCAACGCAGGCATTATGGACCTTAGGAGCTGAGGCCTCACCCACTTGACATCGTTGACTTCACTGGGATGAATTGATTTTTCGTACTGCTCTGGAAATAAAATTTCCAATGTCTGTTCACGTGGTTCTTTGGTTGATATAAACAGCCAATCAGCTTCAGCGCATTGGGCGATCTTAACCTGATATGACGGCTGTATAGGAGTGCATATGTAATATGTATAAAAATTGCCGGACCCTTTCAAGCTTCGCCTTTAAAACTTGAACGCGATAGCGATGTTGTGTCTCTAGTGCGTACTTCTAACAGTTGTTGCATGAGATATTTTCGAACTTGCAATTTCCCCCGCCCCCCGCCACATGGCCTTATGGAAATAGGCGTAGCAACGGGTGTGACTTTTATAGTGGGTGACCAGCATTAAACAATGAAGTCATTATGATAGTCACAGGTTCTGACGCCCACTAGCAATGTAGGTTTTTACCACGCGTTATTGCGGCGACATTTCATGCTGTATATATTTCGAAACATGTATACAATACGCGTGTGTTTGTAAAGCGTGAAAGTTACACTGCACTTCCAAGCAGAGGAAGTTATTTTCACTGTATTCGCAAGCAAATCCTTGACTCTGTGGCGGAACATCTGCTTGGCACGCAAACGACCCAGGTTTGATCCCCACTCTGCCACACGTGTGTTCATTGGTTATTTTATTTGCATCATTCTTGATTTTTCGGTCACGAATAACATGATGATTTTTCGCTCACAACCAACGACGCCGACGCCGATGCCGGAATTTCTGCAAAACGAGTTCTTTAACGCTCTCGCGTTAAAACTCCGTGACCATCCTTGCATCCCTAATTGACGTTGCACAAACGTTACTGCCTGTTTCAAAAGCAGATGTGACACCTGGCGTGGCTCAGTGCTAGAATTCCTTATTGCCACATGGAATTCTGGGGTTCGATTCTTCCTGTGACCATGAGATTTTTCCCCTTACATTCTTCCGATCAACACAGCTTATGTCAGCTTTTTGTTAATGCTCCCATGTGTGTTTTTCCCATGTGTTTTACCCTTCTGGGGTCGATATGAAGTGTCGAGTACCTGAGGCTCATGCCCGCATATCAATGCCACATACCCGCCCGCAGGTATGTGACACTGTCTAGGGGAAAGTCTTTGACTATGTACGTGATGGGATTGTGACATTCTTGATGTCATTATCAGAAAGTCCTGTTCACCAAACCATATTACCTAGCTTCCCGTAGTAATTTTGGTTTATCCCATGTTAGGGTGGTGATCACGAGAGCACCCAGACGTAGGCGGTTGGATAGATAGATAGATAGATAGATAGATAGATAGATAGATAGATAGATAGATAGATAGATAGATAGACAGATAGATAGATAGATAGATAGATAGATAGATAGATAGATAGATAGATAGATAGATAGATAGATAGATAGATAGATAGATAGATAGATAGATAGATAGATAGATAGATAGATAGATAGATAGATAGATACGCTCAAAGTCATTGAATTTCGTGAAGCATTTCTTAGCGAACTTAATATGCGCTCATGCTCTAACCGTTACACCGATCCCCTCCGTGGAGCTTTATTAGCTGGCAGAAGTATCGCTTAGCTTTGGTGAACCATTTTCGCATTATTACCATTAATCGCAATGATAACACTAAGTGAGTCCTAAGTGCATTCAACTGGCAGTGTTTACAACGTGTCTAACAAAAACAACCTTTCCGAGCTACATCCGCAGCTTATTAGCGGATCTAGAAACACCAACCACCGCTGTCGCCATTAACACTCAATGAGGGATTTTCTGTAGCAAAGGGGAAACAAGATTACGGCGCTCCTACGGCTACAATTTACACTTGTTTGTGAGAGTCATCAAGGGGGAATGAATGAAGCCACGAAGAAAGAAAAAAAGAACAATTATTAACCACGTTGCTAAGCATATATACCCGTACGTGCCCCTAAACTCCGCGCTTTCGCCCGCGCTTGCCATCACGCGATGGAATATTTCGAGTCTGGGTTGATGGATGCTGGAATCGTTGGTGTATATGGTGGTAAGAATATTGGATATGGCGGAAATACTAGTGGATATGGTGGAAACTGCAGTGGCCACAATGGCTGATGACGTCGAGAGTGAAAAAAATGATGGCAGATGATGGTGGTGGTGGCGAGCCAATGCTGGTGACGGTGAAAAATACCGGCTGACGACAGTTACAGTAGAAAAAATGGTGACAGATGGTGGTGGCGGTGGTAGCGAGCCAATGGTGGTGACGGTGGAAAATGCCGGTTGATTGTGGCGAGGCAAAAAGTGTTTGGGTGAAGGCTTGATGAGCAAGGTGGATGATGGTGGCGTGATGGAAGCTTGGTGGATGATGGTGGCGTGATGGAAGCTTGGTGGATGATAGTGGCCGGCATGATGAAAAAGCACATGCCAGTTTGTTAAATCACTTATGTGTAGTGTTTCATTCTTCAATGCAAAGAGATATATGTTTGCGGTCAAAAGAAACCAACGCTGCTCATTATGCTTTCTAGCACGTTTATTTCTTTATTCTTGTGGTGTCAACAACGCTTCAATATGCGGCCGTGAATTTGTTTACATTTTGCGCATGTACTTACATTAGTTTGACATCCACTATGGGTTTCTTTGTTGTTATGTTTAGAAGACAAGAGGTATCATTGTTAACAGCGACAATAAATGTTTTACATCGGTGCGTAGTTGTCGAGAAATGAATGAGCTCCAGTTCGCAATTGCCCCTTTCAATGTTAGAGCAGAACACAGCGGTCACTTGATGTCGCCATGCTAGAAACGCAACTCTGGCATTTCTTGCGCACTCTATTGCTTGAGCCGTACTTTTAAGTTAACAAAGTGCGTACGAATATACATAAACTTTCACTTTCGACATGCTTCGAGACTAGCCCCAGTGAATTTAACTTTCACCCGTCTGTTCTACCACCATGATTTCCATCAAAGGTTAGTCCTACTGACCAAGCCCATACAAGTGTTATCGGCACTTCTGGGTTTCAGAATACACAATTTTGACGAGTAAAAATCACAATACAGCACAGCTGTGGCATCATTTAACCTAAATGAAGCCCTTTTTAATGTGCGGTGTCCACGTGAGAAGCGACAAACATCGATGCGACGCGCTTGCAGGTCTTCCACCAAACGTACGCCTCCCCTCACCGACAGCCGCCGGTCGCACTTGCCGGCACTTCACTGGCTCTTATGCGAGAACACAGACTCGTCACTTTGTATGCTTACTGAACCAATATGATAGCAAAATGTTTCTTGCGCGCTGCATTCGTTTTGGCGAAGCCGTTATGTAGTTATTCCTAACGACAGAGCAACAGCGCTGCACCGGCACGACGGCACTGTGTGTGTCGCGAAAAACAACACAATCAATTGTGTGGGCGTATCTATCAAATGAGCATAGAAGCGTCATGAAGCCTGAACAGATATCGCCTGAACAGATATCGCCTGAACAGATATCGCCTGAACAAATATCGCCTGAACAGATATCGCCTGAACAGATATCGCCTGAACAGATATCGCCTGAACAGATATCGCCTGAACAGATATCGCCTGAACAGGTATCGCCTTTTGGAAGGAGCGAGAAACGGATATTAAACTTGGCGGTAACCGCCGATAAACTCTACCTGCTCCTCAGTCCACAGAGTTGTTTTTTTCTTGCGGTTGTAAATTGTAACAAAAACATAGCGCTGTTCCCATTATCGCAGTGACAATCGTTACAGGCAGCAGTTGTTCATGTTTATAAAATGTGTAACTTTAGTAGCAGGTGCAGATCCCGTCCATCTCGTGGAAACTGAAGTTAAACAGTGAGTTTGTGAGTTGACTACTTCTTTAACACCGAAGTTGCCATCTGTCGGCGTGGAGCAGTGGTTAGTGTGCTCAGTTTGGAATCCGAAGGTAGCAGGCTCGATCCCGCGCTGTCGCACTTTTTTTACGGGTTCTTTTTACATCGTTTTTATACAATTGGCTTTATTATTTCCTTAGTGGCAGCTCGTCACGGTGGTTCTGACGCTGCTTCGCGCTTCAACATTGCCGGCAGGAGTGCCTCATCCACCATCCGCTCATCCATCATACGCCATGTGCCACCATTTCCAGCACCATAATCCACCAAAATGGTGGATGGTGGAATCCACCATTCCTATGGTGAACGTTTTTTTCAATAGGATAGATAGATAGATAGATAGATAGATAGATAGATAGATAGATAGATAGATAGATAGATAGATAGATAGATAGATAGATAGATAGATAGATAGATACCAAAACTGCTTGCAGTGCGCAAGGAAATGCTTCGCATTTAAAAAGCGGGTCATATACTATCACGCCTGCGAGTCCACACCGAACATCAATGCCTCTGCAAAGGCAATCTGTGTCAAGGCCAGCGAGTGAACCCACCTGACGCCATCAACCCAACGACGTCGTCAAGCGGCGGCGCCGGGCTGTCTTAAGGCACGAACACACTAGCGGCGCCACGCGCGCCGCGCGCCGCTCGCGAGACGCCGCTTTTCTCTCTTTCTCCCGCCGAGCGTCGAGGGATTTCTGCCGCCGACTCAATCGCTCCTTGCGCTATTTCTGCCGCCGCCGCCCAAGCAAAGCGCCAATCAGCGACGTGCATGGTAGTCGCCATAGCAACGCATGAAGCTTGTTTTCTTTTTTTTCCGGCTGTCATTTTTCTCACGCCGTCGTTTTTTGAAGCACGCAACATGGACACCGAACGCTTTTTAGAGGAGATTAGACTCTACCCTTTCTTATACGACAAAACGATGCCTGATTACAATGATAAGGATGCAAAAATGAACAGATGGGATCTTGTAGGATCTATGTTTTGATTGACAGGTAAGTGGCGATTGCGTGGCTCATTGCATGTTGAGCGCGAATGAATTGTATGTTTTATTCACTCACTTGTGCAGGAACACAGGCCATGCTGAAGTTTAAAAATATTAGAGACAGGTGGATGAAGCTCGTGTTGGGAGTCGAGGCGAACACTCGGAGCGGTGCGCCAGGCAATAATGGCAAAATTAAGTGGCCCCTGTTCTCAATTATTGACAGCATGCTGAGGCAGACACCTCACTATGCGGAAAAGTAAGTGATCAATGACGTGCCGTTTCATATTGCAGCGCACGCAGAATACCTGTTTCATGCCTTCAGTATCTATGTACCTCCAAAGCGGATGGACCCAATATCTTCGCGGCGCATTTTGAGAGCGGCGACGCTGAAGCAACAGCAGACATGCCATCACGGTAACGTTGAGCGTTGCGCGGAGATCGTCGTCGCCTGCCATTGTTCGCACGATTGCACCGTAAAGTCGGAGAGCTCAGAACCAACGCTTCCTAGTACAGGAGGCGTTGTCAGAACAGACGACGAAAAAGCGCGCGAAATCTCGCGAGCTTCAGACCGCTCGAGACTGTTGTCACGTGACTCCCGCAGATGTGGCCAGCATGCCGCTTTTCACCGCTCGGCGGCGAAGACGCGCGTCATGACGCGGCGGCACGCTTCCCGCTAGTGTGCTCGTACCCTTACGCAACGCACGGCGAACTCCCTCGTCCCACGGACCCGATAGCAGCCCGATCAAGCAATCGGCGCCATCGATTCTGGTGAGTCTTACGCAATGCGTGGCAACATCACTCGTCTTTGGGTGCAGCCCAGCGCAGCGCGCTCAGGATTGTTGGATCATGGCGCCACCCAGCGGCGGGTCCCCACTTGAGGAAGCTGACGCCACCAGCGGTGGTTTCGATTGGACGTTGGTGATGTAAGGGATCACCCGGAGTCTATAAAAAAGCGAAGCGGCGCGTCGAGAAGCAGCCGACGTAAGCCTCGGAGAGAAGACATCTCGGCTCTTCGAGTCCCTATGCTGTCCACCCCAGTGCCGAATATGCAACGCCTCTACTTTTATGCTGTACATAAACATTGCCTTAACTCACAGTCGTCTTGTCCGCTCGTCTATCAGCTCTGCGCAGAAGCAGCCGCGAGCTGACAAACGCGCTACTAAACAACATTGGCGGCCCGTGACCTGCAGGAGCACTACGCAACAGTGTCAGTGGCGGTACGAGTCATAACGCTATCCTCAGAGGTTGGTTCCAGCAGGGTGGATGATACGAGTGGTAAGCAAACAACGTGCCTTCGCCGTAAAACATAGTTCTAACTGTAGGTAGCTAGACAAATTGGTATATATTCGTAGTAGTCAGCATAGCGGAAAACAAGACGCGCACCCACAAGAAGAAATGACAAGAACAAGCACAGACTTTCAAGAAAGATGTTTAACCAGAAGTGAAACGTTGGGCCGTGTCTGGACAGGAGCGTGAACCTCTGCTGCTATAGACCTAGGGGACCATGGTGGTCACTCTCTACTGACAAGATGCCCAATGTGTCGGCGTCTGAGGACAGTCGGACGATAACCGCGTTTGTGGTAAACCCCAGGGTGTGCTGGTGAGGTGCCCATAATGCAGCCTGACGTCTCAGAGGTATCGTGGGCCTTGCAGGTGGAGAAAGATGTGTGGTTGCGGCCATACCTGATGTACCGAGGGCGTCGAAGAAACGCATCTCATGGTGGACCGGTCGATGACAGAAGCTACTACCTGAACCTCGTCGTGAGGGCGGTCGAGCGTGGGAATCACTGTACTCTAGGCTGCACGAGATGTTCAAAATAGGCTTAGCCGGGATAAGGGAGGGCTACGGGCATGTTGGTACCACTCGCTGCGACGCAACAGAAACCTGGAAGCCACGAGTCTCGGGAAGCGGGCAGTACTGTGGCCGTAAGCGAGCACGTAGAGGTTGTCGTATAGGGCTTCGGGCAGAAACTAGACTCGGCAGCGATATGACAAGCTCAACCGCGTGGGTGTCGAATACAATGGCGGCATCATCAGATGCGCCGTGACGTTATTGGGCGAGAGAATGGCATCGAGCTGCAGAACCACACTCGCCGATAGGCCGGGCTGAAAAGTTTCACTGATGAGTCGCTCGCTGGATTCCGTGCCGACCGGTTGTGCCCTCGCGATCTCTGACGTCAGCGTAGCTCTGGCCGACTCGGCTGGCCCTACGTCATCTCCCGACACTGATCTCCGACGACAGCGTAGCTCTGACCTATTGGACTTGCCCTACGCCATCTCCTGACGCCGCCAAGAGCTCTCGCAAGTGGTGCCCCATCCTCAGACTCCTGTGACCGTGTTTCCATCTTTCCTATCTCTGCTATCACTCAATTTGTCCTCGCTCGCTGTCCAAGCGCATCTTTCTCTCTCTATATATACCTTTAATCCTATTATTTTAATCCCTCCTCACCCCAATCCCTTGTGAGCTACTGTTGAGGTGTCGCATCCTGATGCAGAAAGTTACGGGGCTCACTTTTTTTTTCTTTTCTCTCTTGGAATCACTTCAGTTTCACTGATGGACAGAGTCACGAGAGCATTGCAGCCACCCGCTCGGCGAAAGGCGTGTTCTTCGGGCACCAGTGTAGCAATAGAGATGAGACAGGACGTGAAGGCAGCTAACATGATTGTGACGATCTCACCACTCAATTTCCAAGACCGAAGCACGGCAGCAGCAGCTGCAAGTGTCCGAACCACCAGGAGCGTGAGCGCGTTCTGTAGCTCGCGCCTTCAGGTCACCGCGTGAGTGGCGCGAGGCGCGGCGCGGTTACAGTTCTAGTACACTCTAGCGTGTTGGCTAGAAAATTATGGTGGTGATGATGATGAATGGTGGCTATGTTGGTGCTATTCACCTTTTCGGTCGGTTTCAACCAAGGAGGAATAAAGAAAAATTGCTGGAGTGAATCTCCCTGAATGCCTTGCCAGCACAAGTGAAGCCAGCTTTTGCCACTGCCAAGATGACGCAAACGTGCTCTTTTCTGATAGTGCCCACTTAAAGATCAAGTGGTTTTGATATGTTATGCAAATGCTACGTTAGTTCTATAATAAAAGATAGTTGTTCCCTACGAAATAACACACAGAAACTAGTATGGATGACTGAATCTTCAAAGAACTTTGCCTCCAATTAGAGGCTCACTAAGGAAAACTAGTAACCGTAAGACGCACTTCGAGCACTATGTGACCCGAAAATGTTCCAACATTAAACTCGTTGGCCTTGCGAGGGAAACGCTTCGCTTTTAATCGCTGAACGGTGATACCTTATCATGCCCCTTATAAGATGGCCGCCACAGTTGTCATTTTGCCAGAGGAACGGCTTCACTTCTACGCAATCATTTCCACTCCAGTAATTTTTTAGATGCGGAGCATCTAATAGTCGAGGCTTGAAGTGCGGCGCCGTCCGCAAGCTTCCTCCTCCTTCTTCCACCATCTGTGCATCCCTTCCTCCTCTACACACGGCGCGCGCTTCACTCCTCCACCATCTGTGCACCCTTCCTCCTCTACACACCGCGTGCGCTTCTCCTCTTCACGAACATTCGCTAGCTGTATAATGTAGCGCGCATGCGCCGTCACGCTTCGAGAACATCGGCAGCTGACGCGCGCGCATGCGCCGTCGCGCTTCGAGAACATCGGCAGCTGACGCGCGCGCATGCGCCGTTGCGCTTCTCCCCCTTCTCGAACATTCGACAGCTGACAGTGCATGCGCCGTCGCGCTGTATATATACTCAAGGTCGGCGCTCGCTTGCTCAGTTGCCGCTCGTCGGTTGGTTTGTACGGCGCGTCGACGTCCAAGGTCGCGGTGAAATGAATTCCAACGAATCCACAAACACAATGATCGACGTCCCTTCGACCAGCGCCGCCCTTTCGCATACGTGTGTACGTGTTCACTCATTTAACACCCCCTCCTACAACCACGTTAACCAATTTAGCCATCGACCCAAGTAAGTCGCACTTTAACACCCCGTTAACCAATTAAATGCTCCGCATCCTCCTCAGTGTTCCCCCGAGGGAAGCTGCGGGCAATTTTTAATCCTCCTTGGTTTCAACATAGTAATAGCAGCAGAAGTGTTGCTACCCAAGAAACTTCCGGTCACATCATTTATCATTCTCTAACACCGAAGCAGAAATCGTGTTGTAAGTTGTGCTAGACTGAGGAAAGACTCTTTTTTTGCTTGCAGATAAAAGTGAGGCGCTAAATGTGAAGGACTAACTCTTATGAAATTTGTATCTTGCTTAAAACAAAGTGTCTTTGAAATATTGGACCAGCTACAGGGAGAAAACTCTTGAAAATGAAATGGCTACTCGTTAAGGCCTCTGTTTCTCACCAATACGGTGGTATACAGAACCAGAAGCAATACAGCACCTGTGTTTGCAAACATCTATGGGTATTCTATTTATTATTCGATGACAGCGTTCTGTGGCAATGTAGGGAAGGCTACGTGGGTGAAGCTATACTGTCCCTGTACTTCTCCGCGAAGTAGTCCGGTCTGGCTCACCAATGCTGCTAGGTAGGCTACGCCGGCATACGAAACCCGAAGCATTCCAACACCTGTGTTAGCAAACAGCGATAGGGTCTCAATTCGGGTACAACGTTCTGTGGCAATGAAGGGAAGGCTACGTGGGGGAACCTACTGCTCCTGTGCTCCTCCGTGAAGTAGTCCGGTTCGGCTATAGTTTCGAAAGATGGCCGTGTCCATGTAATCCCACTGCACACAATTTGATACGCCTGCTTACACAGCCAGTTTTGACAGAAATTGGACACGAGCTCCTTCGTCAAGTCGTCAGAATAGCTGGAAAGCGACGCGCTCACCTTAAGACAAAGACGCCATTTTGGCTGCCGGGTGCACGTAAAACGTGCGACGTTTTCAGACTCGCAAAAACGTGGAATGACTCTTCAGTAAGGAACAACAAATAATGGTATCTTTCCGGCGCGTGCAGCGTCTCTTTAAAAACAGCATCTAGTAGAAAATATTGTTTTTTTTAGTGTGAATACACTTTATAAGCGACCCCAAACCATCCACCGCCGTCGGCGGCGTCCGCAGTCTTCTCTCATCTTTAAAAGAAAGAGGACTTGGCGGGCCGCAGCGCGACGCTCTACCGAATAAGCCACGGACGCGACGCTGATATCGGTGTCAGTAACGCGCCTTATATCTTTAACGCTGCTGCGCGCGTCCGTGGACGTTAGAAAGGACAATGGCTGGTTGGTTGACCACATGCTGAACAATTACTCGATGACGTGTCTGTCTCTCGAGTTTCCGAACACGATCAACGGTGGCTTCATAGACTTGGCGTTCAGTAGGAACTGTACGGTCCGCTCCGTCTTGCCGGATCCGCTCACCGTACATTTCTCGGATCACAAAGCGCTGGTACTAACCGTGAGCTACAACGATAACACGAATATGTGCTAATCTGTAGTGTAGTTTGTGTGTGTGTGTGTGTGTGTGTGTGTGTGTGTGTGTGTGTGACGCGCTCGCGATGTGTGCATTTAATGCATCGTACGAAAATCGTGAAGTGCAAATAAATATTACTTCGTATATAATGTATCTGTGTACAAATGCTTCCTGACAAACAACACTTAACTTCATTAATTACACTTTAATCATCATCATCAGTAATAAAACTCCCAAGAATATAATTCCCCGAGGGTGAACATGGTTAAGTGCGAATGCACGGGGTGATGCTATGAGGGCGAGTAAAGTTAAAATCCGTTGGCATTCGCCAGTGAGTTAACGTAAACTCCCCCGTGTGATCAAATTGCGATTCCCAGGAACCATTACACCATAAAGGCACCATAGTGTGATTAATAAATATAATAGTGCGAATTAATAAATACCCCTCATAGCATCACCCCGTGCATTCGCACTTAACCATGTTCACCCTCGGGGAAATGCTTGGGAGTTTTTTTCATTACTTACACGCAAAAAACGGACGCATTCATGGCACTATATTCTACAGCGGTGGCACATGCCCACTTTGGGAACGTTAAAGAACCCCGGGTGATCAAAATTTCCAGAGCCCTTCACTATGGCGTCTCTCATAATCATATGGCGGTTTTGGGACGTTAAACCCCACATATCATATCAATCAACATTCCCTTTTTGGGTCCGTAGCCTTTGCTTCATTGCCACGGAAAGTTGTCCCCTAGTATACAGATGTATGCATGCAGCACTATAGGACGTACGGAGTATGCACAAAAAAAAATGTCACACCCTTTACCAAATCACACCCATGGCACATCATGTTATAACAAGATATATAATTGCCTTATTATGTAGCGTCACCAACGCGGCGACGACTGACCGGCACTTACATGCGATAATTTGGAAATGTGTGCGGCCTCACCAATTTCACGTGCTTTTTCACTTCTGCATTTGCACAAAATCGATGTTGACTAAAAGCAGGCGTACACCCACACGGGTGGCAACGCAGTAATAAATGCGAACTTGCCGGGCTTTTCACGGAATTATGATACTCCTGTAATCGCACATTAAGGCCCATTCCACCTGCCCCATGTGTACATAAATACAAGACAAAATAATTTGAAAAAAAAAACAACAACGTTGAAACAGGAATATACGTAAATATAGGTCTACATGCTTTACGGAAATTTGTTCCAAAATCAGAGATCTGCTTAACCGCGACAAGTGGAGAATGAACGATAAAGGTTCTATACTTGACAATCTGCAGCAAAGTCATTAATGTTGCGTTTTAAGCCCCGCCGCGGTGGTCTAGTGGCTAAGGTACTCGGCTGCTGACCCACAAAGCGCGGGTTCGAATCCCGGCTGCGGCGGCTGCATTTCCGATGGAGGCGGAAATGTTGTAGGCCCGTGTGCTCAGATTTGGGTGCACGTTAAAGAACCCCAGGTGGTCTAAATTTCTGGAGTCCTCCACTACGGCGTCTCTCATAATCATATAGTGATTTTGGGACGTTAAACCCCACATATCATCATCAATGTTGCGTTTTAAAGTAGAAAAAAGTGTTTCGGTGATAATTAGGTATGACTTGTGAAGACGTATTAATTTTGGCTTTTGCAAACCAGCGCTCACTCACTAACTTACTCACTCACTCGCTTTCAATTGAACAAAGTATTCGCGAAATTTTCTTTCAGAAGCTGAGTCTATGGCAAGGTTGCCGTCAGTTACTACTTTGCACCAAATTTTCTATTTGACGACCCCACCTGGCGGCGAGAAAATGCAGGTTGGCTCTATGGCTACTTTCTGACTGCTTTCGACATCGGTTTTGGTGCACTTAGTATAGCCATTACGCGTATTATTTTCATATAGCGCACACCGTTTCTAAGCCAAGCTCTTGTGTCAGCCGATGCACGCACGCGTCTCAGCAGGCTTGCCCGCATCGAGGCATACCAACGCAAAGCGCGGCGAACACGCAAATACAAAGTGGGAAAGTTGTAGGCATCTTGGCGACAAGCCTGCGATAGAGTAGAAAATCAAGTTGAAGGTTTCATTTTCAAAGTTTCTTGCTGAAATTCTCAAGCGTGAGAGAGAGAGAGAAAGTAAGAATTTATTAGCAGGCAGAGAGGTCGGCCTGAGCTAGTTTGCTCTAGCCTGCTACTCTATATACACAGGAGATAAAGGAAGGAGGGGGGAAAGAGAGATCAAGGATGATGATGAGGACAAGAAGAGGTGATGCGTATGTACAGTAGCCTCTTGGCATAGCACCCTACAGTCTAGTATCTAGTCCAGTGCTTTTGATAAAGTTAAAACAGCCTTTGAAGCGGGAAGTCATAAATTTCAAATCGTATTTATCGCGCTTCGGTGCCATTGCCGCTACAAAATTTCCTGAAGATTGGTATGTTCGATCTATGGACCCCTCAGCAGATAATCAACCTACTTTTACCTATTAGGAACTACGAGGGTACTATTATGTGCCGTGAAATCATGCGACGTCGCAGCGTATAGTGCGGAATGTTCATGGGGGCTTCATCAACCGCCTTTTATTTTTACGTATTTTTTCGCTGACTAAGCCCCTTCTCGCCGCAATCCTGGTGGATTTGGTATCGTGAAAAGAAAAAGTCACAGCTTTGCCACAAAGGCGAAGCAGTGAACGCGATAGCAACAAATGGGAAGGCCACACGCAGAATGTAAATCAGATCGAAGCATGCCCCGCCTTTCTCACGCACAAATAACGCACGAAACGTACTCACAAGTACAGATGAACGCGAATAAGCGTCTCAGCTGTTACTTCGCTGTCTGAAAAGCGCGACCTTTTCGCAAACGAAGGCTGTGCGACGATTGCAGTGACCTGTGTACTACCGGTGACTAACACAGAATCGTTCAGAAGAAACCCAAAGGCTAACCAAGACGTACAATTCTACCCACTGCAAAATAAGGGCGCGTGATCAAACGTGCATCCCCTCATTCTCTATGCGGGCCAAAGCACGCGTGAGAGATGAGCTGCCGCGCGCTCACCGCGCCATCTTGCTGATAATGCTGGAAACACGATAGCCCCCCCCCCCCCCCCGAGATGCCCGCCAACAGCGGTAAGTGGTAGATATGAATAGCTTGCCGTTTGAACATTGCAGGAGGTACCTTTGGTGCCTCAGTGTTAAACGCCTCTCATTCATGACGTGTTGGATTCCACGCGCTGGAGACTTTTTTTCTGGTATTTTTTTCTTGCGTTTTCGTATATATATAGATGCGTAACATATATGGTGCATGACATCGACGCCGATGTCCACGCCGACGCCCACGCCGGCGGCAAAATCCAGCCGAGAGTGTCCATATAAATGCTGTAGCAATAAAAGTAGTTTATTAATGCAATAAAAACCGCTTTGCTCTGTAGCGTCGCTTCAAAAAGAGACTTACAGATAAACCAACAAATCGGCTTAGATTGATAAATTGTACTCTAATAACTATATGTCATTATTTTACTCATCATATGTTGACCAATAAAATAGAAAATGAAGGCCAAGATTTCACTTTTGAATTTCACGCTTCACTCTCTGCACGTGACGTCACTAATTTCAAGGTATATTTTTCGTACTTGGGCGAAATTGGTGTAGTTATGTTTCCTGAAACTTGGTTTTCAACAGCATGACACCTAAGAAAACAATGACCTCATTTTTACCGATTGGGAACTACGTGCCACGCTGTCGAAATTATCGACATCACGGTGTTTTGCGCGAGAATGCGGAGGTACATTCGCTAATATATTCATTTTCTCTTCGTGCGTTTTTTCGCTTAGCAAGCTTTGCTCTTGAAAATATGGGCATAATCGGTATTGTGATATAAATATTAATAATAACTGAAAGATCACTCGCCTATCTAGTGTGCCTTTAAAAATGGAGATACTGCTTTAAGTTATGGCCTCATAATAAAATGTCTTCCTCGCGAACGATTAAAAAACATCTACGCATTGGTTAAGCAATTTTACTTTGCAGTTATCATTTTTTACAAGCAGTTTACCGAAAGCAGATGCGTGTTATAGATCATCGATGACGTAAGCCTGGTTCAAGTGTCTCGAGCTAAGAACAGTGTTTGCGTACTTGTCTCATCATACATACTAAACGAACTTTGCACTAAAGAGTAAGCCCTACCTAACCTCCAGAACTTCATTTACACCGCTTTGGAATGTCACGGTAAGTCAGACTGCGAGCGCTCGAAATTTCGGCGCGCAGGTTTCACAATGCCGCCGCAAAGCAAGGAGCGACATCTGTGAAAGAACGCCGACTTCACGCACCATGCGCCGCCTCGATCGATGTCAGCACGCCTCGCCAGACAGTCGAGAGGTGGCAGCAGCCTTCGGAGGCCATAAATCAAATTTCGTCCCATCTGCCGGCTGCTGGAAGCACTACCGTTTTACCTGCTGCGTCTGCCGCTTCTCCGTACTGGAATGAGGGCGCACCTAGCGGTATGCACGTGTTGCTTGTGTACTATGGGAAATTCCGCATGTATCGCGAATGTTCGAACATCAAGGTTATGACAGGCAATGCATGGTCTAACGCCACACATGAGGGTCAGTTAATTTATAAACTCATCGCGTTGGCATCAGCGATGTTTCGCTGCCGATCCTGGCGCTGGCAGTAGTGAGGCTGACAAAATACTCGGAACCGTCAAGCGGCACAGCGAAGGGCACTGGCCCGTTTTGTGACATGGACTAATCCTGATAATGGCAAGGCAACATTACTGATGCGTCAGGCAGAACATATTCCCAAATTTCGAAGTTTTTGCTGTTACTACAAGCTATTGCCAAGATTTGATTGATATGTGGGGTTTAACGTCCCAAAACCACTATATGATTATGAGAGACGCCGTAGTGGAGGGCTCCGGAAATTTAGACCACCTGGGGTTCTTTAACGTGCACCCAAAACTGAGCACACGGGCCTACAACATTTCCGTATTGCCAAGATTTTTCACCAATACGCTGTGTATACTTTTCTGATATACATGTCTCTCTCTCTCTCTCTCTCTCTCTCTCTCTCTCTGTGTGTGTGTGTGTGTGTGTGTGTGTGTGTGTGTGTGTGTGTGCGTGTGTGCGTGTGTGTGTGAGGACACTACTGGCTCAGTCCAACACATTAGAACTATATTTTGTCACCGAAGGTGCAGTGGTCTGTGATCCGGTTCGATTTGGAACGGGTTATGCTATTCACTGTTTTTCTATAACGGGTCGTCGTAATTTCACCTAATGTTGCATAGGCATGATAATTTTGTAAAATTTTAATTTTGTTTATAGCATTATGCATATACCTTTCAATAAAACTTGGTGGAAGCATGTTTTCTGCATTTTCATGTAACCAAATTTGACTGCATTTCTTTATTACTTGGTATTTATACATTATTTTGTGTAGAAGTGAATAAACCTGGATGACTAGTTAAAACTTGATCACACAAATCTAGTGAGCTATTTGCATGCGTACCTACACCGGTCTATTTTAACAAAAATGCCTTGAAGTACACGAGTACATGTGCCTTAAGGTGAACGAGTAAAACTTGAAAAGTCGTCACGCAATTGGCCTGCGATAGGAGACATGGGACTGATAAAATGCAGTAAAGACCACTCGCATAGCTTAAAGAAATAGAACAGTAAGGCAATCAGCCCAAGTGCCGCATATAATGTTTCGAAAGCGAATGAACGCTTGTGAACATTAATGATAGTTAATGACCAGGCACTGCGATACTTGCAGCAGATATCCGGTGTAACCGGACGAGGTTAGGCATTGAAAATAACGTTTTTTATTTGCAAATTGAAACAATAAACTCTCCACCTAAAGCTGGAAACACCTCGGATTTTCGGCACCTCACTAATTAACTACCCTTGCCTATTCTGACGTTTGTAACCTCTTTTTTTTGGTGTACCAATTGGGACGCGAGAAGTCGCAGTCTATTGGCTTTGATCTCCGCGATGACATTATAACATATCGCAGTTACCTAGACCGACTGAAATCTATCTATCTATCTATCTATCTATCTATCTATCTATCTATCTATCTATCTATCTATCTATCTATCTATCTATCTATCTATCTATCTATCTATCTATCTATCTATCTATCTGTCTATCTGTCTATCTGTCTGTCTGTCTGTCTGTCTGTCTGTCTGTCTGTCTGTCTGTCTGTCTGTCTGTCTGTCTGTCTATCTATCTATCTATCTATCTATCTGTCTATCTGTCTATCTGTCTATCTGTCTATCTGTCTATCTGTCTATCTATCTATCTATCTATCTATCTGTCTATCTATCTATCTATCTATCTATGTGTCTATCTATGTGTCTGTCTGTCTGCGTGTGTTGTGTGTGTGTGTGTGTGTGTGTGTGTGTGTGTGTGTGTCTGTCTGCGTATATGTGTGTGTGTGTGTGTGTCTGTCTGTCTGCGTGTGTGTGTGTGTTTCTTTTCATTTCTGCGCGTGCCTCACACCCACACATTCGCAGTGAATTGCTGCAACTTCATTACGGGTACCGTCGCTATTTATATTGCATAGCTGACGGTCATGTCTTGTTATTTATGTCCTGACTTATCAGGGATTTTAGTCCTGTATTCACACTATTTGATGCTTTTTTGTTTTTGATGTTTTTTTGTCACGTGTTGGTGCCACAAAATATCGAGCTTCTGAAGAAGAACGCAAGTAATTTGATTCTGCAGTGTCCACAACTACCAACAAAGAATTTTTATTTTATGCTGGAAATAATGTTGTAGCTCACATTAAAAAGAACGCAAGAGATTCAGGTTAATGTGTAATAATCTAGAGCTGTGTACTGTGTACCATGAGTGAGCCACATGGAGCTGCCCTTGGAAATGCAAAATAATGGCTTCTTCGCGCACTTAGAAGAAATTAGAAGGATATATTTCGTGCTTTGTACGATAACATGGGAGTTGAGCCCTTTGCAGTTTTCATAATTAGAAAACCTTCTGTACAAAGCGGTGCACACTATATGAACCTCACTGTTCTGAGGAAAAATAATAAGCAAATGATTAACTCTGCTCGGTAGTTCATTATAGAACCTTGTCGGCTGTCATAAAGGAGTAATGTCTGAGCGAATTGAGAATGATACTCCGAACATTTGGGTTTACAGATAAGTGTGGATGGTTTAGAGTGCCCTGTGCTGTGTCGTGGGAGAGCGGAACGTAGTGGTCTCTCCACTTTCGTTCATGCATGAATGTGTAGAAGTGTTCACTTTAGTGGGTTTGAACCAAATGGTTGACCATTTTGAGAATGAAGTAGTCGACTATGGGAGGGGGGCACTTAAGTCGTTCGAACAACAGGAAAGAGAAAGTGGTGTTTATAAAAATTGCAAGCTATGTAAAGTAGCGTGTGCTCTAGAGCGGCAAGCCATCCCGTAAGTGGGCCGTGATGGGAACGTGCACATGTTTGTCAAAATTCCTGCACAGTTTAGACTACTCACTACTTTACCATGAGAAAATGCTACATCATTCCAAAATGTGTTAAATTAAGCAGCTTACAGTCACGGATGACCGCTATGAGTGGTCGGTTTCTTGTAGAAATAGTAAACGACTCAGGGTACTCAAGAAGAGCATGATACAGCTGTCGCAGTAAAAGTGACAGGTGACTTATTCTTTCGCCTAAGACAAAGCGAAGGTGAAGTTTTTCTTATTTTTTCTTGTGAGTCGGTGCATTGATCCTGCTCCGCCATACTTCGAAAGCTCTCAGCAGCTAACGTAGTTTTTGTGAGGCTTCCAGTATTGGAAGCACCTGACCTTGTTTTGGAGTGCACCCGAGATTGCTCCACCATTGACCAAGCTATGATGTCATGTGATGATGTAATCGTGGGACGTCACTTGATATGACGTCACAACTACATAACGAATTTCGGTGAGCTGTGACGTCGTGATGAGGTCTTATGGCGACCTCATCACGGGATCACATTTTACTTCACTCGTGTTGGCGCCAGCAACCACCGGTCAATTTTTGCCTTTGATGTGGCATCTAAGACTCAGCCTTGGCAAATGACAATATTACATTCTGTTAATGAAATATAAAACGACTTAGGCTAGTGATGATCATAGATCCTGTTCGGTGGTGCAAATGCCATCTGATGGCCAAAGAACGCCAGGTCATGGGGCATAGGTCGAGATCAGTGATGGTGTTTAGTGGCTGTATAAGGGCCTGAAGTACAGCGTAACAAAGTTGCCTAAACACATAATTATTATTATCATGTGAGTAACAGGATACATGCGTGAATTTAATGAGTGGCAAGCCATCACGGTACTGAAGCCAGAAAGTTCGGCGTTAGCACGATTGCCTAGTCGACAGATTTGAACCTAAGAGCTGGCTGGGTGACCGGCGCCTTCTGGATACTCGAAGAGTTTAGATGGTGAATTTTATAGAAAACCACAATCCAATTAATCAAATTGAAAGTGGATGATGTCTGTGAAGGTTTCGCATATAATTGCAGTATGTGTAATGGGTATCATGCTTTAAACCGCGAGTGATTATGCACGTAAAAGGGTTTCGCACTTGCTATGCACCCACTGCAAGGTCTTAACGGAATGCATGCAGGAACATGTGTGCCCTTTGTAATGAGTGGACACCTTTAAACACAGAAGTCGTTATGAAAATCACATTTTCTGACGCCCAATGGCAATGTACGCTTGTACCACGCAATATTACTGCGATATTTCTTGTATTGTTAATCCTGTATTTATATATACATATATGCAAAAGCTGAGGGTTTGTAAAGCAGGGGCGTTATTTTCACTGCATCTTCAAGCAGATGATAATATTTTAACTGTATGTCTAGGCAGATGAGTGAATGTGTGGTAGGGCACCTGCTAGCCACCCATATGGCCTGGGTTCAATTCTCAATCGAACCCTGAAATTTTCATTATTTATATTTGCATCTTTATCAATTTTGCAGTCACGCACAAGATAATTTTTCTGAAAGCAAATAATAGATGGAGTGACGTTCGTTGTAGGTCTAATATTGCAAAATGGTTCTTTCTGTAAAACTTCAGTCCAGCGCATTGTATCAGTATACGCAGCGCTGTTGGTGGCTCACCACATCTATCGAAGCTCAATAGGTCATCACCGGACTGTAGGTGTATATGTATGTGCTGCAGTACTGTGTGAACCGAGAGCACAAGACTAGAGCGGTTAAGCGGCCCCGTTTGGCTCGATCAAAGGTTTTGGCAAAAGAAAGTTTATTCAAGCAGTGTACAAAAATAATAGGGAGACTTGAAAAAACTTCAAATTGCGCCAATATAATTAATACAAATGCTAGACGCTGTTTTGCAACCTCCTTCTTAAGATACTGCGTACTAATTATCCACTCAATAATGTGTGATGTACTCTGCTATAGGAGAGCATTAGGCGGGTTTAAGAGAATTTGATTTCCAGATATATCTTACATAGCTTATGTGCACTCAGAAAGATGGACAATGTTTAGGAGAACTTTATTTCTGAAAAAATCTTAGATACACAGAAGACATTTAGGTGTTACATTGTTAGTTCTCACGACATGCGAATATATCTTAATATACATTCAAATGCACAACAGGAATTGTTTGTAACTTTAAACAAAAATTCTAACGTGCATAAAGAAAACTGTGCTCAGGGGTACGTACAGTTCATGAAAAAGAACGAAAAACAACATTTAAGAAATGCGTATAGGAATAAATAAATACCTATACAATACTAAATGCAGGTTCAGTGAACACACAAACACTAGCCTACCTTCTCAGTAATGAAGGCAAGGCATGGACACGATCATGAAGCGACAATAATAGAAGGCTGTTGAGCACACTCACGAGCTTACTCGGTGTGCATGCATATACGTATACGGTGCTCTCACAGTTGTGCTGGTTAACGGCCGTGTTTTCTTAAGATTTTTTTTTCACTGAGTGGAAAGCTAGTTCATCAGGTTCTTACAACAAAGTGCACGTCCTCAAGGGCATAATCTCTCTTAAAGCATTATTCACAGTATTCAGATACTTGCTTAAGTTGGTGGTTACTGCCAAGCGTTTTTTGTAGATTTCTTTTCCATGCTACGAAGGTTTTTACCACCCCACTAAGAAATATCCTGAATTAATTTGCAAGGATTTTACGAGACACTTAACTTCTGGAACTAAACGTTTCATTGTATAAGTTAAACTCCTAAATACTTTCTTACTGTGTGTCTTTCGCAGCGTTAGACGGCAAATAGACATCTTAGTCTCACGCATATCTCATCTATACAATCTACTTTCCATACTGACCTAGCATTTCGTTGTGACCGCTATTCTCTTCCATGCTAGCTCATGTTAAAAAAGAGAGCAAACTTCTTTAATTGTTACAGAGATGCAAAGAATGGTATGATCAAGCGTAAGCATTTTTTGTGCCCTCTTTCCTGCATGTCGCTCCCCGAGTTCAATTCGGTGACATTACTTAGTTGCCTCTCACGGAGGGGGACGTGACAAATAAATTAGCAGAGAGAGGAACTCATTCCCGCGCACGCCCCGCCGCGGTGGTCTAGTGGCTAAGGTACTCGGCTGCTGACCCGTAGGTCGCGGGTTCGATTCCCGGCTGCGGCCGCTGCATTTCCGATGGAGGCGGAAATGTTGTAGGCCCGTGTACTCAGATTTGGGTGCACGTTAAAGAACCCCAGGTGGTCAAAATTTCCGGAGCCCTCCACTACGGCGTCTCTCATAATGAAATGGTGGTTTTGGGACGTTAAACCCCACAAATCAATCAATCATTCCCGCGCACCCAGGTGGCGACAAGCACAAGCCGCCACGGTCCTCCACCGCAGCCGCCGTTCCGCTTCATTCATGCCCAACAATCGATCCGACACGTGCGGTGACGATCCAGGAGGCTGAGCAAGGCACTCGTTCCTTACACATTCAGGCACAGCCCACGCCGCAGCCAATCGGATCGCAGTGTTACAGCACAATCTAGAATCATCCTCACTCAAGAGCAGTTGTTATGTGCTTCTGAGACAGCGCCGTCTATCATACTGTTCGGGAGATACTGCTGGTTACGTATCACGCGGGACAGGGTTAGACCAAAAGGAGCTTCGCCCCTGAAACGATGATCGGCCAGTCACGTTTTTTATGAGCTCTGCTTAACGTTCTTTTCTGATGTGTCAGGCTTACTATTGCTTTGATATACACAATGGATAAACAAATGTTTTATTTCTCTCAGTACTATAATGTTGCACCGTCCGTCTATTCATTCTATTCTCGCTTCTCTTTCTTCTCGCTACGAGTTGACGCTTTGTGCTTCTTTATTTTGACGTATCTTTACCGTTCCTATGTTATTACTAATCTATCTTTTATTCGAACACATTTTCTTCTATTGTGTTTCTCATCATATATTTATCTGCACTGCTCAAACACTGTCTGGTAAAATACCAAGAAGCACCCATTGAATTAGTAAAAAAGATAAGCAGACAAAGCCAGGTCGCTCAAAACAAGTACATCTGCGATGACCGGGTTTAACGTTTCGTGCGTTCTACACATACTGATCAATATTTACTTCGAACGGCAAGTGACGCGCCGTTACCAAAGAGTGTCCCTCTCGCATTTGCGGGCTTATCTCCAGGCTTCGGGAACATGCGAAGGGCTTGCGTGCACACGCGCGCCGACAAACGTGGTGGAAACAAACAGCTAAACTTTATTTTCTGCGCCGGCGGTGTTGTTTCCGGGACAACCGACCGAATGCGGGAACGCACGCGGACGTCTAAGCGGCGACGGGCTGCTGTCCCCGGAAGACAAGTCAATATCGTTACGTGCACCTGCATTGGTTTTTCACGAAGCGTACCGTTGACTGTTGTTGACGTGAACGATACAGATTTGTGTTCAGTGTCGCGCAGTGTACGTCTGTTGTGTAGGGTAACTGCATGCACAATATGATTCGCGTCCTTTTAATGTCTCACTGAATTTGACACACACCAAGGTACATAGAGGGACAGGAAGCGCATTCCAAGATAGCAAAGTCGGGTACGTGACAAAATCAATAAGCTTCCAGGGTAATACCAAAACATCTCATGCGTACAGGAGAGAGTGAATTAGAGATCACTGAGAAATGCCTTATAGTACGGCAGTATACGTAAACCCATGACGGTGGCGGTACTTATGATGATAACCATGTAGCCTGAACTAAAGCAGGTCTGCCTCGGTGGTAAAGCTTTTACGGCATTCGGCTATTCCCTCGAAGGTCATCAGTTAATTTGAGTGTGGTCGTTGCATCTTGATGGAAATGATGCTAGGGGCCCGTTTACTGCGTGATGTCAGTGCACGTTAAAAAAAAAACATCACAAAGCTGCAACTTCCGGCGTTCTCGACAACAGCGCGCTTCATAACCATATCGTGACTTTGGCACGTAAAACCCCGGATATTATTATGTACTGCAGCGCTCACACTGTGCTAGCATTGGGACAAATGCACCGCGCTGCTAAGCTCGAGAATGAAAGCCTGATTCCAGGCTCTGGCGACTGTATCTTGATTGAAGGCAAAAAGACCCGCGCATACTTAAAGAAAAAATTAGTAAACAGGAGAGTGGGCTCGAGCTCTAGCCCACACCACATGGGTAATTAGCCCATTATGTGTTCAGAATAAATTGTGACAGTATATGACACAAACACTGGAAATAGTTATACACTAAAACTGCACAAGAGCGTCAGTATTATTTATACAAAAGCTAGACACAATATTACACAGACTTAATAATACAATGTGTGCTGCTACGAAACTGAAGGAAAAAAAATTAGCAGATTCCACGTACAGTGTGAATTGATGATATGCGAAGCACGAATGAGAAATGTGGATATCTCACTTTAAAATCAGCACAACGTTACAACTGGAGGTAAATGATGCCGTACATGACTTGCGTGTCATGATTATCATGTTTGGATGTGTCGTTTCCTTCGTCATCTATTCATGTCACGTGATACCAAATTTGGCATATGTGGAGCTAGCGAAACGGCCGCGAGCACGCTACGAGCGTGGTATGTTGTCATGTTAGTACATAGCAGGCGTGTCAAGTTTATTATGTTAGCACCAGTCATATAATTCGTCATCCAATGACGCCACGTGACACCAAATTTGGTATATACGGAGCAAGAAAAACAGCAACGAGTGCATCAGGGAGAGCCAAATATACTCCAATGTAGCGTTGACGCGCGCGCACGCTGGGCACAGCGACACTACGTTAGAAACGCAAGCACTCTATAGTTTGACGCCAAGCACGATCAGCGTCCGTCGGCGCGGACCGACGGCCACCGGCGCGAAATGCGACATGCTGCATTTCGCGCGGATGCGTTACCCAGACAACACTGCGTCTCCTCTTTTTGTGACGGTGGGACGCCGGACGCGCTGAAACGCGCATTCGTCAAAGCAACGCAGTGCGGCGCGCGCCTGCGAGTATTAAGGTCCCTAGATGAAACAAGCTTCCTTAGCGAGTATATGGCAGGACTGCCGCCTGGCGGGGCAACGCCGGCATGACGCGACGAAATGAATACCGGCGAGTACGCGCAACGCGTCACGTCGAAATAGACTGGCGCCTTGACTGTGGCATGTAGTCCTGTTCTCACATGACATGCATCTTAAGATTATCATGTTTGCACTTGTCACATACCTTAGTCATCCATTGGCGTCACGTAATACCAAATTTGGCATATCGGAAGCTAGCGAAATGGCCGCGAGCGAATCACCAGTGTGGCATGTAGTAATGTTGGTATATGACAGGCATGTCGTGATTATCATGTTTGGGTGCGTCGCTTACCAATGTCGTCCGTTCACATCACGTAATACCGAAGTTGGTACGTGTGAAGGTAGCGAAATGGCCACGAGCGCATCATGAGCGTAGCATGTAGTCATGTTGTTACACGACACGCGTCTCATAATTATCATGTTTGCACCAGTGTCCTACTTTCGTCATCCATTCACGTCAAGTACTATCAAATTTGGTATAGGTAAAGCTAGTGAAACGGCCGCCAGCACATCATGAGCGTGGCATGTAGTCATGTTGTTACGTGACACGCATGTTATGGTTTTCATGTTAGGGTCTGTCGCTTGTGTTCGCCATGCAATCGTGTCATACAATACCAAGTTTTGCAACAGGCCATGTGAAGGAAAGCACCGCAAGAGCTGCAGGGCCATGAAATTTAAATCATGGCATTCATGTCCTACATGTCATGATTTTCATGTTATGACTAGTCAAATATGTTCTTCATACAGTCATGTTATGCCATACCAAGTTTGGTATCGATTACCATTATCGAAACGGCCAGGAGATCTAAACGTCGTAGGCGGATATATATATATATATATATATATATATATATATATATATATATATATATAGATAGATAGATATGAAAAACTTGGGTCATCTCAATGAAGAAAACCCTGATGGAATGCGAAGCAGTAGTGTTGCGCATGGGTGGCGTCACGGTGCTAACGCGGGTGCTGCGGGGTGCGCTGGAAGATTTGTTTGAAGCTATGGCTGGTATAGGTATTCTAGGTGGCACGTACAAACATGTTTCATTGCGCACACGAGGCGTGTGTCAGGTTTGTTACACGTGAACCGGCGAGTCGGCGGTGTAGCGAGCTGTGGTCGCAGCAGGCGTTGCGGGCGAATGGTCGAGGCGGCAGCTGCGGGCCCCGCGGCAAGTGCGCACTGAGAGTAGAGCGTGACGTCAATGCGCAGCAGGGGCGCGACCTACTTGGCACCGCGCCAACACCTGTGGCGTGCGGCGTGTTCGTACAGAGGAATAGGCTAGTAAAAAAGCTGCTTCGCATCTAAAACTCAGTGTGCCAACGCCTTTAAAAGGCATCAACGCAACTTACGTCTACCTCATCAACAAGGCCGCAAAAAACAAGTTTATTAATTTGGTAAAAAACAAGTTTATTATTTGGTTGAAACCGGGAACGCTGCACCCTTCTCGCTGTGGTTGTCGACTATAGCTTCTGCCGGGCACCGGCGTCTCCGGATCACGTTATTGTGGCTAGGAGCACCAATCGGGCAAACATGCCGTAATTACTTTCGAATAGCTATGTCATAACTCCAAACGTATGCGGAACAAGGTGTCAAACACCCTTAGTAGCAACACCTTCCAATGACACATGCTTATAGTAGTCTCGGTTTGTCCACAATTAGCTAACTCATCATTCCGCGCCACAGCAGCATTGCGAGGGGTTCAGATGTGTGGTCATTCACTACTGAGCAAGCTTCCAGATCAGTATAAAGCAGACGAAGAACCTCGACAAGACGAGTAATCAAAACCAAAGCATTCCAACACGACGGAAAGATAATTGTACTCGACCCTGTCAAAAGCTTTTTCTTGGTCGAAGGAGACAAAAACACCACTTGTGTTCTCGTAGCGAACGTAAACAGATCACGGGTCAAAGCAAGTGAAGAAAAAATTGTATGACCTGGAACACAACAAGCCTTCCAGCCCAGCAAGAAAGGGCTTGACCAACCTCTAAATGGCGTAGTGCTCGTTTTAACTCCTTTGTTAAGACATGTAAAAGCCTCCTCAGGAGGTCAATGAATAAATAGCTTAGCTTGGCATCAATTTTTCGCAATGAAGAAATTTTATTAATGTGTGCCATTTATCGTATATCTGCTGTACATCATGCCAGGCTGAGGACATTTATAGCCATATAACAGAAAACAGTAAAGTATGACTATGTTGTCGTTCTGCATTTGTTTTGCACAAACAAACGGCAGCATATCCATGGGGTGAATGATGGAGAGTGGGGCGAAGCATCCGTCCGTCAATTCGTTCTTGCTTCCGTCCATCTATGCGTCCGTCTAAGTGACCATCCACGCGTCCATGCACCCGTTCGTGCGTGCGTACACTCGTCCATCCGTGTGTCCATCCCTTCGTTCGTCCATGCATCCGCCCCTGCGTCCGTCCATGCGTCCATCCGTCCGTGCAGCCATCCGTGCGTCCGTCCATGCATCTGTCTTTGTGTCCACTCGTCCATCTAGTCAACATTCCAAGTACTACCATCTCGCATCTTTTAATCATATATTCCGCATATAGAGGCACGGCCATCCAGCGAACATTCCAAGGACTAAATGAGAGGTGGCACACGCACACTTTTTTACGGCTTGCGCATCGTGTCTGCTTCCCACCTTTAACCACCTCGAGTTCATGGTATATACTAGTTCCCTGTATTCATAGCACTGCAGCCCAACGCTTGCTAAATCCTTCTAAAACCAAGGAGGTCAGGCCCAGCGAGTATAACCTAGGAACCCTTTCTTGTCAGATAGTGCTTAATGTACATGCCAATGGCTGCTCATTGGAAATGAGAGACAGGAAAATTCGGTTTTAGTTAACGCGCACGCTGCGAAATTTTTATTGTTCAACAACGCACAGGAGCAATCTCCCACCGGCGCCACCTTGCAGGTCAAAGCGTAAGACTGGTTACGCACTACGACTACGACGAGAGACGAACGAGCTACCGCTTTAAGGAGCTTCGCCCTGAAAGAGGGTAACAATCTTGAGCAATATAAACTCTACTATGGGACAGCCTAAAGCCGTTTTAGCCAGCTTATTGAAATTTCGGAACTACTGGTCTAAGACAATTTTATTTCCAATATGTCTTACATAGCTCATGTGCACACAGAAAGATAGACAATGATGATCATGTGTACAGCAACACAGGAAGTGTGTTTAAAAAAGCGGTTAACGATTTAGAGCACTATAGGTACTCTACTACGAGAGAGTATGTGTTTAGAAAAAATGTTTAACGATTTAGAGTACTTCGTACTCAACTATGGGAGAGCACTGAGCCGTCCCTCTAAACAACGCAGCTAATACAGCAGCTGTTTACATAACATGAGAAGGAGCGTTTTTCTCGCACGCCCAGGAGCAGCTCTTTACGCAGACGATGTCACCTTATGGACAAAGGGTGGCTCTTATGCGGACAAAGAAAACGCCCTCCAGGAGGCAGTAGATAAAATACAAGCTTTCGTGACAGCTGCAGGAATGCAATGCTCGCCGGAAAAAACTGAAATGGTTAGAATTAGGGCAAGATACGCAAAGAAAAAGGACTTAATACCGGTAGCAGTACTGCTGGATGGGAGACAAATCAGGGAGGCAGATGTAATACGCGTGCTTGGCATGTGGATACAAGGAAATTCGGGAACGTCACACACACTACAAAGGCTACGGGGAACCACGGCGAATGTGGCCCGGATGATCAGGCGGATAGCAAATAGCGAAATGGGACTAGAGGAGAAAGAAACCATTGCACTCGTTCATGCATTTGTGATCAGCCGAGTTACGTACGCGCTACCGTACCAGACAATGACAAACCAGGAGACAAAGCAAATAAACACAATAATAAGGAAAGCATTCAAAGCAGCATTGGGGATTCCGGAAAATGCCAAAACCGAGAGGGTAGAGAAATTGGGCATATACAATACCTTTGAGGAGTATGCGAATGCGGTGCTTTTATCTCAAAAGGAAAGGCTCAATTCAAGCTATCATGGGAGAAGAATTCTGGAAAAGATGGGATATACATTGCGACCGTTATATTGTGACGAGGAAACGGTGCTAATAGATGCGGAAAAACGCACACATTTAACTGTAGCGCCTATTCCCAGAAATATGCATCCGACGTATCACGCAGGAAGGAGGAAAGCGAGAGCAGACTCCTTACGCAAAGCATTTCAGAATAGCTCAGAAGCCGTCTTTACAGACGTAAGTAAAGCGAGCAGAGGGTCACATGTAGTGGCAATTGTAGCACAAAATCACACCACAATGGCGTCGGTTAAAACTTGTTTCACACGAGTGGCAGAGGCGGCAGCAATAGCCATAGCCATATCCAACGCAGAAATCAGGGGAGAATCAGTGGTTGTGCTCTCCGATTCACAGGCGGCATGCCGAATGTTTCTCCGAGGAACGCTACCTAAAATAGCGTATAAATTTTTGAATAAACCCATAACAGGAGACCATCACATTGTATGGTGTCCTGCTCACGAAGGTTTGGAGGGGAACGTCGTGGCAGACCGTATAGCTCGAGGCATCACCAACCGAGCGACGGCAGGCCACGACGTTGAACCTCTTTCCAATTCGCGTGACATCCTCCTCCAACAAAGGAAACAACGAAAGGAATATGGGCTTCCACATAAGGACTTGGATAGCCAGCAAAGCAGGGATTGGAGACGAATACAAACCAATAGCTTTCCCAATTTGTACCATCTAAGTAGAATATATCCCGCAAGATATAAAGACACCTGTCCGTGGTGTTCACAAGTACCAACACTCAGCCACATAACATGGGAGTGCACCCAGAGGCCCACACACATCGACAGCCCACACATCACGAAGCAACCACACATGCTTCACAGGCAGTGGGAGGCATGGCTTGCGGACGAGGACAAGCAGAGCCAAATAGCTTTGCTTGACCAGGTCCAGCGAGCCGCTCGTGCCAGCGGAGCCCTGGACTGAGGGCCCGACCAAACTGCCTGCATTTCAAAAATTTTTTTTTCTGATTAAAGTTTCTTCCTCCTCCTCCTCTCGCACGCCCAATCAGAGAGTACGGGGGGGGGGAGTAGAATTAGTGGGTAACGATTTAGAGTACAGGGTACTCTACTATGGGGAAGCTGAGAACAGCAGTTTTTGTACCGTCAAGCGTATGTGTTTAGAAAAAGTGGTTAACGATTTAGAGTACTTAGTACTCTACTATGGGAGAGCTGAGAGCCGTCCCGTGGATGGCGCAATCTTCGATTCCTAGACTTGAGAACTGTACCAAGCGTATGTACAGGACATATGGATACGTATTCTTTTAAACACGGCTCTACGCCCTTTTTGCTTAGGATATTTTATTAAAACACAGACGGTGTCACTGGTCTGCGGACAAAAGCAGATAGTCTCGGCAAGCTTCAGCAAGCACTGCAATGACACTATTAAACAGGACCTATTATTTTGAATAGGTACAACGGACTGTTAAGTGCCAACAGGCGTAGTGATTACATTAGCAGAAGCAAAGTGCGAATGGTTCCAACGAAAACCCCCTACTATGACGGCACTGTACAGATGAACGGCAGGCGCGCTGCAGCATACATGTATATAATTATCTAGCTGCTTAAAAATAGAGGTGCTGTGAGCCTTCCAGTTTTCTGCAAGTTTTCTGTGCCAGTGTTTCACAAGCTGTCTGCAGTGCAGCCAAAGGTAGATCTCTATCGTCCAATAATTCACAGCAAGCAGTCCCTTAAATATTTTAGCAATCCAGTTCTAACTTGAATCCTGCCCTCGCAAAAATTGAAAACTTCGTTAGGCTTGACTTGTACAAAGCGCACAGAGTGCCCTAATCATTAGTGGAATTAAAAAAAATGGCAGCATATCCACGGGATGAATGATGCAGAGTGGGGTGAAGCATCCATCCGTTCATTCGTTCGTGCTTCCGTCTGTCCATGCGTCCGTCCCTGCGTTTGTCCATGCATCCGCGCCTGCGTCCATCCATGCGTCCATCCGTCCGTGCAGCCATCCGTGCGTCCATCCATGCATCCGTCTATGTGCCTGTTCGTCCATCTAGTCAACATTCCAAGTACAACCATCTCGCATCTTTTCATCATATGTTCTGCACATAGAAGCACCGCCATCGAACGGATATTCCAAGAACTAAACGAGAAGTGGCACACGCACACTTTCTAACGGCTTGCGCTTCGTGTCTACTTGCCACCTTTAACCACCTTGAGTTGGTGGTATATGCTAGTTCACTGTATTCATAGCACTGTGGCCTAACGCTCGCTAAACCTTTCTAAAACCTAGGAGGTTACGCCCATCGAGTATAAGGTAGCAACCCTTTCTTGTCAGATGGTGCTCACTGTACATACCAACGGCTGCTAATGGGGAATGAGAGACAGGGGAATTCGGCGTTTTGCTAAGGCGCACGCTGCGATTTTTTTATTGTTTAACAACGCACAGGAGAAATCTCCTACCGACCCCACCTTGCAGATCAAAGCGTAAGACATGTTACGTACTGCGACGAGGGACGAACGGGCGGCGCTTTAAGGAGCTTCGCCCCTTAAAAAAGAAAAAGACTGCATAGACGCATCTCTGCCTGGGCTTGTTGTGAGGTGGTCTGCGCCGCCTTTTGGAAACATGGCGTCGCCCAAGTTGGTTGTGTCTGTGCAAGATGCCTCTCAAGCTGTGCGACCAGTGAGCCAACCTTCGAATGTGCGTGGTTTCACCAAGCTGGCAAAACAGATAACTTTAAACATGCTTGAACAGTTTCGCGTCGCGTTCGGTGACAGCGAAAGTTTGCATGCACTGTGGACCGCAAAACGGACCCAGGTGAGCGAGCGAGCGAATTCTTTATCGGTGGAAATCAGACGGTGAACGCAGGAGAAGTCCCCCCCCCCCCCCCGAAGATGCGTTTTTGTGGGAAAGACCGTGATCGCACGAAAAATCCCGATGATCTTGAGCTCAGCGTCTTGCGAACAGTCGTTCATGGCTTTTTAAAGACGATAGTATTTCTTGGGATACTTCAACGGATAAATTTTGGCCCGTCTGTCTGTCTGTGAATTGATTCAGCCACCAGAGCGCAAGTTTGACTTCTTCTGAACACCCACCCATCTTGCTTCCGTGATTGGGTTCATACTAGTGAATATTTTCAATCAAAAAGCTAATATTGTGCATAATGGCTGCAACGCCAATACGTGAGTATAAGATAGTTTGTCTTTATTTAGAAAATGCATAGATACATAAATACGAAAATCGTGTTGTTTATTACGCTGCGCTGACAATGTGTCACTATCAAGAAAAAAAAAGAACAGGTGTTTCCTACGCTTCGATAAAAATGAACTAAATACGACACAATGCTGCCACCTACCAGTCACCCTGCGGTGTAAAAAACTTTTTGTTTCTCTGCAGTACTGCCAGATAGCGTTCATATCTCACGTAGCGCCTCGATTGAGACGGGAAAGTGTGCGCAAAATTTAATGTAAAAATAATACAAATAAAATATCGAACACCCTGCCTGCTACATCTAAGCATTTCAGGCTACCAAATAAAAGAAACATGAATAGGACAACTGTCAACTTGTAATTTAGAGAAAGAAGAAAAAGAGAAAAGTAAAGTAGAGAGTACCCCCACCGTCGCCAACCAGCTACTAGGGAATGAGCGAGGAACTGAGCGACGTCTGTACGAAATATTACACAATACACAAATAAATTTTTGAACTCAGTCTTGAGTTACGAATTCTCCACATACAAATACGAATTATTTCGCTCGTTTTCTTTAGTGGCGAAGCTCCTTAGAGCGGCACCCGTTTGTCCCTCGTCGTAGTACGTAACATGTCTTACGCTTTGAAATACGAAATATGCCAGTGCCGGTGGGAGATTTCTCCTGTGCGTTGTTGAACAATAACAATTCGCAGCGTGCGCCTTAACAAAAAGCTGAATTCTCCGGTCTCTCATTCCCCGTTAGCAGCCGTTGGCATGTACATTGAGCTTTATGTGACAAGAAAGGGTTGCTACGTTATACTCGCTGGGCGTAACCTCCTTGGTTTTAGATAGGTTTAGGGAGCGTTGGGCCGCATTGACATGAATACAGTGAACTAGAATATACCATGAACTCGAGGTGGTTAACGGTGGGAAGTGGACACGAAGCGCAAGCCGTAAGAAAGTGTGCGTGTGCCACCTCTCGTTTAGTCCTTGGAATGTCCGCTGGATGGCGGTGCTTCTATATGGGGAATATATGCTGAAAAGATGCGAGATGGTGGTACTTGGAGTGTTCAATAGATGGACGAACGGACACACAGACAGATGCATAGACGGACGCACGGATGGCTGCACGGACGGATGAACGCATGGACGGATGCAGGAGAGGATGCATGGTAGAACGCAGGGACGGACGCACGGATGGACGTGCGGACGCACGAATAGACGCACGAACAGACGCACGCACGGACGGGCGGATGGACGCATGGACGGTCACACAGACGGACGCATGGATGAACGGAAGCAAGAACGAATGGATGGACGGATGCTTTGCCCCACTCTCCATCATTCACCCCGTGGATATGTTGCCATTTTTTTCTTTAGCTCGATTCTAATCTTTCACCTTCCATAGTGAATCCCCCATGTTACTTGGCCTTCGCTCCACTTTCTGGTTGGGGCTGGTATTTACTAGCTTTGTCCTGCTGGTTACTTCAGTTACGCTCTTGGTCCTCATACTTATTACATTTCTGTCTCTTCCTCTCCCATACCAACCACAGACACTCTCTCCATAAATATATACTCTTACATAAACATTATTGCACATACAAATATATATGCTCTCATATATACCCCAACATGTACATAACACATACACATACATTTTGTATGCATACACATACCTATTGTACGAAGCGCCTTTAGACAGAACACTATCGTCTTTCGACATCAATAGCAGAGAAGAAAGCAGAAGAGGGCCATTTTTGAATGCGAATGAATTTCTTAGTCGGGCTATGTCATGCATCCAGCGGCGTCCTTGCGCCGGCAAGTGTTATCTCTCCACTCTCAGTCCCTTTGCTAAAGAAACAGCTGCGGTAGCGCACTCTGGCGTCTGAAGGCACTCGCATCGCGGGAGCGTGGCGGAGCTCCCACGTGTTTGAAGATAGTGTAGAAGACGGTTGGTACAGTGCTTTGCCGCTCGTTTTCTCGCCGTTCGCTCTCTCTCTCTCTCACTCTTTCGTCCGCTCACTCGTAAGTGAAGCGCATGCTTCACTCTCGTCCGTTCGCTAGCTGATGAATGTGTATATAAATAGTTACGGCACAAATCCTCGTATTGTAATTATTCATACCATTGAAATTATTGCGCCACGTAATATTGGCACAGAAGATGCATTTAGATTTCCTCAGCATTACCTTCGGGGAGGTGTGGGCAATATTTCTTTCGAAATGCAAAATTCCAACTATAGGCAAAGTGGTGGAGCATTTCAAAGACCAGACACTGCCGACCATGTCCTCCACAACGATGCTGAAGATGCTCAAAAAATGACAGGATATCCACGGAGTCAATGATGATGAGTAGGGCGAAGCGTCTGTCTGTCTGTCTGTCTGTCTGTCTGTCTGTCTGTCTGTCTGTCTGTCTGTCTGTCTGTCTGTCTGTCTGTCTGTCTGTCTGTCTGTCTGTCTGGCGACGAATACGAACCGCCATTGCCTTCAACCCCACCTCGTCCATGCCCGACGAACGAGGCGACGAGCACGATCTGCCGCGGCGATCCACGCCAGCCACTCTGCTTCATCCATGCCCCACCAACGATCCGCGACGTACGGCGATGATCCAGGAGACTGAGAGAGGCACTCCTTCCTCGCACACTCAGGCACAACCCGCGCAGCAGCCAATCGGAGAGTAGAAGTACAGTGCCATCTAGAATATTCTTGCTCAACGGCAGTTCGTATTTACTTCTATGAGAGCGCCGTCTATTATGTTGTTCGGAAAGCACTTTCTTCATTTTTTTCTCGTCTCTTGTTCTCTCGGTTACGCCTTTGGCAGGACAAGGTTAGATTAAGAGGAGCTGTGCCTTGTTGCGAAAGACGGCGACGCCAACCCGGTCCCACAGGCGCCACTGCTTTCAACTCCGACGGGAAGGTCACCAGCCGTTTGGTAGCGTATGTTGCTCAGCTCGCGACTGCTTCTGCGCAGAGCTGATAAGACGAGCGGACGAGACGACGGTGAGTTAAACAAGGTTTATGTACAGCATATATACAGAGGCGTTACAATTTCGGCACTGGGGCCGACAGAGACTCGAAGAGCCGAGCTCTCCTCTCTAACACATCGGTCAGCTTTTCGCCTAAGACCGCCGACTCACACACATGTCGGCTCTCCGACACGGGGACTCCTCTCCATAGGACCGCCGATCGCGACGCGCCGCAGGGCTTCTTTTATTTACACCGGGTCCAACCAAAATGTCCAATCAGAAGCGCCGCTGGTCGTCAGGGCAGATTCCTCCAATGGGGTCGCCGCGCCATGCGTCAGACCACCAGACACGAGGACGCCGACTCGCTGTTACGTGCGCCGCTGACTCAATGCACGTGGGCCAGAGAGGCGCCGCGCGTGTTCACGCCGTTGAGATGTTCGCGTCCGGGCGGACTGCGGGCTGGCCTTGACCCAGATTGCCTTTTTCAGAGGCACGGACGTTTGACGAGGACTCGCTGGCATAACAGCAGCCCCGCCGCCAGACAATGCACCGGAAAGTCGAGCTGCTTCCACGGGGCTCGGATGTCAGGTGCGCTCGTTCGCCAGGTCCCTCCAGGTTCGCCTCCAGGGCCATGGGGAGAATACAGCTCCAGACTGTTCCGGGTATACAGCCCATTCTTGACGACGGATCCCAGCTCCACTGGCTTGTCGCCACAACTTGTCGACCAGCTTCACTCGTCTCTTCTGACCATCTTCGGCTTCAGCACTTGTCGATGGTTCTGCAACTTGCTAAGAACGGTTCGGCAACAAACAACACACGACACAAGCAAGTGCCCTCGGTCACCCGACAGAACACCAGACAAAGTATAGTACAACATATACCTATCTACGTGTCTATCGGAATTTTGTTCCCTCTACATCAAGAGGCACATGTGGGACACAAGACTCTTAAAATGACAACTCAAGATTTTTTTTTCGTACAACAACGTAACGAATTAGAATACAACATAAAGTTGGCTCCTTGAGCTCACTCTGGACGAGAGCGCTCAGCTAAGGTCGTGATGAGGTCAAAATTTTGCCCCGAATCGCCAGCGAGAAACCGAAAGGTTGAGAAAGTGCTAGCTAGAACGCACTGCTCAATGCACCTGCATTAGCGTTTAGCTTTCCTTTTTTTTTAGCGAACGTCAAAGTTGCGCTGTGGAGCAACATGCTCCATCTCAGTAACCGGCCACTTTTAGGCGACGATACCTATGCGGCACCAAGAGCGGCTCACACTTTCGACGTTGCACAGGGGAACAACGATACGGTTTGCTAGGGATTGGCTCCTTACAAGTTAGCTCTATATCGTGTTCGATAACCGTCGTGTCTCCGGGACGGTCCGACAACACGTATCCAAACTCGGAAACAATCCCTTTCAGGTCCTCCTCCTGGACTTCACTTAACCTAGGCTCTAGGTTCAACTTCTCCAAGATTACCTCCGATCCCCTTTCGATTACATCACTAGTGGTCAAAATTTTTGCTCCTTCCTCGGAAACACTCAACAGCTGATTTACGACCGCTTGATGTTGAACATTGGGTTTCATCAAGTTGTAAATTTTGTTCTGCCGCCTTCCTACTTGCACCTCATAATTTGTATCGCAAGGCTTCGATAATACTTTGGCGGGCCCTTCCCAATCAACCTCAAGCTTGTTCCTTTTGGATGGCTGCAGCAGCATTACCTGATTATCAACTTCAAAAGCGCGCTTCTTCACCGATTTCTCGTAGTGCTCCTTCGACAGCACTTGTGCCGCGTTTTTCTGGCTTTCCACTAGCGCTTCAATTTGGCTTTCCACTAGCGCTTCAATCGAGAGATCCTCACGCTGCTCTCGAATGGGCGTCTCTCGATCAACTCTCGGCAGCTCGCTCCAACTTTCCGCTACAGGCGAGAGCGTTGCAACCCTCTCGCTCTGACTCAATGGCGCCATGTCGTCTCCCCCTACCGCGCCGGCCGCGCCGGCCGCGCCGACAGCTTCCGCGACGGGCCGCTCGCGTGACTGCTCACATAACTCATGCGGAAAATTTCCTTTCTGGGGTTCCGTCGACCCGCCGACAAGGTCACTTGAGAGTTCACCGCATTGAACCAGATCAAGCTGCCGCGATAGCTTCCGCGCTTGCGATCGCGTGAGGGCCATGCACGCAAAGTTGGGGAAGAATGATTTGCCCTGCTCTTTGAGAAGCTGCTCTGAGTTGTTGGAGAAAAGATAAGGAAAACGATCATTTAGCGCGGCAGACACAGCCGCTTCAGTGCGAAGCTTACCGAACGGGCCTTCAATGACAACCGTGGCGATTGGTAAGCGAACACTCTGCTCCTCGGCGACTTGCCTGATCCACGCGCATTCTCCTGTGAAGTCATCCGGAGACACCAATGAAGGATGGACAACGTCCATGGTTGCCGCTGAGTCTCTTAAGTGCTCGGCACGTTTTCTCATTCACCCTAATTTCTTGGAGATACGGCTCCAACAACCGCATGTTTTTTTCTGATTCTCGGATTGTTGCGAAGGCAAACTTTTCCTGACAGTTTCTCGCGATGTGCCCTTCCTTTTTGCAGTTGTAGCAGATTAGCGGCTTCCGTTTGTTTTCCGATTCAAATGCCTGTGTGGTAGAAACCTCACTCGATTTCTCCGCTTCCTTTTGCCCTTCCCCTACAGTGTCATTCGTAAGAGACGGGTCCTTCTTGAAATTACGGTGCGGAACGGGTTTCCGTTGATCAGGTTTCCTTGAAAAGCCCTCTTTCCTTTCATCCTTTTCAACGCGCACTGCCCTGCTATGCAACTTTCGGCGAGTATAATACTCCTCAGCTAACTCAGGTGCCTTGTTTAACCGTACTTCCCCAAGTCTGTCCTGCAACCAAAGTCTGACATTATCCTCGATGCAGCGGTAGAATTGCTCCAATGCAACGCATTCCACCACTTTATCACGGTCGTCATAAACACCTTCGCCCTTGAGCCATTCGATTAAATCGGCTTTAAGACGAAACGCGAAGTCAACGTGTGACTCATTCCCCTTTTCAGCATACCGGAACCTTTGCCTGAAAGCCTCGGGTGACAACTTATAACGTCTTAAGAGCACTTCCTTAACCTCGTCATAGCTCTCAAACGCTTCCCTCGACAAGCAAGTTATCGCGTCGGACACTTCGCCGGGAAGAAGAGCTAACAGGTTCCGCGCCCAAAGAGACCGCTCCAAAGCGTTTCGCTCACAGACGTGTTCAAACTTGACGAGATACTTCGCCATGTCCTCGCCTACTACGAACGGTGGCAGTTGGTCACGAATTCTAAAACAGCTGACCTGAATCGTCGGAGAAGCTACGCTAGGCGCCTGCGAACACTGTAGGATTGCCAATTCTAGTCGTTTCATCTCAAGGCGCTCCTGTCTCTCGGCCTCCTCGCGCTCGCGACGTTCACGCCTTTCAGCTCCTTCACGTTCGCGAGCTTCGCGCCTTTCAGCCTCCTCACGTTCGCGAACTTCTACTTCTCGCCTTTCAGCCTCCTCACGGCGTGCTTTAATATCCACCCAGGCCTCATCGACTTCCTCAGCCGACACTCCCTCATCCTTCATGATCTCAAGGATCGCTTGCTTTCGTTTCGCACGGCCCAAAGTAATGCCGAGTTCCTCACAAATTTCGATGAGTTCCTTCACTTTAAGGTTCTCCATCGTTCACACCAGCCTCTTGCTGTTTGCCCCTGTTAACAGTTTACTTGCCGTACCCACTATAAGTCAACTAGCAAGACGCGCAAGCATTTTTCACTCTCCTGTGTTTACACCCTCTGCATTAACTTCGGTTTCAAAGCGCTTCGACTTGGCTTGAAACGATCAAAGCTCACTTCAATGCTTCACACAGCCTTTCTCTAAACTACTACAACCTGAGCTAGAGTAGTCTGGTGAACTGAGGGGAAAACATCAGGCACTCACCGCATCGATGTCGCTGACGCCGGCCGATCCCGCAGCTGCCAACCACTGTTGCGAAAGGCGGCGACGCCAACCCGGTCCCACAGGCGCCACTGCTTTCAACTCCGACGGGAAGGTCACCAGCCGTTTGGTAGCGTATGTTGCTCAGCTCGCGACTGCTTCTGCGCAGAGCTGATAAGACGAGCGGACGAGACGACGGTGAGTTAAACAAGGTTTATGTACAGCATATATACAGAGGCGTTACAATTTCGGCACTGGGGCCGACAGAGACTCGAAGAGCCGAGCTCTCCTCTCTAACACATCGGTCAGCTTTTCGCCTAAGACCGCCGACTCACACACATGTCGGCTCTCCGACACGGGGACTCCTCTCCATAGGACCGCCGATCGCGACGCGCCGCAGGGCTTCTTTTATTTACACCGGGTCCAACCAAAATGTCCAATCAGAAGCGCCGCTGGTCGTCAGGGCAGATTCCTCCAATGGGGTCGCCGCGCCATGCGTCAGACCACCAGACACCAGGACGCCGGCTCGCTGTCACGTGCGCCGCTGACTCAATGCACGTGGGCCAGAGAGGCGCCGCGCGTGTTCACGCCGTTGAGATGTTCGCGTCCGGGCGGACTGCGGGCTGGCCTTGACCCAGATTGCCTTTTTCAGAGGCACGGACGTTTGACGAGGACTCGCTGGCATAACAGCCTCTAAAAGCTTGGCTCATCCACCCAAAGGCTTATATGTAGATGGGGAGTTGCAGTTGTGTACGCGTCCGCAGTGAACGCTGGTGGAGTTCTGCGCCTTTCCTTATTTCTCTCTTTGCTTCGTTAGGCTGCGTTCGTCGGCTCGTTCGACCACCTCTCCAGGTGTCCTTCGTCAGCACCCGAGAATAAACGCAAAAAGGGGATGCATCTGCTATCAGTAAACAGCCTTTCTTTCACTCAATGACAGCGTCTTGATTACGCAGCGTCATTCGCATTGTACACAGCCTCGTGCCATGCCAGCTGTTTTCGATAGAGTAAAGGCTTCGATCGACGTGAAGGGCTTCGTAGCAGCGCCAAACAAGACGTTCATTCTCGGCTGTTCAAGGACTCAAGCAAGTGACCACTAAGAAGTGAAAATAAAGTTTCAGATTGATTGTTTTGCTGATTAGTTCACTGATTCAGTGACCAAAGTAAATATTTTTACAGATTTTGCATAAACGAATAAAAAAACGAACGTGACAAGAAGTCCTAGGAACCGGTGACGTCGTCCACACACAAGCAAAACAGATTAAAAAGGTACCAAACACCATCTGCTACGAATATCAAAGGATAATTAGTATAGTACATCTATATACTTCGAAAAGGACTGCCCGGCAAATTAACGGACTTGATATGCGCGTAGGAACGCAATAATGTAGTGCGCTCTGTCATGATTGGCTTAAGGCAGTCGTACCTTCCACAACGCTGCCAACAGCTTGTGAAACGGAGCATAGTATATAGCAATGGTGGGGAATGAGAGCGGCAGCGAGTAGTCAGCATATTTTCAGCACTTTCCTTCCTTTGTCTGTCCAAATATTTTAAAGAAACGCCGCATTATACAAGCCAGTCCTTGACCTTAAGCGTACTTTTTCTACCTGATAGCAGAAAATTTATTTACTTACTTTGCCATATAGGTCGGCAAATTCAGTGGAGGTTACTCAAATTCCCTTTTGAAACACACGCTTTGAACTCAGCCGGGCTAGGACTGGCCGAAATTTTCCTGAACTGAACTCACTCGTACTCGCACTCACTGAACATTTTTTCAATCAAACTCGCTCAGACTGACACTTTATAACTCTATTTGAGTCCGAGTGAGCCGACTAATAGGTCTTTAGTCTAGTATTAGTTTTCTCGACCTAGGCGTGAATGCTTTTTATCACCAATATATCAGGAAATTGGTGCTCCCCTTGACCCTGTTGTATTAGTGGTCATGGACCAGTTGGGTCATTATTCTCGGAAGAGATGACTACATAAAATATATTTACCATGAACGTCCCTGCATGGAATAGGGGGGAGGGGGTTCAAGGCACTGCCCTACGTAATTCGCGCCTTTGATCAATAAGTGATGAAACGGTTTATGAACAAAACTGCTTTGTAATGGTGTGAACAAATTGAGTGCCAAAGTTAATCCAGGTGGAGCATATTGTGATGCTGAAAATGTGTAGGCAGAACCGTAAATCGGCCAAAGAGAGCGGAAGTGACGCAGGTTCACTCAAGAAATATATTGGGCACATTGGTCTCACTAGGACTCAGATGCACTAAAATATTACTGGGCTGAACTCACCTGGACACAGGTTATCCAAAATATTAACACCTATACTCACTCAGTTTCACTGAGTGAGTCCTGGTAAATATACTGATTAGTGAGTTATCCGACCTACGCACAACTTAAAAAAAAGACGCTTTCTGCTTGGGTGATTTAGAGCAACCATAGAAGTGGCTGGAAGTTTCTTCGGTGTACAACACGTGCTGCTGCAATAGAAATATTTAAATTGGCCAGAAATGCGCAAGCGTGTAGCTATCGCCAGCCCAACGAGAAGAACTGTCCGTCCGTCAGGCATTTTAGGCGATCATCAACTAGGCCGGAGGTCGACAACCTTTTAATTGATGCGGAAGGCGTACTGGCACGAAGTCGACACAGCGAGGGTTTAGAAGGTGAATTGGGGAAGAAGGTGTTGGAGCAGGGTAGTCTTCGCAATGAACGAGTAACGCTCTAGAAAAGCGGCGTTAAATTTGTAAAGAGGATAAGAAACCATGTTAACTTTCTGCATGCCTGCCACAAAGCTGTATTAAAACGTATGTCACAAGTGAAATCCCATCTTAGGTCAAAAGTGTCATGTCCGCCTTCTGATGAGAAGTGACAAGGGACTGGGGAAGTGGTTGACGTCGTGCGGAGGGCCACATAATATTGCATCGCGGGTACAAGTCGCCGAACCCTGGTCTAAGGAAAAAATATATAAAACAACATAAATGTGCTTTATTTTTAACCGTGCACCCCTCACACTCCCAAAGCGACCATCTTCACATCACCACTGGGCAAATACCCATGCTTTCAGAAGAACATTGGATACGACGATGAACATCTGTTTCGTTGAATAGGGTGGCCTTAGAATGTATGCCTTGTCTATGAAGAGATGTAAAGGCGGCATTGTACAATCAAAAAAACATTGCAAAATTTTCATTCCACACTCGCGTTTTGTTGTTAACAGGATTCGTCCGATATGTGGCTATTCCCGATGCTGAAGAATATTAGAAAGAAAAGCTGCCACATCAATTCCATTAGAGAGCGACGTTATCAGGGGAAGGTGCCTTCGTAAGTATGTTTCTTTGTGAAAGTTATAATACCGCAATTGTAGAATAAGACTAAAACTCTTACGCATCATTTCTACAACTCCGAAGTGAGAATTTTTTTTTGTAGTTGCGATAAAAATTCGTCTCAGCCGATGTCTGGCTTCGTGCTTTGTATGCTATTACACGAGTAATGCCTGTTTCGGTCTGTATCAAATGTATGGCAAGCACAGAGTGTTGAAAAAAGCAAGGCCAGTCCCAGAAGTTTACTGATGATTATTTTTGAGCCCGACTGCTTTTTTCCCCAATTAAGGCATCAAGGAGCGCAGGGAAAGACCAGATACGATTTGTGAAACCCTGCATGATGGAAGAAAAATCACGAAAGATTAAATTGTCCTCTCTCGTCTGTACTTTCCCGAGAAGGCGTGAATTGGTGCTAGAAAGATAGGAAAATCTAAGCGAAGGGAACGCAGGATTGAGACCGTCTTAGTCAAGGAAAAGAATTATCTGGATCAAAGCCTGATTGATCACGTTGAAATTTATGACCTCAAACAAACGTTTGTTCTATAGACGTCAGTGGCCATGACAACAGTTCCCAATGACGCACGGGCATCGGACTGGTTTGAAGCTGCACGAAGCAGGTGTTTCATCTACATCGCCTTTTACGAATGCTGAAACTATGCACGATAAATACGAAGTTTTCCTGTATATGTGTCTGCCTGTATTTGTTTATTGGCTGTACTTCAGTCCTATGGCTTACGTCATAATTTTCCGCGAACAGAAAGAAAACAATAAAAATAGAAAGACGGCAGTAAGTCACTCAAATAACACGTCTTGGGAGTTCTTCACATACGGCTGGTAAGTATTGCGAAGTAAGCAAGGAGGAGAGAGCTAAGTGAAAGAAAAATGTCTTAATTAAATGGCAGTCAATGTTTACGTCCTTGAATTTATATGTTAATAACGTGATCATTCTGGCTGAACTAAATGGCCATTTCATCATCTCTGAGTTGGCTGAGAAGTTTTCTTTCGCATACTAAGACCGCCTTTTATAAACATGGGCGAGTTTTTAAAATTAATTTTTATTATTATTTTTGTTTTATATATAAAGTACTTTTGGTGTTACCATAAACCCTTGGGGCTCTCAAGCCCCAAGAATTTATAGTAACACCAAAAGCACTAGTAACACCAAAACCAATTTTATAGCTCTCAAGTCTGATTGAAAGGGTGGCGCAGCATTTTATGAGGTCGGCGTTCAATAGCTGGGGAAAACTGGCCCCTTATCTCGAGTGGTCATGACGTCACGTGTTCCTCGCCCTCGTTGCCTTATATGTCTATGTGTAGTACTCACCTACAGAAACACGGCACATGGGAGTACTACACATAGACCTTCTTCGCACATCGTACGAAGCCCTCGGAGCTGATGATCTCCTCGCCCACAACAACGCGTGCATTCCAGTCACCGACTCGTTTCGCATTCTTGTTCTGCGCGGTCGATGTCTTTTTTTGTCTCTCCGCGTTTGTTTGCACTGCGGTACGGCAGCGGCGTCTGACGAAGAGGGTCGAACCTCGACGCACGCGCTCGCAAACGTGTGCACGCTGCGTTGCGCTTGCTGATACGGGCAACGCCCGGCCGCGAAAAGAGCTCTCTGCGCGCTGCGAAAGGAGAGCGGCTCATAGAGGAGAAGAAAGCTTGCCGGGGGGAACCGACGCTCGACGTGATTAATGGATCTCTCCAATTTCGGAAGCTTCACTGATTAAAAATATGTAAATACGGCTGCAAGCAAGCAAGCTGGCGAGAAAGCGGGGCGTGCGTCTTTCTCTCCGTGCCCCGGCGTGAGCCTGCTCCAGAGACTCGGCTTGCTCGGGTGTGAGCGCTGGGATGTGGCCTGCGCCGCTCGGCTTGTCTCGGCTGTGGGCCTAGCGAACGAGTCTCTGAGAGCGGCGCTCTTCCGTGCCTGCCTAAGCAAGCGAGCGAGCGGGGCTGGCTGGCTGGCAGGGTGGCCTGCGGGAAAGCTTGCTTCTGTGGGCTGTGTCCCGGGTGTGCTCGTCGGGCGCGGCTGTTGGCGGCAGTTGTGGGACGGCGGGAGAAGACGCCCTTTTGCGGCACTGAAAAGCAAACTCTCAAAAGTCTCGCGCTGTCGTTGGCAGGTCATGCAAATTCTCCCCGTGCCTCGGGCGCTTGACGGCGCCACAGACACGACGTAGTGCTTGTCAGGCGCCCGGCATCTTCCGACGTTTGGTTTTGCATGTCCCGCGTATGCTGCGAGGCACTGCTTGCTCGTTTAATGCTTTGCCTGGTATGCGCGAAATTCGTGTTCGATGCTGGCTAGGTTGCTTTCGTGTGACGCTGAGGTTGTTCGTTGTCGTTGGTGGGCGCCGCAACCGGGTGCTTGGGAAGGTTTCAATGAAGCTTATTTCTTTCTTAGAGGAGACGATTTTAATGATGACTGCGAACGCAGCCTCCGAAATGCCGTTCCGTCGAGTCGTGGTCTGGGAAAATTTGAATTGCTATGAAATGCCGTGTTGCCTGTCCCTCTAGCACATCATCTCCGCTTCCTTACTGTTCATATAAGGCACAGTTTCGGGGGAATATCGAAGCTTTAAGAGATGAAGAATGTGTGAGCTCGAAGTGTGGAACCGACGTTTATATGGGCGGGCTTGCCTTGTTCAAACTTGCAACAGGTTGCAGCCGTTTGAAGACAATTAGGTGAAGCTTTCGAAACGCAGGCTCTTGCTACACCCCATGTGTCCAACTTTTTTTTTTACTTTGTATGTAGTTATTAGCGATATTGTGGATGGGTGCAGACAACTGCATTGAACGTCAGCAAATGTTTAACGTGACCCAAACTTACGTGCCCAACAGAGGAACGTAAAGGTCTCTCCTCAACGCCCTCAGCTCAATTCATTTTCCTGTATATATCTTTATAGGCATACTTATTGATCTTGCATTTTTCTGACCCTTACGAAAATGCAATATAAGGGCCTATATATTGGTTTTCATATGTTATGTCAGGAATAGGGTAAGCTATATGAGGCCACATATGATTATTCTCCATATACACATCATGAAGGGCCTGATTGGTCAAATTATTGATATGCCCATAAATGAACCTGGCCATTATATATATATATATATATATATATATATATATATATATATATATATATATATATATATATATATATATATATATATATATATATATATATATGTTGTGTGTGTGTGTGTGTGTGTGTGTGTGTGTGTGCAGATAATATATAGCTTCATATAGACGCTTTTATCTATAAGCACGTATGGATGATTGCTAATAATAAGTTCAGCTCGTCAATAAACTATAGGTGCAATATTATTTTCTTACTTGTAGAAATAATGTTCCCTGATAATCAAAGATGCCACCTTAACAGTCTACAGCATCTCTCTGTATGCTCACCTTCTGTTTTCGTTATAGCACTGGGCATAAGAAGCCATCTGCAGTAGTTTCATTGCCTTAAATTTTTGTTAGCATTCTTGGGTGTATGACGGTCAACGTTTGGCTGAAGTATCCCCTCGATATTTGAAGCACTGAATGTTGAATTTCGTGACAACGGCAAAATTGTGTGACGTACACAAAGCATATTGGCCTGGTGCTGAGTTCAGCTCCGTAATTACCGACATGCTCAAAACCACAGTGGCCTCTGCTAAACTGTAATGTCAGTGAAGATCTAGACAATGGTCATTGCAATTGAACATCAGCATCGAGAATAGGACTGCAGCAGGCAGCATTTCAACAAGAACGAGGCCCAGGCTACGCTCGTGCTTCAGAGTGGGCTGGTAATTGGGCTCACGAATAGTACAAATCACATATAGCAATAAAGGTGAAGCTTTGTTATTATGAATGTGATTATCTGCATTTTTACTTACGTGCGTCATCACCTTACCCTTTTTATTGTGTCTGAAGAGCTAAACAAGCCAACCAAGGTGAGCACTTAACCCGCAGGTCGCAGGATCAAATCACGGCTGCAGCGGCTGCATTTCTAATGGAGGCGAAAATGTTGTAGGCCCGTGTGTTCAGATTTGGGTGCACGTTAAAGAACCCCAGGAGGTCGAAGTTTCCGGAGTCCTCCACTACGGCGTCTTTCATAATCATATGGTGGTTTTGGGACGTTAAACCGCACATATCAATCAATCAAATCAAGGTTAACACCTATTTGCATTAGCAAGACCCCACCGTTGTGGTTCAAATTACTTCAATGACTAACACCAGATCATTCGTGCAGTGACCGTCCAGATAAATAAAAAAAACCATCGTAGCTTGCTTAGGATTCGCAAGCCCAGGTCCGCAACAGAGCTAGTGAGCATCCAGCTTCGGTCTTGGCTTGGCTAGGCTTATGATAATGTTGTATCTTAAACAAACGGCCAACTTTGACAGCAGGAGCTGTGCTATAAAAAAGTCCTATAGCGCGTACGTGCCACAAGAAATAATTTGGAAAAACCCACAACTTAACACGCTGGTCCACCTAAAATTAACAATAAACCACAGGAGCCTCAAACGCTGAGTAAGATTTCCGTACAGACGTATATAAACAATAATTGAGGCGTGTACTTAAACGTACGAACCATCGGGATACCGCTCCTTTCGTCACCGTTTGTATACAGTGCTTGAGAAGTAATAGGGTGCCGGTCAATTCATGATGAGGATAATTTTCTGTATACAATGCACGGCCATCCTCAAGCACAAAAGCTCTGCTGTAATAATATTTAAGAAACTGAGAGCACTTGTGGGGCGAGCTATACGTATAACGCCTTATGCTTTCTTTTCTGGAAACGCCTGTCCTTCTGTGGAGCGATTACAGATTTATACAGGGCAGGAACTGTTTTTGTTTTTTATTAATCTTCAAAGCCCGTAGTTTAAGAATATTTATGTGGCTTCGAGGTTCACAATGCACTTTCTTTTTCTGTAGTAACATCTCCAATAGGGCGAAAAGTTCCCCTTTTCTAAACGCACAAAACATCTTCTTGAAAGTGTATGCTGCTGAAAAATGCACTTAATTCGACAGTTTTCATTACAAACAGCGAAACTTCATCCCCGCCGATACGTAAATGGGACGCCATACCAAAATACTATCGCACAGACGTATTTACGTTGTTGCAGTGTCCAAAATTCACGTTAACAAAACCACTGCATACACCAACTCCTCACGGCAGCCCCAAAAAGGACGTGATCGCTGAAAGCATTCTACGATCACAGCTTGCAGCGTTCGTTCTTGGTTTTGCGACAGTTAGTACAGTATTGTTCGCTTTCTTCTTTTAATGACCTAATATTTCTTACGCGATTCTCAGAGCACGCGATGGTAGTGTTTGCGGCTACAGATACACGCAAGTTACCTTCCTTTCTGTATTTTATCTTTATTTTTTATTATATTAACTGATACAGGTTGCAGGGTCAACATTCGGTGCACCGTACGAATATTCACTACGAGATTGATGAGGTCTACCTGCTTTCCCGAACAGGGGTCGATTCGAACGACCGCGCTGGGCGCTCCGCTTTCCATTCTATTCAGACGCTGTGGTCGTCGCGTACAATATTTAAACCGCTATCTAGGACGATAAAGCGGTGCACAAGGAGAGGCAATGAAGAAAGAACAAAAGCAGAGTTTTACTTTCCCTTCGAGCTATTTCATTCACATTGTTTCACGGTGACTGTGAGCCGGCGGTCATGAGGTGGTCTTTCTATAGGGCGAGCGTAAAAGTTTCAGAGGGAGGGAGAGAAAGAAACGTTTAATATATACGAAAGACAACGTGGCTCTGGAACGCAAGAAAAGTACAAATTTGAGCCAGTGCCATTTACTTTTTTATTTGAATTTTTCTTCTTTCCTTGTTTTTTTACTTGCGTGCTGTGTGGATTTCGTAGAATTCGATCGCTCCGCGCAGAAACGGGGAGAGCGCGAACCAAAGAGCAGAAACCGCCAGCGCAACGACAAAACCCGATAAAGACCCGGGTTCCAGCCAGTGGCAGAGATAGGGAGGAAATAACACAAGGAATGAGGGAAGAGCGGTAGTTGAAGGGAGCGGAGAAAACGGGAAAAAAGGGAAGATAATCAAAAAAGAAGAGAGATTCGAAGGAAGTGGCGCGGTGCCCAGAGAGGGCGCCACCGGCGCTAGCGTCAGGTTAGGAGAGACCGCTCGCCCCGGAGATGTGCGGGGCGAGAGAGGGAGAGCCGGGTGGTGGAGAAGGGAGAGGGTGCTTCGTAAGATTAATCGTGGGAAAGTTAGAAAAGCACTTCGCCGGGCCTCGTCTCGCTTGGGGTGTTCCTTTCGTTCACTCCTTCTGCTGACCATGTTTCCATCGCGCGCGCGGTGCCCCTTTTACTTCGCGTTCGTTTTCCTTTTTTTTATCTTCGCGCTTGGCGTCTGGCGATGTGTCGTTTTATTCCGGGCTTTTATTCTTTCACGTCTCAGACAACTTGGTACTTTTACCAAGCTACTTCACCGGGGCTACGTTTTTTTCTTCTTTGGGCAGTTCGATTTCTTTTCTGCTAGGTCGGATAGCGAACGCTTGGGGCGAAGAGATGATTTCGTGCTGTCCACTATTTCGTCCCCTTCTCTGAATTTTCTTTTCCTCTCTTTTTTACCGCGTCGTCGGTGTTTCTCCACTTTCTTTGTCACCTAGTCTTGGCTCGAGGTACTTGGTCGACATCGCCAGCGTCGCAGCGTTCGGCTTTCTTGATTGTACGGCGAGAGGCAGCTAGCGCGGCAGTCTTCGTTGTTGGCGCAGCGGCGCGCAGCTGTGACGCTCGCTATGTCAGGGCCGCTAGAAAAATGGCCCTGGACCAGCAAACTTTCCGGCTGCGTGGCTTTGGTGTAGGAGACAAAAGGGCCGCCATCTTCGCAAGAAGGTTGGGTCGCGTGTATGGGGGATGCATCGGAGCTCTCGCAGGTGTCGATCGAGGCCTCACGCATTGGTTAGCGCGACAGAGTGGGAAACGATATCCCCGGTCATTTTACGCGTCTATGAAGCAACTGTGCACCATGCGGAGGTGTTCTGTCGTCTTGAGGCATACATAGCGTCAGAGGTGTCCGCCACGGGAAAACCATGAGCGGCTTTGTAACACTATTCGCTTTCTCGCCAACAAAACTGCGGAAGCCTCACGTATCAACTGCACTTTGTTCTAAACACTGAGTACAATGCTTGAAGTGAGACTTGCACAAACTTTCAAATACTGATAATGAGAATGGCATACTTACTTTTTTTATTTTCGAAAGTCACTCTGTTTACCTCACTCTCAATGCACAAGTAGTTCGGCTTATCGCCACATCCCGTAGGCTGCGGCTGTCAACTCACCCGAGCCTTCATTACGGAAAGTTGAGGAACATTGGTCCGGTAAATGATGCAAGCGACGTTTTAGGGGCGAAGCTTCTAATAGCGGCACTCGTTCTTCCTCCGTAGTATGTAACAAGTATAACATTTTGACCTCCTAGGTGGTGCCGGTGAGAGACTTCTTCTGTGCGTTGTTGAAGAACAAAAAATAGTGCTCAATGTACATGTCAATGGCTGCTAATGGGGGATGAGAGCAGGATCATTCGGCTTTTAGATAACGCGCTGGCTGCGATCACCATTAGCAGCCATTGGCATGTACATTGAGCACTATCTGACAAAAGAGGGTTGCTACGTTATACTCACTGGGTGTAACCTCCTTAACTTTGGAAAGGTTTAGCGAGCGTTGAGCCGCAGTGCCATGAATACAATGAACTTGTATATACCATGAATGAACTCTAGGTGGTTAAAATGGGAAGTAGATACGAAGCGCAAGCCGGAAGAAAGTAAAAGCCGAATTCTCCGCCTCTCAATTCCCATTAGCAGCCATTGGCATGTACATTGAGCACTATCTGACTGAAAAAGTTTGCTACGTCATACTCGCTGGGCGTAACCTCCTTGGTTTTCGAAAGGTTTAGCGAGCGTTCGGCCGCAGTGCCATGAATACAGTGAACTAGTATATACCATGAACTCGAGGTGGTTAAAGGTGGGAAGTGGACCCGAAGCGCAAGCCGTAAGAAAGTGTGCGTGTGCCACCTCTCGTTTAGTCCTTGGAATGTCCGCTGGATGGCGGTGCTTCTATATGGGGAATATATGATGAAAAGATGCGAGATGGTGGTACTTGGAGTGTTAAATAGATGGACGAATGGACACATAGACAGATGCATGGATGGACGCATGAACGGACGCAGGGGCGGCTGCATGGACGAACGCAGAGACGGACGCACGAACAGACGCACGCACGGACGGGCTGATGGACGCATGGACGGTCACACTGACGGATGCATGGACGGACGGAAGCAAGAACGAATGGACGGACGAATTCTTCACCCCACTCTCCATCATTCACTCCGTGGATATGCTGCCATTTTTTTTTCGCACAAGACCGCATTAGGGATAACAAATCCAACTAGAACCCAGGTGCGAGTCGGGCGCTGGCGGTGAATCACCACCTGCAGTGGCAGCAGTCGCATTCAAGGCTCCGCCAGAGGCCTACGACACCCTGGAGGCCAGTGTGTGTTGGAACGAAGCGCATTCCAAGTGAACTGGCGGTGGTGTGACACTTAGTGGCAGACACTGAGACCAGCAGCGCCTCTTCGGTCCGCGAGCAGCATGTGATTTACCTTCAGAAATGATCCGTGTAACTGGACAGAACTTAGATTAAACAGTACTTGATCGTATGAGTGTGATGGAAGAACTTCTGGCATGAAACTTATGAGTACCCAGCGCCTTCACCAATATATTTTACGGGGTCGGTGACGTCTTTACAAAACGCTTTTACAGAGGAAAAGCCGCATGCAAGAGTCACAATGGCTTATTGGCACCCTCGCGCACCTCTCAACTGATTGTGTCCTTCCTCTTCCTTTACTTCATTTCCGTAACAATAATATCAGTTCATTCTATTCCCTCTCGCTCTCATGATATTCGCTGTTGGCACCGGCTATTCAAACAGCACATGAGGCGACGTCGACTCTTCACACACAACAAATACGCTGTGAAGACTTAATGTAACGGTTACTGCCAGACTCCTCTAGAGTACAATATGTAGATGTAGACGTAGATCATAGATTTCAGACTCCCACCCACCCTAGGGGATTGGTCAAAGGTTGGTTAGCATAGAAACAAAATATATTGAAAAACTTGAAATGAGATGAATTTCTCACTTTGTACTGATATAAGGTTTTGTTCACGTTCTCCGTCTTCCACGTTACCTTGGGCTACTCTGAGTCCTTGCCTCACTGGCCTTTACCTCGTCGCAATATCCAGACGTACGTAAATATATATTACCGTCATCCATATATATATATATATATATATATATATATATATATATATATATATATATATATATATATGGCATACTTACATTTTTTATTTTCGAAAGTCACTGTGTTTACCTCACTCTCAATGCACAAGTAGTTCGGCTTATCGCCACATCCCGTAGGCTGCGGCTGTCTACCCAACCGAGCCTCCGTTACGGAAAGTTGAGGAAGATCGGTCCGGTAATTGATGCAAGCGACGTTTTTTCGCATGAGACCACATTAGGGATAACAAATGGCTCTTGTCACAGGTGTCGGTGTCCTCACATGTTTTAGTTGTGTAAGTTGATGCAGTGTAACCGACGAGTTCGGCTGCGCCTTACGTCTGAATAAAGATCAACGCAGCCTGATCTCTCATCAAAAGTCGCAAGGTTGCTTACGAAATCACCTCGTATGACTCTGAGCTGAAAGCACGCGTTGCTTTCTGGGCATTTCTTCTGGAGCTCTCCACAGTGCCATCTCTCATCATCCCATCTTGGTTTTGGGACGTACGATGATGATGATGATAAAGATGATGATGATGATGATGGTGAACCTTCTGCTTTGCTGCCACTCGCCCACAAAGGGGGATCGGCCAAGAACCGGGCGGCAGGATCATCAAGTGTGCTAAGTCAGGCATTCAGGTAGTCTCGTAGCCGTAAATAATAACAATAGACTAACAAGGTCATCTTTTTGTTGCCATTATGTACTCGCACACAGCAGAGAAACCCTCTGTGGCTATAACCTAATGTAATCCCTCCGAATGATAAAATTACTTCCACGTTTATTTTTAAGTCTAGCTTCTCAATCGGTTCCACCAGGTATCTTTTCCTTTGGTAAGAATATCGTTGACAGGATAAAAAGAAATGATCTATTGATTCTCATTCCTTGAAAAAGAGAGACAACGGAGATGCTGTTAATCCAGCTTTATGTAGGTAGTAAAACAGATGCGGAAATCTGCATCGTTATCTGGTGATTGTAATTTCTAACTGCCGAGATACACACCACGGTTTGTTCCAGCAAAATCTTAGATATACGATGTCTCTGACTTAACCGAATGATATTTTTTTTCTTTTTCTTTGTGCAAACAAGCATTTATATGACGTACAACCACGGCAATTGTTATATATTTACGCGTGTGTACTGGTGGACAAAAACGGCGATTAGAGAATTTGGTGGACACCAGGTTGTGGAGCTGTGACTGGTCGAGAAAGAAGATGATCTTGCTAATCGGCTGCTGAGAATCGCTGTGCCAACGTCTATCTGTCTTTTGTTTGCGTTGTACCACGACAAGATTGTTCTGGGCGTCACGGCCAGAATTCTCAGGCCTCGAATTCGACGCCCAACTCCTGATTCCACAGTGTCGTGCTGCAGATGATCGAAGCTGTCACTCAGGACGCAGCCGTGGTGTGGTACTTGGGGATCAGCAGGCCACATCATGGAGCGAGAACTGGAAACCAGGGTCGATCTTCCAGAGGTGCGAGTCAACCGCGGCGGCCTGTACGTGATCGTCGCGGTGCTTGTAATTGTCATCATAGCGAGCCTCAGCGTCACTGGGTATTCCTTGCACAATTATGCCATGTTGAAGCGCAACGCGAAAGAGTTGCGACAGTACATTGCGTCTCGAACGAATATGTCTGGGCTTGCCGGATACGACACGCCTGCTGCTGGCGATGCTGTAGACCATCTCCGTCGTTCTCTGAAGTCGCTGCCTGGGCTTGCCGGATACGACACGCCAGCTGCTGGCGATGCTGTAGACAATCTCCGTCGTTCTCTCAAGTCGCTGTCTGGGCTTGCCGGAAACGACACGCCAGCTGCTGGCGATGCTGTAGACCATCTCCGTCATTCTCTCAGGTCGCTCTCTGGGCTCTCCGGAAATGACACGCCTGCTGCTGGCGATGATGTAGACCATCTCCGTCGTTCTCTCAAGTCGCGGTCTGGGCTTGCCGGAAACGACATGCCTGCTGCTAGCAGTGCTGTAGACCATCCCCTTCGTTCGCTCAAGTCGCTGGGGCGAGATGCCGCGGTGCCTGGATTGAAACCGGCAACACCGTTGAAAAATAGGCGCACCTTCGTGGTGCAAAGCATTAACGGCACCCTTGTCATGATAGCCAGGCAGAAGGGGAGACCAACCAACCAGAACCAAGGTGCGAGTCGAGCGCTGGCGGTGAATCACCACCTGCAGTGGCAGCAGTCGCATCCAACGCTCCGCCAGAGGCCTACGACATCCTGGAGGCCAGTGTGAGTTGGAACGAAACGCATTCCAAGTGAACTGGCGGTGGTGGGACACTTAGTGGCAGACACTGAGACCAGCAGCGCCTCTTCGGTCTTGAGCAGCATGTGATTTACCTTCAGAAATGATCCGTGTAACTGGACAGAACTTAGAATGAACAGTACTTGAACGTATGAGTGTGATGGAAGAACTTCTGGCACGAAAGTTATTAGTACCTAGTGCCTTCACCAATATATTTTACGGGGTCGGTGACTTCTTTACAAAACGCTTTTACAGAGGAAAAGCCGCATGCAAGAGTCACAATGGCTGATTGGTACCCTCGCGCGCCTCTCAACTGATAATGTCCTTCCTCTTCCTTTACTTCAATTCCGTAACAATAATATCAGTTCATTCTATTCACTCTCGCTCTCATGATATTCGCTGTTGGCACCGGCTATTCAAACAGTACAAGAGGCGACGTCCACTCTTCACACACAACAAATACGCTGTGAAGACTTCATGTAACGGTTTCTGCCAGCCTCCTCTAGAGTACAATATGTAGATGTAGACGTTGATCATAGATTTCAGACTCCCACCCACCCTAGGGGATTGGTCAAAAGTTGGTTAGCATAGAAACAAATTATATTGAAAAACTTGAAAAGAGAAGAATTTCTCACTTTGTACTGATATAAGGTTTTGTTCACGTTCTCCGTCTTCCACGTTACCTTGGTCTACTCTGAGTCCTTGTCTCACTGGCCTTTACCTCGTCGCAATATCCAAACGTACGTAAATATATATTGCCATCCCATATATATATATATATATATATATATATATATGGCACACTTACATTTTTTATTTTCGAAAGTCATTCTGTTTACCTCACTCTCAATGCCCAAGTAGTTCGGCTTATCGCCACATCCCGTAGGCTGCGGCTCTCAACCCACCCGAGCCTCCATTACGGAAAGTTGAGGAAGATCGGTCCGGTAATTGATGCAAGCGACGTTTTTTCGCATGAGACCACATTAGGGATAACAAATGGCTCTTGTCACAGGTGTTGGTGTCCTCACATGTTTTAATTGTGCAAGTTGATACAGTGTAACCGACGAGTTCGGCTGCGCCTTACGTATGAATAAAGATCAACGCAGCCTGATCACTCATCAAAAGTCGCAAGGTTGCTTACGAAATCACCTCGTATGACTCTGAGGTGAAAGCACGCGTTGGTTTTTGGGCATTTCTTCTGGAGCTCTCCACAGTGCCATCTCTCATCATCCCATCTTGGTGTTGGGACGTACGATGATGATGATGATGATGATGATGATGAACCTTCAGCTTTGCTGGCACTCGCTCACAAAGGGGGATCGGCCAAGAACCGGGCGGCAGGATCATCAAGTGTGCTAAGTCAGGCATTCAGGTAGTCTCGTAGCCTTAAATAATAACAATAGATTAACAAGGTCATCTTTTCGTTGCCATTATGTACTCGCACACACCAGAGAAAACCTCCCTGTGGCTATAACCTAATGTAATCCCTCCGAATGATGAAATTACTTTCACGTTTATTAGCTTCTCAATTGGTTTGACCAGGTATCTTTTCCTTTGGTAAGAATATCGTTGACAGGATAAAAAGAAATGATCTATTGATTCTCATTCCTTGAAAAAGAGAGACAACGGAGATGCTGTTAATCCAGCTTTATGTATACAGGTAGTAAAACAGATGCGGAAATCTGCATCGTTATCTGGTGATTGTAATTTCTAACTGCCGAGATACACGCCACGGTTTGTTCCAGCAAAATCTTAGATGTACGATGTCTCTGACTTAACCCAATGATAATTTTTCTATTTCTTTGTGCAAACAAGCATTTATATGACGTACAACCACGGCAATTGTTATATATTTACGCGTTTGTACTGGTGGACAAAAACGACGATTAGAGAATTTGGTGGACACCAGGTAGTGGATGTCATACTAACTGTAAAGCAAGCGGCTCCCGGTCCATATCAGATTACAAACTCTATGATTAAATTGATATTTAATTCCCATCCCGAGGAGCTTTTGAATATTGTTAACTGCTCCTTACAGCACGCATGGATTCCAAGCTTATGGAAAATTGCTAAAGTTGTGTTGCTGCGAAAAAATCCAAGCCTCGGATATGTCCTGGATAACATTCGGCCAATTTCGCTTACTTCAAACCTAGTTAAAATAATTGAAAGAATTCTTCATAGAAGGCTCAGTGAATGCATCGCTCGTCAGGACATCCTTTCACCAAGGCAAGTAGGATTTAGACAGGGGTGCTCTGTATGGTCGGCTCATGTTGATTTGGAAAGCCGAATTCGCCTTGCAAAAGTATCTGGTGAGCTTTCTGCATTAGTCACGTTAGATATCGCAAAAGCCTACGATAGTGTGGAATACAGTACATTAATTTCGAGATTATTGGACTTGGACTGTGAGGTTCCCAAGTACATTATATCTTGGATTCAGGAGTTTCTCTTTGAGAGACAATTCTTTTGTTGCCACGAGGGAATTACTTCGGCTTTATATAAGCAAACAAGAGGTGTTCCGCAAGGATCAGTCCTGTCACCTCTTTTATTTAATATATTATTATCATCTATTCCCGTTCATAAAAATGTTCCTCTTTACGTCTACGCCGATGATATTGCTTTTGTCTCGTCATCCCGAGATATCAATAGTTTGTATCAAATCTTACAGTCATATTTGAGTGAGCTTGAGGTATGGCTTGGCGGGCTGTTTTTTTCCCTTAATGTTAGCAAATGTGCTCTGCTTGTATTCCCTCTATCCGTTCCCGTATTTCTTTCATTGCATTATCGAAATGATCTGATTCCACAAGTAACAGCGCTAAAATATCTTGGTATTGTTTACGTGGACAATTTAAATTGGCAGCCACAAATAGAATCAAACACCCGTAAAGCAGAAAGAGCCGTAGGATTGCTCCGCCGATTTTGCAATAGGAAGTCAGGGGTATACGCAGGGATGCGTTACTTATGATATACAAACTTCACGTACGCCCAATTCTGGAGTTTGGCTGCGTTCTGTTTTCTGGAAGTGCTGAGTACAAATTAAGACCTCTTATATTGCTAGAAAGGCAAGCTCTGCGGCTGTGTCTCGGGCTACCTATGTGTGTCGCGAATAGCGTGCTTTATTTGGAAGCTAGAATCATTCCACTTGATGCTAGATTTCGACAGCTTACTGTGCAAACTTTTTTAAATCTTTACGATGCACCCTTCTTCTGGTCACAGACAGTTTTCATCCAACATCCAGTTTCTTTCTTTCAGCGCCCGTGGTTTCGTTATCAAAGACCCCAAGTCATTTTCGTCGAGTCTCTGTTATCAAATCTTCACGTTTCCCTACGGCATTTAACCCCCCAAACCCAATGCTCGGTGCCAGTTGACTTTATTTTCGATGATATTTTTCCGAAAAGTGCCAAGTTACTTCCAAAGCATGTTCTGGAGGGCCTCGTTCAAGACCATCTTAGTCATTTTCCTAAATACGTAGTAATTTCGACGGACGCAACACAAAATCTCCAGAAGGCTGGAATAGGTATTTTTTCTCATCAGCCTAATTAGTCTATTGCGCTCCGATTGCCTGACTTCACACCAATTTGTCTCGCAGAATTCCTGGCTATTACATTGGCTCTTCGAAAACTAAATTGTCAGCAATCAAAAGGTATTAAGATTTCGGATGCTTTGTCTGTATGTACACATCTCACGTCCGCGAAGAATTCTCCTCTTCTCAGGATAATTTGGTCTCTCGTACCGCATAGCCTATCGGAAGTTCGGTTTATTTGGGTCCCCGGGCATGCTGGAATTGAACTGAATGAAATTGCTGATTCGCTCGCTTCGGCATCTTTAAATTTCCCGGTGGTGCCAGTAGCTCCACAGTTTTCTTTTATTACTGCCGAACGATTTAAACGCCTGTTAATCTTAAAAATCAACGAAACGTCGCTTCTACAATCTGAAAAATTTCGCCACTTGCAATTCACATGGAACACCGCAAATTGCCTTTCCCGTCAATGTGAGGTGACCCTCACAAGCTTTCGGTGTAATGTTCCTCTGTTAAATTTTTATCTCAACAAATCAGGATTTTCATTAACTAACCTATGTGTAGTTTGCAATGAACCGGAAACAATAGATCACTTTCTTCTCACATGACGCCGCTTCGCCTCACTGCGCTAAATAATTCTTGAAAGACCGATTGGTATGCTCGGATTGCCAGTCAATACATCCACCCTATTATCGTTTGGAGCCAGTCAGATGGGTGTGGGCCACAGTGCTATTCTGTCAGCGCTACATAAATTCATTCAGGCAACCGGAAGGATACGCTGCTAGTGGTACTGCCAGATATATCCAATTTTTTCTCCCCCTTCCTCATTCTTGTTAATTTGTTTTATATAATCTGGTTTATCGCATTCTTCTGCAATTTTTCACGTTTTTTCAAAGGAACATTATTATTGTTCCTATCTAATTTCTCTTTACTTTTTTGCGTTGTAAAACATGATCTATTATGAGGTACAGTGTGGCCAATCCCCCATGTGGGTATGAGCCAAAATCTCCTAGGAGACAAGACAAGACAAGACAAGGTAGTGGAGCTGTGACTGGTCGAGAAAGAAGATGATCTTGCTGTTCGGCTGCTGAGAATCACTGTGCCAACGTCTATCTGTTTTTTGTTTGCGTTGTACCGCGACAATAATGTTCTGGGCGTCACGCCCAGAATTCTCAGGCCTCGAATTCGACGCCACACTCCTGATTCCACAGTGTCGTGCTGCAGATGGCCGAAGCTGTCACTCAGGACACAGCCATGCTGTGGTACTTGGGGATCAGCAGGCCACATCATGGAGCGAGAACTGGAAACCAGGGTCGATCTTCCAGTGGTGCGAGTCAACCGTGGCGGCCTGTACGTGATCATCGCGGTGCTTGGAATTGTCATCATAGCGAGCCTCAGCATCACTGGGTATTCCTTCCACAATTATGCTTGTTGAAGCGCAACGCGGAAGAGTTGCGACAGTACATTGCGTCTCGAACGAATATGTCTGGGCTTGTCGGAAAAGACACGCCAGCTGCTGGCGATGCTGTAGAACATCTCCGTCGTTCGCTCAAGTCGATGTCAGGGCTTGCCGGAAATGACACGCCAGCTGCTGGCGATGCTGTAGACCATCTCCGTCGTTCTCTTAAGTCACTGTCTGGGCTTGCCGGAAACGACACGCCAGCTGCTGGCGATGATGTAGACCATCTCCGTCGTTCTCTGAAGTCGCCGTCTGGGCTTGCTGGAGACGACACGCCAGCTGCTGGCGATGCTGTAGACCATCTCCGTCGTTCTCTGAAGTCGCCGTCTGGGCTTGCTGGAGACGACACGCCAGCTGCTGGCGATGCTGTAGACCATCTCCGTCGTTCTCTCAAGTCGCTCTCTAGGCTTGCCGGAAACGACATGCCTGCTGCTGGTGGTGCTGTAGACCATCTCCGTCGTTCGCTCAAGCCGATGCCTGGGCTTGCCGGAAACGACACGCCTGCTGCTAGCAGTGCTGTAGACACTCTCCTTCGTTCGCTCAAGTCGCTGGAGCCAGAAGCCCCTGTGCCTGGATTGAAACGGGCATCACCGGTGAAAAATTGGCGCACCTTCGTGGTGCAAAGCATTAGCGGCACCCTTGTCATGATAGCCAGGCAGCAGGGGAGACCAACCAACTAGAACCCAGGTGCGAGTCGGGCGCTGGCGGTGAATCACCACCTGCAGTGGCAGCAGTCGCATCCAAGGCTCCGCCAGAGGCCTACGACATCCTGGAGGCCAGTGTGAGCTGAAACGAAACGCATTCCAAGTGAACTGGTGGTGGTGTGACACTTAGTGGCAGACACTGAGACCAGCAGTGCCTCTTCGGTCCTCGAGCAGCATGTGATTTACCTTCAGAAATGATCCCTGTAACTGGACAGAACTTATATTAAACAGTACTTGATCGTATGAGTGCGATGGAAGAACTTGATTGATTGATTGATATGTGGGGTTTAACGTCCCAAACATGGAAGAACTTCTGGCATGTAAGTTATTAGTACCCAGCGCCTTCACCAATATATGTTACGGGGTCGGCGACTTCTTTACAAAACGCTTTTACAGAGGAAAAGCCGCATGCAAGAGTCACAATGGCTGATTGGCACCCTCGCGCGCCTCTCAGCTGATTGTGTTCTTCCTCTTCCTTTACTGCATTTCCGTAACAATAATATCAGTTCATTCTATTCACTCTCGCTCTCATGATATTCGCTGTTGGCACCGGCTATTCAAACAGCACATGAGGCGACGTCGACTCTTCACACACAACAAATACGCTGTGAAGACTTAATTAATGTAACGGTTACTGCCAGTCTCCTCTAGAGTACACTGTGTAGATGTAGACATAGATCATAGATTTCCGACTCCTACCCACCCTAGGGGATTGGTCAAAAGTTGGTTAGCATAGAAACAAAATATATTGGAAAACTTGAAAAGAGAAGAATTTCTCACTTTGTACTGATATAAGGTTTTGTTCACGTTCTCCGTCTTCCACGTTACCTATAGGGCTACTCTGAGTCCTTGTCTCACTGGCCTTTACCTCGTCGCAATATCCAGACGTAAGTAAATATATATTACCATCCATAGCCGTTTCGTTGCGCTAGTAGCCATATATATATATATATATATATATATATATATATATATATATATATATATATATATATATATATATATATATATATATATATATATATATATATATATATATATATAATTCTGATAGTTTTCTATCTCTGTTTTCGCCCTTCTTCCCGCGTCGGCCAGAGCTGCCGCCACCGCTAACGTTCGGAGGCGCGTCGGGGCTGAGGAGGGACGGGCGAGTCGGTGTGTAATTCTTTCGGAAAGCCATTCGTCATATTCACCCGCAGGCCGACTTTGCATTGCAAATGAGCGCCGCCGCCGCCGTCTAGCCCATCGCGACGCGCGCACCGAGTGGTCTTGCTTGCAGTTTCGCTCAGTCTGAGCCGCTTTCCGCATGCGTGCAACGACACTATTTTGTTTTCGTCCGCATAGCCGCCGCCGCCTCGACAGGACGCGCCGTCGCGCTAACGTGGACACCTCTGCTCTCTCCCTTCCTCATTCGAACATCCCTTACATTTACCCTGCGACCGGCTGCCGTGGACTTCCTCCATGCCTGCCTCTACCACTGATCCCTCCAGCCTTTTTTCTTCAACAGCGCTCCGGGTGTTTACTGCTATAACGCGGAGCTCGGCTGCAGCAGTATAGAGAGGAAAGAGCGTCCTCGGTAGGTGCGCGATTTATACCCCTATGGAAATGGGCTCGTATTAAACTTGAATTGAGATCCGCGATGCACGTGCTGACTGCACGCCGCTTGCTCATCACCCCCCCTCCCCCCTTTACACGTTTGTATAGGGATCGCTTGTGAATGTGAGGGTGGAATCCAAGGCGAGAAGGCCGTGAAGCCTCGACACCCATCGGTGTTCTGCATCTCACCTTGAACAGCCCCGAATGAGCTCGAGTGCGCTTCTCCACTCGTGCCAGCGATAAGACGAGCCGTGCGTCCGCGTAGAAAGTGCATGCGCGTTGGTGATGCAGTTTTAACCGCGTATATAAGCGGGGTATCCATCAGCTCACTTGTATCTTCTGGTTTTTCTCTGTCTGCTTTCTTGTTCTTTGGCGATGGTTTGGATGCGGAACAAACAAAATAACTTGCCATTGTCTTTGCTTATTTTTCTGCGTTTATCTTTCGGCGTTCTTTCGTTTATCTTGCGTTTATCTTTCGACGTTCGGTGTGGGTTCTGCACGAGTGGATGGTTGATTATGACCGTACACTTGGCGATGTGAATCACAAGCCGTTTCCCAGCATCAAACCATATTTATTAACGGTGGTTCAGCGGTTATGGCTTCGTGCTGCTAAGTTCGAGGCTTTACTTCTGGGCCGTGGTATAGATAGGCACACACAGGACCAAGTCAAGCATGCTCAGCCTCATGTGACTGCCCCAGTTAGTTGACTCATAAGTGTGTTGTTCGAACATTATAGATAAGGCATACAAAACTATAAGGTGTCTTAAAATCTCGCAGGAGAGCACGCACCTTTCAAATACGTTTGTATAGTTGATGTTTGAGTATATATGCAAATAGTATACGTACATTTCGCTTGAGGCTCCCTTAAATCATGGCTTGGCATGATCTTAATAAGCGTAAGAAGAGGTGTTTTATTGGTTGATCAAACCTCTTGGGCGGTAGGTAGGTCGATCAAACACTCGGTCGTACGCCAAGGGATGAGAAAGGGGATGACAGTTGCTGGTTTCCGAATTTGAGACACTATGCTTGCGTAACAGCAAATTTTCTAACAGAGTTATAAAAGACCTCGCTAGCCAGGTAGTTAACAGGTCAAATACAGTTATCTTCCTGAAACCAAAATTTCTTGTTAGATTACTGTGAAGACTGGATAGAAAGCAGTGCAGTAAACAAGTCGTAAGTGCGCATCACATTGTTAACGGTAGTGTGAATTCTCAGTCAGATATAGGCGCACTGAAGTGTGGAGTCAGGGTAGTTTCTGTGCGTCCCAGGAGAAGGAGGAGGATTGGTTCGTGGTTTCGCCTGCGGCGTGGCCCCACACAGGGTGAGGGGTCATCAGTGACACCGAAGGCACTATGTTGCTGGGGAACGACCTCAGGCACAACACTAAACACACACACACACACACACACACACACACACACACACACACACACACACACACGCACACACGCACACACGCACACACGCACACGCACACGCACACAAACACACACACACACACACACACACACACACAAAGCCCCGCATCTTCTGAGTTTGTTCCGAGCTCACCTTGGACAAATCAACGACTCCCCTTTCAATCTCAATGAAGCAGCACACGAGGCGGCGCGAGACCACTCCAACCGCACCTCCGGGCATCTATTCATTCTACTGGTGAAGGGGATAACCGGGAAATCCTCAAAACATATAACGAGCTCACTAAACATTTCTACCCGTCGAGAAGAATCTTCACTCCACTTCACAATAATCTAACTTGGCCCGAAGCGCCTACGTGAAGGTTTTAGCGAACGCGGATGTACACTACTTTACACATCATGTACCCTGGCCTATACCCATTTAATCTTTGCCCACATTGTGGGGAAATAGCTTCATTAGAACATATGCTCTGGCAGTGCACTAAATTCGCTCACTTATCGAACATCACCTCTGCCATAAGGGAGGCGGCAATCCGCAGCTCGTCTTTGGCAGATCAGCTCTGGGCTGTCCACCAAGCCCGCGAGGCGGCTGAGGAGCTTGGCATCTCAGTCCCCACGTGGGAGCTGCCCGCAACACGGTGATCTGTGTTTTAGAGGACCAAATAAAGGTTTATACAATTCAATCCACTACTTTAGAATATGAAAAGGCTGGTGCGCCATGCACTGTGCACATTGCGCTCAGAAGATATTCCTCGAATATTCGTTCATTCATTCTGGTTCCACTTGAGGAGCGTTGCAATCAGTCTGTTTTCAATATAGACGGGACGTTAGGGCTAGTACAAAAAAAAACAAGGTTGAAGTAGCTACTAATTTGCAATATTCCTAAAGGCTAGACGTGTGGACTGAAATGCTCAGTTCCTCCTTTGCGAGCAGGTCCTTCCCCGTGTGATAAAAACATGTTTCTAGCTTGAGTGCAGGTAACGCACCCGCAACTGTTAAGGGGTTGCCAATTATGTTCCGACTTTTGAGCGCTCGTTAACGTTGAGTCATACTTGAAGCCCTAGTCGAGCCCTTAAAAGCTAGTTTGTCATGGTGGGGACGGCGTAAGCTCTCCCATAGTAGAGTACCTGGTACTCTAAATCGTTACCCACTTTTTCTAACCCCCCCCCCCCCCCGACTCCTCAACAGTAGCTCACACATAGAGAAAGAAGAAGACAAGAGCGGACACTCGGCAAAACCTGGCCTCAGGAAGTGCGTCACGACTACGTAACGAACTAGTGCTCCAACCAAACTTCAGAGGGCGCAAGCGCAAAAAAAAAACACAGTTATAATCAATGCAACAAAATTGTTTTCACAAATTAATAATTACACGCCCAAATTTGGTATTTTTTATACATAAAACGATTTATTCAACACACCTTACGCGATTATTTTTCTTCAGCCGTACTGTCATAAACACCATCTACCCAGCGACAAGCTCATGCATGACTGACGGCGAGAAGCATTCGTCGATTTCGTCAACGTCGGCTGCGTCGGCGTTTTCGTGCGTGAGATAACAGGTGAGGCACGTTTTCAAGCGAAGCTTGTTGAATGACATGTTGTTGGTCTTGTTGGGTCATTTTTTTCAGAAAACGGTTACGCCTGCGCGAAAAAGACACCATGCAACAAACATAGAAAGATGCACACACACACGTTGCGCTTCGTGTGTGCGAGTTGTTTCTTACGTGGCGTCTCATTCACGCAGTTGTAACCTTTTTCTGACGCTTGTAAGGACTGGGAGGTTCGCTAAAAAGAAAGTTTGTGGCTCTATGCGGCGGTTAGACGGGAACATTGTGCAACGTATGCAGTATAGCAAAGGCGGCACGGCGTCAAGCCGAAGCGACGCGTGCTGCGTCTGCCACGGACGCGAGCGTCTGTGCGCTGAGCATAGCTGGGCAGCTAGGTCATAGGCTCGGTGGCTCGGTGCAAAATATTGAGAATAGTTCGCTGGGCCTCGCATGCTTCACGACGCGTTTCCCGAAGCCTCGGAACACGAATAATTCTTGGTGTGCCGGAGGCAAATCTGGACTAGCCAAGTGGCCATCATCTTCGTTTCTTCGCTAGCCTTGTGCCACTAGTGCAAGCTGCCCACAAATTTTTTTTACGTTTCCAATATCATTTTACCGCACAAATTTCAACTACGATTTTTATTCCCAATGTACTGCTGATACTGCGTACGCACGAAGGTGTTCTAAAGTTTCCAGGCCGCGATACCATTGCATTACAAGGGATAGCGGCCTGGAAACTTCTGATCTTTGTTCGTGGTCTTGACGTATATCTTTGTAAGTCAGAGTTTTATGGGTCAGAGATGTATCACTGGTTTTGTATTGTGCATCGGTTAGCTAATCATTCAAAGGGGTTTGCTGGTACACTTATGACGTGCACATATCTTTTTCGTAATTTGACAGCGAAGCATCCACTTACTAACATTTTCAGACCGCGCTGAAGCCATGCCGTCCGGCGGTCCAAGCTACGGCAGCTACTGCTGTGTATCGTGGTGCTTCAACAATGGCAGAACCCACAAGAAGCCTGGGACGAGTTTCTTCCGCGTACCACGGGACGGCAGGTGTGTTAAAGCTTTTGTATGGTTTGCATGTCTGTAGGCTTACTGTTCGTACTTGCTAAGTGAGGGTAACAATAAAAAATCACTATTCAAGCACTTCCCCTTTCAGCTGATAGTTCATTGCCAATGCAGGATGAAAGCATGGATGCAGTATGCTGGACGCGATGATCTCCTGAGTAAGCCGGCCAGCCTATTGTACGCAACGTACAGGGTTTGTAGCGACCATTTTACTGCTCAAAGTTTCATGGACCCTGGGCACACAAGGCTTACAAGAATGGCTGTTCCCAGTGTGCAACCAGCTGCACCATGTAAGTGATTGACTGAAACTCAAATATGTGCAATAGCAGCCACTTGTATTGAATCAGTGGCGACAGTTAACCCAGTTAACCGTGAAGATCTTTGTAGCCGATGGAGAAACCTCACTACAGAAGTAACACTTGGAAAGTCTTAAATTCTGTGAATTGTGGGCTATTACCTTCCTAACAGCAGCTTTACATTTCTGTCATTTTTTGATGCTCTGGACCTGCGCAACTTGTTTTGAAAGACTTTAAAGGGCTATTTCACGTTATCTTCAAGCCTGAGTGCACATGTACGTATACCTTTCATCGGTGAAAGCTGCCACTGTTAATTCCAAAAATCACAAATTACTTGTTTCCTAGTTGGTGCCTTCTCTTTTCTTCCATGTTTGACCAATTTATGCGTTTGAAAGAGCTGTTTAAGTTTCCCCTTGCTACAAGCTTTGTAACTTGTACCAACTGCACATATATGCAGGTTCTCTGAGCGTCGCTTCAAGTAGTGACTGTGACATGGCTGCAGATGCTGCACTGCAAGGTGCGGATGAGCTTCAGTTTGTGTTATTTTAAGCCTCTTACTGACACATTGTTGTAATTTCATTTCTTCAGGACCTGCGATAGAGGCTTCAAAAAGCGGCTCCCACACATTGAGGTGTCCCGATGAACAGGGTGCGTTCAGTGTCGCGATTTCTTTTTTTTTACCCAAATTGACTGTTGACCAAACCTCTGCAGGTGGCAGCTCCCTTGTAGCTGGTGAAAGAATTTCTGCTGATTTCGTCTTGCCGGAGAAAACCTTAACCAGTCGTTCAGCTGTCACAAAAGGAACCTGTGTGGCCGGTAAGTTGTATGTTCACTTCAATACCAGAGTGGATTGATATAGAGACTTCCGCAGGCCGCTCGCAAGATTGTTCCGACAGCACTGTCCGAGGCACTGAACAAGCTTCACAAGACCCTCCAGAAGACGTCTCCGCCAACAGCTCCACGCCTGAGTGCCTTAGAGATAATGGTGACTATGCTTTTATTGCAGCAGTTTTTAATGTGCTATTTTATGTTTAGGACATTCTGAGGAAACTATCCTCAAAAGGACAATACGTGTGCACTTACAAAATGTAAGGGTGGGCTCTGAGTGATTTTCATTTTTTTGTGCATTGTCAACATTGTGAATGGTTTGTTTTTAGGTAGTGGAATCGAATACTTTGTACCACAGAAAGTTGTGCACCTTGGGTCTGAAAGAGCGAGGAAAGTGCTCGTATGGGATTAGTTGTTCTTTGCTTTTACATCAATTTTTTTGTTTATTGCAGTGCGTTCCTGTGTGCCAGTGACAATGTCTCCATCAATGAAGTACAAGCAAACCATTAAACATCTGCAAGCCAAAGTAGCAGCACAGCGGAAAACTATCAAAAGACTGCAGAGACAGCCTCACCGAGCACCGTCATCGACTTCGAAGGCCCTTGAAGTTATCCGACCGCACGTCACCGAGGAGGTTTTTAAACTTCTTTCTGCACATGTTCGCTTAATGCCCAAACGCAAGGGCAAGCGGTTTCCCGTGTGGTTCAAGAAATTCGCTCTTCACTTAAACTTCCGAGGTCCGCGAGCATACCGATTTCTGGCTCCATATTTTTCTTTGCCCTCCCGGCGTTCATTAAGGAGGTGGCTAGCTAATGTAAAGATGACTCCAGGCATAATTCCAGGAATCCTTTCTTCCATTGCAACAAATACCCAAGCTTGGAATCAACGGGACCGAGTGTGCGCTTTAGTTTTCGACGAAATAGCACTCAAAAAGAATTTGTACTATGATGCTTCAAGAGACGTTGTCCAGGGTTTTACAGATGATGGCACTCATCGCACTTCAACCATCGCTGATCGAGCACTGGTTTTTCTGCTTGTTGGTGTTTCGAGAAAGTGGGTTCAACCGGTTGCTTTTACTATAGGGCACACATCAACACCATCATCTGTTATGCATAACTTGCTGGTGTCACTCATTTTGGAGCTTAGGAGCATTAATATTGCAGTGAAAGCAGTCATTTGTGACCAGGGCAGTTCAAATGTAAGTCTCGCTAACCAACTAAGAGTGACTGTAGCAAAGCCTTTTTTTTTAAGTTAATGGTGAGCGGGTATATTACATTTTTGATGTTCCGCATTTAATTAAAACAACGCGCAATAATGTCCAAGCACACAAGTTATACATTGGGGATGACATCGTTAACTGGTCGCACATTGTAAGCCTTTACCAATCCTCACATGAGTTGCGGTTGCGATTGGCTCCAAAGTTGACTGAACGGCACGTTCATCAGAAACCTTTTTCTAATATGAAGGTCAGCAGAGCAACTCAGGTCCTCAGTGCATCAGTTTCGATTGCTATCACGGCAATGGTGTATGCGAAGGTGCTGCCTGCCTCGGCCATCACTACAGCTCAATTTTGTGATCGTATGGACAGGATTTTCGATGCCTTGAACAGCTCGAGTAAAAAAAGAACTTCGCAAAAGCTGCGGCATGCAATCATGAAAAATGATTCAGAGCTGATTGACTTCCTCCGAGGCCAGCTTCCCTGGATTGCATCATGGCAGTTTGTTGGCAGACGTCAACCACAAAGCATCGTAGGTTGGCAAATTACAATTCAGGCAATTTGTCAACTATGGGACGACCTCTCCAAAAATTACAATTTTGAATACCTGTTAACACGCAGGCTTCAACAGGATCCTCTGGAGAACATATTTGGCCACATTAGGCAAAAAAAGGGTTGCAACACCAACCCCAATGTAGCACAATTTATTTGTGGCCTGAAGCACATCTGCATAAGAAAACTCTTCAAGCTGTCAGAATACGGAAATGTCGAGGATGATGAATGTGACCTCCTCCAAGAGCAGCTCTCGCCATTCTCCCTCACCAGTGCGTCTCTTGTGGATAATGAGGAGTGTGCACAGCCACAGCCTGACGACTTTCCCGCTCTAGACGATCTCTCTGAACTTGCGACAAACATTCACTCCCATATTATCGATGACTCCGCTGCATATTATGTAGCTGGTTTTCTCATCAAACACTTCCTTCGGAATGCATGTGACGGTTGTAGTTGCCCAGAGTTACTGAAAGACGACAGTGAGACGCTTAAGGGTACCCACCAGTATTTCACAATGCTCAAAGCATACCACGTCCCCAGCAAACTTTTTGGGAATCTCACTGTGCCATCAGAAGCAGCTTTTGCATACGTACAACAACTTGAATCTCACTTTCTTGCCATAATTGAGGCCACTGCACATCACCTGAAAGTGTGCGATGTTTTGTATCACCATCTGTCAAGTGTTGGCGATTTTCATTTCTGCTCTGCTGGGTGTCGCGCTAAGTTTCTGAAAATGTTTTGCCGGGTTCGTTTATGTTGGCATGTGCGTTTTGTGAACCGAAACTTAGACAGGGTTAGGTTCCAGTCTTCAATCTCGGGCATACAGCTTGACAAGTTCAAAGGTTAGCAATTAGCGGCGGGTTTACACTAAAGTATTCGAGTTGAGCCGAATCCTGCAATAGCTTTGTTATGTTATTACTTCGTTACAGCAGACTTCATTATGGTCTTATATGCTTATATTCAGTTCAACTGGACTAACCACTCCTTCGTTGCATTCATTGTTTTGGTTACCCGCTATGAGGAGTACGAACACTGTGTATTCGCTCGAAGTGATTTGCATAACCTTAAAAAGAATGTTGGGTATCCTGTCTGTATTTTTTGTAGCAAATACGGGCGAACTGTACACTTTACTGTCGGTCGCTTGGTCACTGTGTATGCTTTATCTCTCCAGCTCAAGTAATATATCGATAACAAAACCGCTTGTTGAAATGTCTTCGAGCGGGTAAGGAACACAGTATGAAGTGGGCACGGTTCATGTTATCACGCTTTTCCTATTTTAGCTTCTCATCAACCTCATCTCGCCCATCAAAATTTTCAAAAGAATACCCAAACTTGTAGCGTTTGATGGGACTGCGGACGCTGCCATTTTATTTTTATATAGCTTGTGAGTGATAACGTACGATGTAGAGCCTTTGTGAAAAATAATGAGCCAAAGTGGTTCCCTTCTGCTATTTATTAGCCCTGTAATACCGCTCTCGTAGCACCAATTAAGGTCCACAATTCTGGATAAGTGATGACTACAATCTATTTTAGCTCGCAAGCGTCACAGCAACACCCACACGCAAATCACTCGGGATCTTAAGTTTTTGATGAAGGCGACGCATAACAAAAGCCACAAGACCTGCCAGTGTTGTAGCATAAAGTTTGTCTTTCACGTAGTGAGCAAGCTGCAAAGCCCTACCTTTCTGAGGACAAGCAGGCATCAGGTCTGCTTTTTTTCATTTTGGACTAGCTGTTCTTAAGCACAGCCAGCACACTGCACCTTTGCCTTTCTGCTATATTGTGTCGTGTGGTTTCTGTGCGCTCTTTTTTTCTATGCATTATTTCGGTTAACCCCAGGCGTGATTCGCGACTTCATTGCTGTGTATACGTCACTTCTTCCTTCTTCATCAGCATTGTGCGCTGTGTTTTTGCCATAGATCCTTAGTTACCCACTGGCCCGGTGTGTCATACTTCACCAGCTTCTCGGCTTCTGCCAACTCTAGCGATGTGTGCGCTGTCTGTGTTCTCTATGTATTTGTTACAATATTTGTTACAATTTATTTGTAAGGCGAGATGCATTTGTTGTCTACCTTTGTCATATTGTGCTTTTTATATTCTCATACTCTACCTTGCCTTTGAATAAAACATTGCGGATGCTCTGTTTCTTTGACTGATATATACATTGATCACTTGTTCCAAAAGAAAAACACAAGCGCAATGAATAAAACCGTAGTGAATAATCATTACCTGCATCTCTTTTTATTATAACTTAATCGAAATACAAATTACGTCACGACCGATTCGCACGAACCACTGAACAAAACAAAACAGGGAATCGCTAAATCAAAACGACCTACAAAAACTATCCATTTGGGCGATGAATAGTGTTCTGAAATCATGAACTTTCGTCATAGCCAAACGTCGGTTTTGCAAAGCAATTCAAAATTTGCGCCAGTGAAACCGAAACCGGAAGCGCACGCCACTTGCTCTCATCAACCACTAGGTGTGCAAGAGTCGATTGGGCCGCTGGGGTCTATGGGAGTGTCCACTCTTCACCTTTTTTTGTTTCTCTATGGCTCACACTCCAAGCACAAGCACGTTGTGGGTGGGGCCCACGGGACGGCTTTCTCCTCTCCCATAGTAGAGTACCAGGTGCTGTAAATCGTTAACAACTTTTTCCAAACACTAATTCCTCAAAATTCTCGACCGGTGGTTGTCCTTTCTTGGTAAAGCCCTCCTGCAGGAGAGTACTAAGGGCTCTGAATCGTTAACCACTTTTTCTAAACACACAAAATTCTCGATAGTTGAGTACGAAGTACTCGAAATTGTTAAACACTGTTGCTAAACACAGAAACTCGCTGGGTGCTGCCTCCTTGGTTTTAGCAAGGTCCCCTGGGTCGCAGTTAGCGGCCGTTTGTGAAACGGCTTTCAGCTCTCTCATAGTAGAGTACAGACTACTGTAAATCGTTAACCACTTTTTTATACACCAGTCCTCAATATGGTTAACCTGTCTAGTTTGTGGTAGTTTAATGTTTGTTCGGTACTCTCACAAATACGTTGTAAACACAATTTAAATACCTAACATATAAATCTTTACTTTTAGTTCTACGTTCACCATGTAATACATATCTTGTAAGGATTTTTAGTGTGTCTGTGTTTGTTCCATGTACATGTGTAAAAATACCTTTTTGTCACAATTTTTGGGGTTTCTGTGGATGTTGTGTTCCATCGCGATGTTCTGTTGAATGGTACTTGATGTTCCCTGTTCGTGAGAATAAATTTTTCTGAACAGTCCTCAAAATCGTTAACCAGTTTTTCTCAACTCACGGATTGATGTTCGCAACAGCTTGTGCCTACGTCACAGCAGAGTGCTCAAAAGCATTGACAATTTATTCTAACTACAATGTATCATTCTCGTTTGTCTTGCGTGCGATATTGTTTCTGCACTCCGTAGCACAGCCACTAGATAAAAAAAGGAGGGAGGGGATACAGCCTCTCACGTCGCGATGAAACGCATGCAGTGCTTAAGTGGGAACGCTGTGTTGACATTTTCGTCCACGTAGACACTATACTCACGGACAACTTCTCTTGGCAATTCAGGAAACGCTGCGGAGCCAAACAGGGCGTGCGCCACCGCTGAGGAATATAGTTCCAATGACGAGCTGTCCAAGCGTATAGCGTTCCTTCCTGGGCTACCTGGTTGCTCACGTTTCGACAGAATCGTGAACCAGTTGCGGTTGGTCTCTAAGCAAGAATAGTCAGCCCTTATTAAAGCTGTACAAAACATAATTAGCCGTTTTCATATTAACATTGAATCTGTCCTCCGCAAAGCAGAACAATTCGCGAAAAACTCCTTCTTTAGGAAAGATATAGGTTCTGTAACGTGGCCTTAATAACCTAAACCTATTAATATACGTATGTTAGTGACATGTATCACTCTCTTAAGAAGAAAACATTCCACCTAAATAGCTTAGCCAGATGCCAGAATGTGGGGCCTTATAATAACTGAACATATACCTTGTGACATACTTGATAATATTTGACTTGCGATAGCGAACTAAGAAGCGCGGTGTGTTGACGGATCAAAGGGCTGCAGCTTTGTAGTGTGCGCTCCTACCATCCCGGTGGTATTCTCGCCCATTTGCATAAATTATTTCATGATCTGATATAGTATGCAAATAAAAACAACGGGAGTTCAGGTTTTGAAGAAGGCCTAACTATAAATATTCGCTTGAGTGGAGTCTTTTAAGATTCATGACCTCTAGCAGCTGTGATACCTATGCTGTGCAGAACCAGATGGCAAATCTGTTAAGAAAAAGCCTATTTACACTATGTTTAGAAAACAAAGGCGTCATAACATTCCAGTAATAGGGCAAATACACTTCGGCACATCTATGTACCTCGACAAACATCACTACGTTGCAATAAAGACATAATTGCTCTAATATACTTGACACTGTTGGCATACATCTACACAATAACTCAATGCACATTCATGATACAATGCTATATTGATGCTATATATGCAATGAAACAATTGGTTGCAAATGAAATCATGAATAACTACTCAACGGGTGCTGCTTAGCATCACGTCGGTCGAAAATCAGTTTTACCCTTTTGTGTTCAACATTTACGAAAGGGCACGATCAATGCCACAGAAACTCGTGCTCCACGAGGAAAAAAAGCTCGTCAGAGAGGAACGCGAGGATCTCTCGTCTCATTTGGCCCAGTATCGGCCACAAAGCACTCCGTCGGCAGTTCGCAGCCACGGCCTCGCATCGCTTTCGCCACAGGCTGAACAGCACCGCAACTACTAAAAGAGCCGAGAAGCACCCGCGCGGGAATCGGCCGTTGAACACGAAAGTTCGCACACCTTTTCCCCGAAAACCAGCATGGACCACACATCAAAAAAGGCCGGAGACCACACAATCTATTGTCGCATGTCGATTGGTCTCGACCATGTCGCAATTGGGGCAAGTGGAAGTGCGAACTACCTGCCATCGCTGCAACCGACCTCTTTCTGCGCATTACACTACAGCTGCTCTGATGAACATTTATAATATGTGTGCTTCCACGAGCTATTTTCCCAAAATATGAAGGTTAAGAGGGTAGGGGTAATATTTTAAAAGACGATTGTCACAAAACGAGCGCTCAAAAAGGGTGCGCCGCCAAATTCTCGCGACAAAACGCTGGAGGGACGCCGCGAGGTCAACGATAAAAAAAAGAAAACAAGCATCCAAAGACTCCCTGGGCACGCGTCCCTCTCCCCTCGGAAGCGTAGGTTCGCCAACGAAACTCCTCGCATCGGCGGCCGAGCAAGCCCTAGAGAGTTCTCGATGGAAAGGGGCGTGGTGATGCAGGGTTGCGTCATCCGTCGCGGACGGCCCTCGTACTGTCTCGCCCTTTCCCCCAGCCTTCGCAGCGTATCGCGCCGACGAAATGATGAGAATTTTCTGGAATCTCGCGCGCAAGGTATTGAACCGAGCAGCAGAGATGGGAGATCAGGAGAAGAAGGAATTTCGCGCCGGAGTGCGTAGGGTGTTCCGCCGTGTCGTCGGCGAAGGTTTTGTCCACAGTGACAAAAACAGGAGAAGAAGGAAGTTAACGCCAGAGTGCGTAGGGTATTCCGCCGTGTCTGTCGGCGAAGGTTTTGTCCTTAGTGACAAAGCAGGAGAAGAAGAAACTATGCGCCAGAGTGCGTAGGGTGTTCCGCCATGTGGGCGAAGCCTTTTGTCTTCCATGACAAAGGAGGAGAAGAAGAGGACTCCCACCTGAGGGGTGAAGACTCGAGCTACAGGCAAGAGTGTGTGTCTAACGCTATCGAGCGAAGACGTGTGGCAACCGCTGCGTGTGGGACGCCGACGTGTTTCCGGCGAAGAAGTTTGAAGCTTGGAGAGCGTTCAATTGAAGACGCGAGGTTTCCTGGAAGAGAAACTTCGGTGGCAGCAGAACGACAACAACGCTGGACTTTGAGTGAGTGATTCTCGGAAGAGTATCATCCAGACTTTTGTTACAAGGACTTTGGACTGAATAAGTTTCCTAACTCTTTAGTCTTTAAGTGTCTTGGTTGTTCGATTCGTGCGACTGCATTGTAGTGCGTATTGTTGTCTCTGTGCCCCGCCGCGGTGGTCTAGTGGCTAAGGTACTCGGCTGCTGACCCGCAGGGCGCGGGTTCGTATCCCGGCTGCGGCGGCTGCATTTGCGATGGAGGCGGAAATGTTGTAGGCCCGTGTGCTCAGATTTGGGTGCACGTTAAAGAACCCCAGGTGGTCTAAATTTCCGGAGCCCTCCACTACGGCGTCTCTCATAATCATATAGTGGTTTTGGGACGTTAAACCCCACATATCAAATCATTGTTGTCTGTGTCCGTTGTTTCGAGTGTGCCTGATTGTACTGCGTAGTACATTGTTTGATTGGTGACATATTGTATTCAACTATTGTCGAGTGTGCATACTTGTGTATCGTTTTGATCTGCCATAACTGAGAATATAATCTTGTTTTGTTTATCAGCTGTCGGCTCTGACTTGTTCTTTGGGCCACAGCCGGCGTCCACTGGCGCGCCAAATAGGACCACTTCTAAATTGTCCACGCTTTCGTGGTGCTGTTCGGGGGGCCGATACTTCGGCCCTTCGAATTAGCCCGGCGATCGCCTCCCGAATTAACGGGACCTGTGACAATTATTCTGGCGTCCGCGACAAGGACCTTTTGGTGCACAGTGTGTCCAGAGAAGTGAGAAAGAGCCTCGACTTGTTTATACTTCTATCAAAACGATTTTGTGTGTTGCACAGTGTTCTCGTTAACGAATGCAGGAGAGTGTTCCGATAGGCTGATTTAGGCAGATACGCTTTGCACATGGCCAGACTTTATCTGCGAGACACCATGGATCTCGAAAAGTTAGTAGCTCTTGGTGAGAAGATGGGTCTTCCTGGCGCCGAACTACGGAAGTGGGTAAGCCAGAAGGAGAAAGAGGCGCTGGAGAGAGAGAGGTTGGCAGCTGAAAGGGCCAAGGAAGAAAAAGCAGCTGAGTTGGAACGAGAGAGGTTGGCAGCTGAGAGGGCTAAGGAAGAAAAAGCAGCTGAGTTCGAGAGAGAAAGGCTGGCCGCTGAAATGGCGAAAGAAGAAAGAGAGGCAAAGGAGCGACAGCTGAGAGAAGAAAGAGAGCAGCAATTGAAGTTGGAGCTGGAGAGAGAAAGACTGGCAGCTGAGAGGGCGAAAGAAGAAACAGAGGAAAGGGAACGGCAGCGACAGCACGAGATAGAACTCGAGCGGCTCCGTTTGCAACAGCGAAGTGAAACTCCGGTCCAAGCTAGAGTTGAAAGCAGCGAACGGGAGGACCACGGCTTCCGCTTGAACCCAAGCAAGCTGCTCGTAGCGTATGATGATAGGAAGGACGACCTTGACGCGTACCTTCACTGATTTGAGACGATTGCGAGGAGCCAGAATCGGCCGGAACATCATTGGGCAACTGCTCTGAGTACTTGCTTGAGTGGTGAAGCGCTCAGTGTGTACGGTAGGCTGACGCCGACCGATACAGCCAACTATGCAAAGGTGAAAACTGCTTTACTGAAGCGATTTAGATTTACTGTTGAAGGATTCCGGCACAGATTTCGGACAGGAAAGCCAGATGGTGAGACGGCTACGCAGTATGCCGCCCGACTTTGCCATTATTTCGACAGATGGATTGAACTTTCAGGGACAGCGCAGGAGTATGATGAACTTAGAGAGCTCCTAATTAGAGAAAAATTTCTTACTAGTTGCCACCCAAGCCTGTCGCTGTACTTGAAAGAGAGGAGAACTAAGTCACTTGAAGACATGCTTGAATTAGCGGATCAATTCTTGGAAGCGCAAGGTGGCACTAATTTGGCCAAGGTCAAGAACGAGTGTCCTGAAGATTCGAAGAAATCGTCTCCCGAAGAAAAGAAGCGTGCACTGGAGAGCATTCCGCGATGTTTTCTGTGTAACCGAGTGGGTCATCGCACTAACAACTGTCGATATAACTTTACGAGTCCCACGGTCGTAAAATGTTTCAAGTGTGGTCAGACTGGGCACAAAGCAGACGCTTGTCGTAACGGAGTGAGTCAAACTCACCAGGTATCCTGTGTGCTAGCAGCACCGAAATCCGATGGTGATGCCATCGCCGACGGATTTGTAGAGTTGAAAAATGGGGAGAAACTTCCTATTGTGGGTGCTGTAATGACAAAACAGCCAACTGGTGTTACGAAGCGAATGCCAACGCTGCCTGGAAATGTTGCGGGCAAGAATATTACGGTATTAACAGACCCCGGTAGCTCCACGGTTATCGTGCGGAGAAATTTGGTTCGGGAAAGTGAGTTAACAGACAGAACGAAACTAGTTTGTCTAATTGACAGTACAGTTCGGATGCTTCCCGATGCAGAGATTGAGGTTGAAACACCGTACTTCAGCGGGAAGGTTACGGCTCTATGCATGACGACCCCCCTGTACGACCTCGTCATCGGAAACATCGACGGGGCGCGAGGGCCGAATGATCCAGAATGTTTGGGGGAAGACCCGAAGATGGAGCCCCCGCTGACACAGGGACCGCGAGATTCAGCGGAGAACAATCCTGTGAAGGATTTCACCCGAGCCTAAGGTGAAGCCTGGGCGCAAGAGACAGCGAATGAGAACATGATCATGTTGAATGAGTTCACGTGCTGGGCAGCTGGACTTACGTCGGCTCGACCTCAACTGACCGACAATGTAAAGATGACGGAGTCGGCCAGCCAGGCCCAATGCCGGGACATGAACAAGCTGGTAAATAAACAGACAGGACCCGTTGAACGTTATGACCCGTTAACGGTGTCGGAAGTGACAACGATGGCTGAGACGCCGCCTCAGATACCGTCATTGGAAAGGGCTCGCCGGGTGCCCCGCCGCGGTGGTCTAGTGGCTAACGTACTCGGCTGCTGACCCGCAGGTCGCGGGTTCGAATCCCGGCTGCGGCGGCTGCATTTCCGATGGAAGCGGAAATGTTGTAGGCCTGTCTGCTCAGATTTGGGTGCACGTTAAAGAACCCCAGGCTGGTCAAAATTTCCGGAGCCCTCAACTACGGCGTCTCTCATAATCATATGGTGGTTTTGGGACGTTAAACCCTACAAATAAATCAAAGGGCTCGCCGGAAAAGAACGAGGAAAAACAAGAAGAGGTCGAGCGAGCACCGCAAGAAAGGGCGCAAGCGCCATTCGAAATGCACAGGATAGGTGTTGAGGTCGAATCGGAATGTGTTTGACAGTGCTGAGTGCAATATGTTAAGTTAACGTAGTTGTTATCCTGTGTCACAACTGTATGTCGAGTGAGTCAAAATGTTTGTTACGGTGATGTGATGTGTAGTATTGCACAATTGTTGTAATGAGAGAACTTTGTACATTTGTACTGTCTAGAATATGTGATCGAGGGTTGTACGCATGCACCTGTGGTTATATTTCATGTGTTGTGAGATTGAATTATAATATACAATTGCATTGAGTGTTCTTTTGTGGTTGTGACGCGCCATGATCGACGGACTATGTTACAGTCTTTTAGAGTGTGGGGACTGTTCGCGCTCGTTTGTGTGGTTTTGAATATTATGAGATAATATTCTTAAAGTGGGGGGCAGTGTCACAAAACGAGCGCTCAAAAAGGGCGCGCCGCCAAATTCTCGCGACGAAACGCCGGAGTGACTCCGCGAGGTCAACAATGAAAAAAAGAAAACAAGCATCCAAAGACTCCCCGGGCACGCGTTCCTCTCCCCTCTGAAGCGTAGGTTCGCCAACGAACATCCTCGCATCGGCGGCCGAGCAAGCCCTAGAGAGTTCTCGATGGAAAGGGGCGTGGTGATGCAGGGTTGCGTCATCCGTCGCGGATGGCCCTCGTACCGTCTCGCCCTTTCCCCCAGCCTTCGCTGCGCATCGCGCCGACGAAATGATGAGAATTTTCTGGAATCTCGCGCGGAAGGTATTTAACCGAGCAGCAGAGATGGGAGATCAGGAGAAGAAGGAATTTCGCGCCGGAGTGCGTAGGGTGTTCCGCCGTGTCGTCGGCGAAGGTTTTGTCCACAGTGACAAAAACAGGAGAAGAAGGAAGTTAACGCCAGAGGCGTTGGGTATTCCGCCGTGTCTGTCGGCGAAGGTTTTGTCCTTAGTGACAAAGCAGGAGAAGAAGAAAGTGTGCGCCAGAGTGCGTAGGGTGTTGCGCCTTGTGGGCGAAGCCTTTTGTCTTCCGTGACAAAGGAGGAGAAGAAGAGGATTTCAACCTGAGGGGTGAAGACTCGAGCTACAGGCAAGAGTGTGTGTCTACCGCTATCGAGCGAAGACGTGTGGCAACAGCTGCGTGTGGGAAGCTGACGTGTTTCCGGCGAAGAAGTTTGAAGCTTGGAGAGCGTCCAATTGAAGACGCGAGGTTTCCTGGAAGAGAAACTTCGGGGGCAGTGGAGCGACAACAACGCTGGACTTTGAGTGAGTGATTCTCGGAAGAGTATCATCCAGACTTTTGTTACAAGGACTTTGGACTGAATAAGTTTCCTAACTCTCTAGTCTTTAAGTGTCTTGGTTGTTCGATTCATGCGACTGCATTGTAGTGCGTATTGTTGTCTGTGTCCGTTGTTTCGAGTGTGGCTGATTGTACTGTGTAGTACATTGTTTGATTGGTGACATATTGTATTCAACTTTTGTCGAGTGTGCATACTTGTGCATCGTTTTGATCTGCCATAACTGAGAATATGATTTTGTTTTGTTTATCAACTCTCGGCTCTGACTTGTTCTTTGGGCCACAGCCGGCGTCCGCTGGTGCGCCAAATAGGATCACTTCTAAATTGTCCGTGCTTTCGTGCTGCGGTTCGGGGGGCCGATACTTCGGCCCTTGGAATTAGCCCGGCGATCGCCTTCCGAATGAACGGGACCTATGACAACGATAAATTTCATATCGAAAGACTATATATGAACCTATACCATTCCTCGCATTCTTTTTTTTCAAAAACCTCAAAAATTTCTTTTAAACCTGGTTTCTACCTTTATTGAAAAATAGAACGTAACTTACGGAAGCCATATTATGGTTTACGTAAGAAGATGCACACAGAACTTAGTCTTCTTCAAGCAAAATAATTTAGGTATTGGCCTCGAGGACATACCGTGGCACCACCTACGGGATGATGTCAGGATAACGGGTAGTGTTGTTTGCAAGAAACTCCACATTTTATGCGCCTATGATGTGGACGTCGTGCGTTCTTCGATTTGTTTTGAAGCTCAGTGTTTAATGAAGTGGTAAGACCTGATAATACGGGCAAGCAAACTACTAATCGGTGCCCCTGGTGGCCCTCTCGTGTCTAATTTGCATCGTAAAATTGCGACTAAGAGCCGATGCTGCCACGGGGGACGATGCCAGTGGTGTCGCGAAAGCAAAGCTGTCGTATTCCGCAACTATACTATATCCTATCTGTGACGTCAAAACGATCGCTGCACTGACCTCTCTAGTGGAGGCCCTCACGGCCAATATTGCGCAACAGAGAACTTAAACATTGACATTAGGCGTACTTGTTGACTTAATTCAGCTGTTGGATGTTATTAATGACTACATCCTTTCGAACAAATTTCAAAAATAGGGAATTAGAGTGTTCCCACTTGAACAAAGTGAATGTGATTCCAATACAAGACATGTGTTTAGAAAAAGTGGTTTAAGAGAATTTATTTTCCAGATATGTCTTACATAGATTATGTGCACACAGAAAAATGACCATGATAATCATGTGCATGTACAGTGCAAGCTGTTATACACAGCGGAAATAACTTATTTGTGTATGCAGTGGTGTACAATGCGAAAATTGTACAAGGACTGAACATTCATAAACATCGAGATTATTAAACTTAATGATTTAGAGTACTTAGTACTCAGCTGGTTTCTGCAGGTAACGATGTATCAGTAACCAGATATAACTTTCGGGGTGTCCCCTAAGGCGGCATTTTGCACCCGGTACACTCTTTCTTTTATAAGCTGGTTTTGTCACATCAATCTATATGAAGGTGAAATGCGCAAATCACGCAGATGAGACTACTGTTTTATTGTCATCCAGTTCATACACTGATCTTTTACTGTAGATGCAAGAAATGTAAGTGCCAGCATTATATAGCAATAAATCTTTGCGTTACAATGCCTGAGAGTGACAAAAAATTTTATTTGGTCCACAATAGGCATAAATTCACGGTTTAGAAAAACTCCCAAGCATTTCCCCGAGGGTGAACATGGTTAAATGCGAATGCACGGGGTGATGTTATGAGGGGGAGTAAAGCTAAAATCTATTGGCATTCGCCAGTGAGTTAACGTAGACTCCCCCGTGTGTTCACATTGCGATTCTCAGGAACCATTAGATCCTCTCGGGAAATCTTGGTGAGTTTACACGTATATGTGAGAGTAAATTCGCGCTCTAATGATGTTTATGTCCGCGGCCCGCTTCGCCCACTTGCGTTCGGCATCACGGGCCCTTCGCCGCGCTGCCTTGTCTTCAACCGGCACGACATCTTCAACGACACATGCGATGCTCGCATTCGATTGCGTTGTACTCGTTGTTGGAGGCATCGCAGTCGAGGTTGATGCCTGCGACGGATCCATACCTATGACAACTTGCCGATCTCGAGCAAGTCGCGGCTGCGCGGCCACGCGCAGCCACGGAGCGGAGGGCGGAGCGCGCGCAATCACGTGGTGTGTGACGTCGCTGCACCGTTGCTACAGACGCTCCTCTCCGCTCCTCGTGCCGTTGCTAGGGGTGAGGAGGAGGCGCACCGCAGACGGTAGATTCAGGGTCGCTTATAAAGTGCATTCGTACTTAAAAAGTTTATTTACACTATGCACAAAACACAAAATCACAACGTTCTAGTAGTAAGGGGTACACACACACGCTGTTGTAGTGAACACATCATTTCTCTGATATGCACGGAAGATGTGACATGCACGTACAAAAGAACTTGATGTGTGTTAAGAGAAATTTATTCTCACGAAGTGTGAACATCAAGTACAATTCAACAGAACATTGCGATGGAACACAACATCCACAGACACACCGAAATTGTTACAAAGGTATGGTTACATATGTACACAGAACACAACATACACAGACACACCAAAAATTGTTACAAAAAGATACGTTTACATATGTACCGAACGAAGAAACAAAGAAGGCACAAATCAGACACAATGTATACAACGGAAAATGGTACAATAGATGCTATGAAAACAATTGCGCACATATGAAGGCATGAACAACACTTAACGGACACTGCTTAGCACCACAATGGGCGAAAAATTACTGATACCTTTTTTTTGCTAAAAAGAAAGGTAATTGAGGGCAAAATCACGGCACATTCACACACGCACAATGTTTTTGGTGCCTGGATGCGTCACCTTTGAATGTGTCGTGTGTTTGCACTGAAATAATTTTGAAAATTGCTTACCAACTAGCCCAACAACCAGCTTTTTTACTCTAAGATAAGAATTAGCTATACGCGAGTTTAAATAACAAGGTTAATTATCACAGGAAGACACGCACAGTTTCGTTCACGTCGTTCTGTCGCGTACGTAGAGAAAACAATGAAATCTCACAACTCAGAACTTGAACATGAAGGCAATGGTACAACAACACGGTAGATGGCTTGTACCACATGTCACAAGGGGACGTGTCTTTCGTTAAAACCCGCCTATATGGAAATGTATCAAAACGGAATAACAACCTATGAAGCGACCGGAAAACGAACGCTATCTGTAAGAACAGCGAAACGCGAAAGCACGACAGCGAGGTTCGCGGTTGCTCACCTAAAAAAGAAAAAAAAGAAACGTCAATAAAGGCGTGCATGGCCTCAACGAGCGCTGTCTTGTTGTGTATGTTTGTAATTCAATTGGCGGTACAGTCTGCTGTCCCTCTTTTGTTCTCGTCAGAATTCGTGGCGGCGCATGCATGGCCGGTCCCCCCAGTGGAAGTGGTGGAGACATAGCGAGTGCTGTGTCTATATCGACTGAACTTCCACGGCTGTACCTATACGCCGTACATATATAGGCACCGGGCCACATTGCTGCGTGACACATTCATATCAGATTCACCACCGGTTCCTGGCGTGGCTCGAATTTGCGTGCTGGGGGAGGGGGAACCCTGGCGTTTTTACTGCCAAGTTTTTATAGATTGGCTGCTCCACGCCTGTATACGTGTTTCACCACTGGCGAAGTCCCAGCTGTCTCGCCAAACTTAGTCCCTCGCGCTTCGCCAGGGCTGTTTACACAGGCGCACGCACTAACACACGCGTACGTGCAGTTGACCAAATGTGCACGCGAGTGTGCGAACGCACTTGATTGTTTTGCGAGTGAAGCCATGCAAAGCGTTTTATATCTTTATCGCGAAAGGACCGCCAACGCTGAGGGCTCGGTTAATACAAACAGAGCAGGAACTCATTCATCATTCTGTCGGCTCTGTTTAGCGTGAGCGCTTATGTGGTGTGGACCGCTATAGTCTATAGTTTGTTCCGTTCTCGCTTGTTTGTTTGGGCCGCGACTGGATCGAAAATTGTTTCAATTAGACTGAATACCCCACAGCACTTAGCAAAGACGGCGTGCGTAGAGGGTGGTTGCATTCTACCGAAATCGGCTGCCGATAGCACATCCATACTACAGTTTAGTTCGAGACGTCTATATCGATAGCTTTAATGCTTCGTGATACTCCAAGATCATAGAAATGATGAAGATGCTAGTACAATAACTGATAGGGAATACTAAGCTTCTTGTTTCATTGGCCAATTTGGCCCCTGCGTAAGAGGGTTAGAAAGGAATGAGAGCAGTGTATCGTGGATATTTACGATCACGACAAAGCACTTAGGTTTGATTGTTTGATCTGAACAAATAAGCGTTTCGAACTTCCGCAGAACGTGATGAAACCACATACTACAAAACATTGCCCGTGAAATTGCTCTTTGAGGGGATGGATGTAGACCACCCCGGGCGCCTGCCGGCACCAGCGGCGTCAGCGGCGGCTGCCTCCAGGAAGCGGATGGGACAAGCGAGTGACAGCGACAGTGAAGATACTCATGCTCACTATCTCAGCAGCAAGGACTTTTCAGATGACGGTTTCCAACCTGTGCTGAGCCGCAAAGCGAAGAGGAGGAACATGAGGACATCCTCATCCTCAACTATTCAAACTGTAAGTGAAGCGCCAAAATCCAACACTTATACCATCCTGTTTCTGCCTGCACTTCCCACCGTCCGCATGAAACGCCTTTACAGACAGTCTGGGGGAGGTCTCTGGAAACGCTCGTGCCAAATGAGATCACGGACATAAGAGTGAACTCCAGAAAGAATATACTGGCTGTTGACGTTTTGCACGCAAGTGCGTTGGGCGTTCTACGCAGTGTAACTGACTTGAACGGCAACCAGGTGCGCTCTCATGTTCCCTTGTGATGTGATGTAGTAACCGGCGTGATCTACGACATAGATGTGGCTATTTCCAATAATTACTTACAATTTCTTGTCAAGTCAAACTCTGATACTCCAATTGTTGATGTCACCCGGCTAGGCAAGTCTCGCTGTGTGAAGATTGCGTTCAAGAGCACATCCCTCCCCTCTCATGTGAAGGTGGGGTACTTCAGACATGCTGTGCGGCCTTTCATTCCAAAGCCTCTCCAGTGCCGCAAATGAATGAAACTTGGACATGTGAGCAGCGTCTGTGAGAATTCGGTGGTATGCCACCGCTGCGCCGAGCCCCATGCAGCGGATAAGTGCGTCGCAACTGTCAAGAAATGCTCTAATTGCAATGGATCTCATGAAGCCACATCGAAGGACTGCCCGCGGATTCAGAAAGAAATTGCCATCTTGAAGGAGATGGTGCGCGATCACTCATCTCATCGAGAAGCCGCAGCTAAAGTCAGAAGGCGTCGTTCACGTCGACGTCGTTCTTCAAGGACGCCCGCTACCTCCTCGTCACGTTCACCAGATCCCTCATCAGTACCACCTTCTTTGCCTCCCAGACTACATTCTGTGGGAAAGGCTGTAAAGGACAAAGCCATTGAGCATACCCTAACTGCGACAGAGTGGCCTGCACTTAAAAGCGAACCGAAGGAGTTTCATGACAGCCAGTCCGTGATCCCGGTTCGAGATCTTTCCAACCAAGACAGGCAAGTGACTGCAATCGTGCAATCATTAATTGCCACGATTCGCACGCTACTGAGCAGCATACAACCTCCATCTGCTAAAAGTGCACTGCAAATACTGGATGCACTGAATCCAGTTCTTGCTAACGTCGTATAAGCACAATGGCTCAACAAAATCTCATCTTCCGCACTGAAGTTAAAAGTGCGTCGATTTTTCAGTGGAATGCCAGTGGCATGAAGTCCCGTATCTCGGACTTTCGCCATTTGTTTGGGCCAATCAATTCCCTATACTTGTCATATGTGAACCAAACGTATCAACGCCTTATAGATTGTCCGGTTATGAAGCTTTTTGTTCAGCCGCTTGCGAAGAACGAAGCAAAGTAGTTGTTGACATTTGCACAGACTTGACTTATCTTTCGCACCCAATAAGTTCAAATGACGACAATCAGTACGTGTGTCTTCGTGCAAAGAAAAATGCAGTTTCGTCCACGCTTATTGGTGGATATACATCTCCATCATCGCGATTTGACTGCGACAGATTAAAAGACATGCTAATGAGGACCGATGGGCCTTGGATCATCACCGGTGACTTCAACACCCATCACATGCTTTGGGGGAGCACTAGGAGGAATGCCAGGGGCCGGAACATTGTTACATTCGCTTCCGACTACGACCTTTCCATCATGAACGATGGTACCCCAACATATCTGCAGGGTCTCAAGTATGGAAGTTGCCTTGACCTGAAATTGGTTTCACTGTGCTTCTCTCACAAAGTTAAATGGTTTTGCGATATTGAGACTCATGGGAGGGATCACATACCCACCTACGTGAAGATCGATGGTATCATAAAAAATTTCTCTTCCGGTGTTGTAATTGGCACTGACTGGTCGATGTTTACATCGCGTGTTGAGGACGATTGCCAAGAAGGCCTTCCCTGCAGCCTGGAAAATACCATAGCAGAAGCTATGCAAGCGTCCAAATGTAAATTACCATTTTCGTTTAAAATAACACAGTTTGACATCGAACTGGAAAGATTACGAGCTATACGAAGGCGTGCTGAACAACGATACAGACGCACAAGATCCATTTACGATCTGAAGGAAGCAAGACGGCTCCAGAAAAAGATTCAACGACTCATTTACAAGCTGAAGAGCGAACGCTGGAAAGCATTCTGCGAATCTCTAGACCCTCATAAACCGCTGCCATATATCATGAGAACAATTCGTGGTCTTCGCTCCTCTCCGCAACAACGGCACCCTTTTAAAGTTTTGGCACTCCATCATGGAAAAACAGAACTAGACGTGGCTGAAGAATTTTGCACGAGAGTTGCCGGGAATATTATGAACGAGAGCATCGACGCCGTGATTGTTCCTGTGACGCGATTACCAGAAATGAACATTCCATTCACCATGGAAGAACTGGAAGGTGCGTTAGTCGCTTCTAAGCGCATGTCATCGCCAGGTCCTGATGGTATTAATTATAGTGCGTTGGGACACCTTGGACAAAAAGCCAGAAAAGAACTTTTAACATGCTTCAACAACTCCTGGCTCAGCGGCAGTGTTCCCCGAGAATGGAAAATAAGTCGAATAATACCACTTTTGAAATCGGGAAAATCACCATTAGACTAGACAGCGTATCGCCCTATTGCCCTCGCACGCTGCCTCGGAAAAGTGATGGAAAGAATGGTTCTATTTCGTCTCGAGTGGTACTTGGAACGATACACCAAATACCCTTCTTGCATGGCAGGCTTTCGTCGGGGCCGCTCCTCCATCGACTGTGTCCTTGACTTATCGACATTTGTACAGCAAGAAAAAAGTTGCAAGCGCATATAAGTGGCACTCTTTCTTGACGTGAAGGGTGCATATGATAATGTAGCTCACGATGCCATCCTCACTTCTCTCGCAGCAATGGGCATTGGTGGACGAATGTTTCAATGTATAAAAGATTATATAACTGGCAGGGGTTTCTTTGTGCAAACAGATGAGGGCACAATTGCTGAACATTACACCTACAGCAGAGTACCAAAGGGAGGTGTTTTAAACCCCACATTGTTCAATGTTGCCCTCATTGGTCTGGTGAAGGTTCTGACAAAGTCGGTGTGCCTATCCATATACGCCGATGATATTTGCCTCTGGAGTGCTGCAGTTACTCGCCCTCAGGTGCGTGCACGAACACAGCGGGCAGCAACCCTCACAACAGCCTACCTTCAGAAACAAGGCCTAACTATATCAACTGTGAAGTGCGCGTTGATGGCGTTTACACGCAAACCAATGACGCCATACCCTGTTAACATCAATGGGCAGAGTGTCAAATATGCACGGACGCATCGTTTCCTGGGCATAATAATCGACAGAAGTCTTTCGTGGAGCCCGCATTGTGCGTACTTCAAGAAGAGACTGCTATCTATTGTACATATAATGAAATTCATGTGCGGGAAAGCATGGGGAACTTCTGTGGCCTCCATGCTACAGCTGTACAGGCCACTATTTCTGGGTCTATTGCGCTACAGCTTGCCGGTACTGACTAACACTTGCAAATCCAATGCTCATTCATTGGAGAGTTGGCAGGGTCAGTCAGGCACTGCGTACTTGCCTAGGACTGCCCCGATGAGCTTCTACTTATGCCACAATCATGCTTGCCAAAGACCATCCGGTCAGGACATATAGAGTTGTGGATAGCCTCACAGCGCACATTCGACATGCTAGCCGTGTCCCCGACCACCACTTGGCCCTTCTACCCTCCAGAAGACCACGTGCTACGTTTTCAGACGTCATAGCCAAGCACCTAAACAGCATTCCATCAAGGTATACGTCAGCTACGAGAATGGCGTGTCCTTTGTGGTGTCTCGACCAGCCGCAAGTACGTCTAGAAATTCCGGGTATCAAAAAGAAAAGCAATCACTCCACAATAGCATTGAAGCAAGCAACACTGCTATTATTACATGAGTTGTACTTGGACCGAACGCAGATATACACTGATGGGTCCGTCTCGTCCAGCAGCTCATCAGGTGCCGCTGTATTTTCGGCTGCAGCAATGACAATCAAATTTAAGTGTTCACATATGACTACATCTACAGCATCAGAGCTTGCTGCTATAAGGGCTGCTTTACAATATCTCATTCAAGAACGTCCAGGAAAATGGGTCATATTCTGTGATTCGAAGGCAGCGCTTCAGAGTTTGCAGTCTGCCATGCGTAGGAGGAGTCATGAACAATTGGTACAAGAAATAAGACATTGCCATCATGCAGCTCTAGCACGAGGGCATGATATTATATATCAATGGCTGCCTGGACATATCGGTATTACCGGAAATCAATTAGCCGATGATGCAGCCCGCTCAGCCCATGAAGGAACCCGTGTAGTCCCGATTCCTCTATCTAGGAATGATGCAGCAAGACACCTTTACCTGGTGGCTCGAGATCTTACACGCACGTTATGGTCGTCTACCAGCTTCCAAAGGTGTCAATTTTATGAACGGGATCCTTCGCTCAAGATTAAGCTACCATCACAACTTTCCCACTCCAATGCGACACTGTTATGCCACCTTTGGTTGGGTGTTGCATTCACAAAGGTGTACCCCTTTCGCATTGGTATGGCAGACACTCCTACATGCGACTCTTGCGGAGCTGAAGAGACCATCGAACACGTCTTGTGCAGATGCGCTTGCTATGACACACAGCGATGCCAGCTCCGGATGATTTTGAATCAACTTGACCCCAGGCTATTTTGTGTGCAGAAGATACCAGGACCTTGGGCATCTGCCTCAGTTGCGCAGAAAGCGACTAAACCACTGCTACTTTACCTAAAGTCAACAAACCTGAGCGACCGCCTCTGGACTGTGTGTGCTCCCCTAGTGTGCTCGTGATTGTGTGTGCCTTCTCATCTCTCTGCAACCTCTTTTCTCCCCTTCATCCTTTCCCCAGTGCAGGGTAGCAAACCGGATGTGCGTCTGATTAACCTCCCTGCCTTTCCTTGCATCTTTATATATATATATATATATATATATATATATATATATATATATATATATATATATATATATATATATATATCTTGCCCGTGAAAGACTCATTGTATAACCCTCAATTCTCTCACGATTAAAGACCTTGAATACTGCAAGGCAGTGGTTCTCGAAGTAAGCTCCATGGAACTTAAGGGCTCCGCAGGCTCGGGGTTCCACGAGCCAGTGATAAATTTTCACTGGTTTCGCACTCGCCCACTCAACTCACTTAAATGGTGATCTCGAGCTGTGATCGATGTAGGGAACCTCCATTATTCACACGCGAGCGTCAATAAGCACATGTCAGTGCGTAACAGAAGCGTGCGAGGTGCAGAATAAATCCATGCAGCAGTTTGTAGCCAGCCCCACATCGAAAATGGGCGCATGGTGGCTTCAATCTCGGGGGCCTTATATTGCCACCATGCCCATTTCGGCTATTTGAAGATAGTTGCCGCTATAGCATGTGCAGAAGTAGAGTGTATAAACCTAAAGGTAGCATATACAGCATCTCTACGCGAAAGGTTGGAAGGTTTAAAAAAAAGAATGCACATCGCGTGAATGAGTGAGTGAGTCAATAAAGTTTTATCTGATCTGGCAAAACGTGACAAAACTCGCACCTGACTAATCCCACGGCGGGACCGGTAGGTCTAGCCCACCGGCCCCATCACGGGCATGCTGGGTGGTCAGGAGTTCGTCTTTGAAGACGGGACTTCACAGAAAAGTGAACCACTCTTGCTTGCTGAACGTCAGGCCCAGTGGCCCGCACTTCCAGAGCACGTGAGGCAAAGTAGCAACCTTGCCACAGGCTGCGCAAGATCTATTCTGTAAATTTCTGGATAGTTGCTATTAAGGAACGTTTGGGTAAGAGTTGGTTTGTAGGAGCCTTTACCGACCGCGCTGCCCTCGGAACGGGTGACTTTCCTCCCGGACACAGGGATGCTCTTAGCACGCACAATGAGATAACTATTTTCTTTTCATTTACTAATAGAGAGAAAGGTCTTCCCACCACCTCATCATATGGGTTGCACATCACCGTCCAAATACCCTTGTCTTTGAAGTTATTGAAAATAAAAATGAAAGAAGCTCGCCAGTGTGTAACTTAGCAAGGTTCCCAGGCACCTACATGCTTGAAAACCCCTGCAGTGTAAGAAAACAAGTTCTACGCTTGAGCAAAGGCGCGAGCTCAGTTAGCGCGATTAAAAGAAAGAAGTCATAATAAGAGCAGCCAGCCCGCAGCAGGGGTGCTGTCTTTTGTTTCTCTTACAATTGCACAATCACCATAAAAGAAGCCTCAAAGCCGAAGCCACCTGTGCTTAAGCGTCTTCGGCGTTACGGACCCTCCACTCCAGGAACGCGATCCACGCTTCCTATGGGCCATGGCATTCGTCAGCTTGCCAACGCAAGAAGCCCTGTTCGAGACGGCGTTCACGCCTCCTCGGTATCAGCTGACATACTGGCGCTGCAAGCACCACCCGAGGAAAGCGTCTAAGCCTCCTAGGTGGCTCGACGGTAACTAACGACTCTTCCAAACATTGTGTTCACCACGCTTCTATCATCAAAGACATCGCCGCACTTATCTCAGCGGCAACAGCATATTCCTCGGCGGCCCCTGACGGTATCTAAGCGGCTCTTTCAACGATGCTGCAAGGATCACCCGGCAGGCCAAATGCTTGTCCCAACAGCTCCAGAGCTTGGCACTTTTGAACTGCGGTATCTCAACCACTGCCGTGAGTACCGGGACCGCCGTATCCTCTGCAGATGTCGCCCCTGATTTCTCGGACTCCTCACCCGACCTAGTCATGGACGTCATGCGGACAACATCTTTCTTTGACCAGGAGCTGCACAGTTTTGCCGGGCGAACTACCGGATCCTTGCACTTCACATTACCGTTAGTGGCTGTATCGGAACTACCAGAGATTCCAGGATTCTAGGACAATGCTTCCTGTGAGTCGAAACGGCGAACGCTCTAAACATCTGCTATGCCAGGACGGAGCATAGAAAATTGCGGGAAGCCATCGACCACCTTCGCGATGCTCCCAAAGCCTGGTGCAATTACGAAGGTGCGCAACAATCCTGTCCTGAACGGTGTTCCCGATAGATTACTGTTTTTCGGCCCTTTCATACGGCATCAGCCCTTTCCCAAACGACCCAGTATGTACAACTCATACCTGTGAGACGCACAGACTCGACGGTGCAGCTCAGGCGCGCACAAACATGCCCCTCTCAATGGCCGAAAAGACTGTGTAGTTGTGCCTTGTGACTGTTACGAAGGTGCGACGCCAACACGGTCCCGAAGGCGCCACTGCTCCGAACTCCGCCACCAAGGTCACCAGCCGTTTGGTAGAGTATGCTACTCAGCTCGCGACTACTTCTGCGCAGAGCTGGTAGACAAGCGGACGAGACGACGGTGAGGTTAGGCGAGGTTTATGTACAGCATAGAAATAGATGCGTTACATATTCGGCACTGGGGCCGACAGCTTAGGGACTCTAAGAGCCCAGATGCCTTCTCTGACGCGTACATCGGCTTCTCTCGGACGCATAGGTCAACTGCTAACGACGCACCGCTTGGCTTTTTTATAGACACCGGGAGGACGTTTTGCGTCACCAACGTCCAACCCGAAGCACCGCTGGCCGTGATGCCAGATGGCAGGTGAATAGCCTGGAGGGCCCCGTGTCGTCAATGTATACTGCTTTTGGTAACGATTGCCTAGCCTATGTGGTGCTCGACTTCCAACCCGACGATTTCTGGATCAAATACCGGCCACGACAGCCGCATTTTCAAGGAGGGCAAGAATGCCAGAGGCCCGTGTTCTAAAGGTTAGGTGCACGTTAAAGAATCCCAGGTGGTCGAAATCTCCGGAGCCCTCCACTACAGCACCCCCCAAATCACACCATTGTTTTGGGGTGTTAAGCCCCAGCAATCATTATCATAGTGTACTTTTGACAGGCAGGGAACAGTAGCTCCTTTTGAGCTGCCGCTATGGTCCTCGATGGTAGAGTCTGGCTGCCATTATTTCTCAATGTTTCTTTAGGGCAGAACATACACGAACCGCTCCCACATTTGTCTTACCACGCACTGTTACGATTTACTTGTGCCGTGTTGATAGCTCCCGGTGGCTATGCAGACGCAGCCGATCCGGAGATAGAGCACCAGGAACCATTCACTCCTGGAAAACCCACGTTCCTGCAGTAGCATAGCAAGTTTACTCTTCTCCACATGATGATGAAGACAGACGCACCGAGTAGTTGGCACAGAATGCGCCTCGAGTACGGTTAGACTACTTCGCTTAGCGTTGTGTTAGTTTAGTGCGACTCTCTCTCTAGCCAAGATCCTGTGCAGCTGGGTTTCAAGACCGCTGCCTTCAAGAGCATGTCAACATGGGCACCTGGAGAGATGTACTGTAACTAGCACGCTCCAAGGGGCGCAGGACATTGTAGGAAATGGCTTTCACGATCTCTTTCACTATAGCTTCTCACCAGAAACTCTTTACACATTTTAGCGAGAAACTTCCACTACCACGCTTTACGACCTTGCTTTCGGTGACGTTAGCATAGAAGACACCAAGTGAACATGCCAACTTGTGATGCTATGTGTTTATGTTTTTGTTGCTCTTGCTCGAAATGGCGCATACAGACACAACTAGTGGTCACACCATGGCTCATACGAAGGTTTGCTGAGATAACCTATACGAAAAGTTGTAGCACTGTTTGTTCTTTTTTCGACATTCACCGGGGTTTCTCTCAGACTCTTTTCGTCATGCATAATTTATGCTTCTACATAGAGTAAATATTTTTTTTCTAAACAAAATCAATAACTCCACTGCTTCTGAAATCGTCTTGGTAGAGGTACCGGGACGGCATTAGCTTTCCCATAGTCGAATACGTGTACTCTCCAAGTCGTTCACCCTTTGTTCTGAACTCCGTATCATGTTAAAATCATATGTCACCGGGACAGCTCAATGCTCTGTCGTATAATCACGTAAAAATGGTGTACTCTTAGTCGTACACCTCCTGTTCTGACCCTTTCCTCTTTTCGTAGAACGCTCAAGCTTGCACTCAAGGCGGACTGGCTCTTTGCTCTTCCACGTGAAAAGAACATATCTTACTCTAAATCGGAATCGTTTTTTTTTCAGTGAGGTAGCTCTTTCATACAGTGCTCTAAAATGTGTTCATCTTCGTCAGACATGCTGAAAACTCACAAAGTGCCTTACGCATAATCCTATATGCGTTATATATATAGGACGACGAAAGCTAAAGGCCAACATAGAACGTCATAACAACGTCCCTAATTTTGACGCTATACATGTGACGTCATCGAGTTATGACGATCTTTTAAGTTACTCATGTTGACGCCGCTGACAGCAAGCTTTTACGCTTAGTTAGACACCTATGGCTTTCGTCATAAAAATTGGAGCTTCGAGTTTCAACCAAACCCAGGCACTCTGCGTGGCAGTAGAATATTCGACAACAGAACCACGGCACTACTTGAAACTGCTTTGCGAAAGACAATGTACGGATGCCATGACAGCCAAACCCGATATATTCAGGCTGCGGGGCATCACACAATGTGAACGTCGTATGTGTAAAGTTGAGCCGCGAGAAAGATGCGTCCTTTCTCTCCGATAGTAGGGTACACTCTTAGAAAAAAGGTGGTAGTACTTGCTATTTTTGGGGCAGTAATGGTTTGTCACATATGTTACAACCCTGGTGGTAAGCGCAGTTAGTAATGGAGAGGGTGGTAACAGTTACAACCTCTGCTGTTACTACCAGCAGTTAGTAACTGTTACTACCCTAGCCGTTACCACCCATTAGTAGTAACTTTTAAAGGTTTTAAGAAAAAAGTAGTGACTCATGCTACGTAGTTCATTCATTTTCCATATTATTTCTCCGCTACTAAAGTTGGCTGATTAATATATTACAACTATACCGATTCGGGTAAGAAGCGGGATGTCCCATCAATGCGAAAAGTGCATAATCCAAAGAACTTCACTATTTTTTTAAGTACACATGCAGTGAGAAATAAGCGTGGGGTGTATATAGCCCCAGCATTACAGGGGCATGTCTGGCACAGGGGAGCACTTGCGTTTCATGAATTATTTTAACAAATATAAACCTATAACACTATATTATACTACCTGGTTACGTGTGTTTGGTGACGTAGCACATGCCTTTTAATTAGCCATGCTTATATAAATCAATATCTCATATTTATTTATTATAAAATGGCCACAAAAAGGCAATATGTACAGTGGCCGGAGCAATGTACCAAACTCATTCTCAGAGCATTTGAATGCTTCACACGACTAATACATCTGCGTTTTAAAGGTAATAATCGTACTAGGAGTTTGACGCCCCAATACAATGATAATATTTAGAGACACGCCACAGTAGATAAACTCTGACTGTCCTGGGGGCTAATTGTGACCGTCTGTTTATCTTGATCTGCCGGTCTTGTTAATATGTGCTGTCATTTACTAAGTTTGTAGTGATTGTCTATTACGACACGTGTAGCACTTGCTTATGGTTCGTTAACTTGTACTTCTTCGTTTCGACAATATCAGAATGACGTTTACATATCTCGGTTGCGTAATTTAAAACAAAATGTATTCTCATGATTTATGGATACCTTCTGCGGCATTTTTTCGTGTAATGATTATACGTTGAGACGATTCCTCTCAAATTATCGGAATCGCATTCACACACTATATTGAAATAGATAGTCAAAAGCCGGGTAGCAAATAGGTAGTAACGGGGCAAGAAAGCTGGTAACGGCTGCAGTTACTGCCTCTTTCATTTCAGTTACTAACTGTTTACTAACGTAGGTAGTAAAGAGGTCGCAAAAAGTTAGTAACGGATGCAGGTAGTAACTGTTTACTAACATAGGTAGTAAACAGGTAGGAAAAGGGTAGTAACGGTGGAAGAAAGGTAGTAACTGTCGCAGTTACTACCTATTTGCCTGCAGTTGCTACCTTTTTACTAATTTTTTTAAGAGTGTAGACGTGGTACTCTGAGTCGTCCGTGTACTTTTTCATGGTGATAGCAGTAGCCACCTCAAGCTCATTTTTGCCGTGGCCGAGATGGGCAGTCATCGTCAAATGAAACCCAAGCATCGGCAAGCAGTTGCAATGGTACAGCGCGCCCTCCAGTCATCACTGGTGACAGGTGCGCGCATGCGGTATGGTATAGCACTGCACACATATACGCGCCTGCCCATGGTGACAACTGGACGATGCACACTATATATTGTAGTGACTAAGACAATGAGACAATGCCTGTACGCTCTCACTGGTCGAGCGCGAGCCCAAGCTTCGTTGCAGCTTTTCATCATCAAACTCGGCCATGACTGCGAGTGCTCATAGCTGCCGAAATTGTTTCTGGAGGGCGGCGCTGGGAGTGCCGTGGTGGTCGGTCATGTGTACCCTTTGAGCTGTACTGTTGAACAGTCATATACTCCGTTGGACGACTCTGGCTGTGTCGAGGCGGTCGGTGGCAAGAAATCCGGAATGCAGTACTGCGACTGCCCACACTGAGCGGGGATTCTGAACTATTTAGGCCGGGTGAAGATGCGATGAGCTGTCTCACTAGACATCAGCGACATCAATGTGCAGACATCACTCGCGGATTTGCGAGGAAAGTCGTGCTCATGCGGCATCGCTGATGTACTGGTGGTCAAGGTCCTTGCCAGTGTGTCACGTGCACTGAATCCGACCAGGCCAGTTGCCTTGTCATCGGGTGAAACAGTGAGCTGCACCAGTATGACTTCGACGACATCATCTGCAGGCGTAGTAGGCACTTGGCACTCGTTTAGGGAGACGGCACTTGGCAAGTGACGAGCGTTCACGCACTCAGCCAGTGACTGCGAAGATGGCGGGGATGGTGTGGCTCCAGACTGTGGGCCAAACTGGCCGTTGTGACTTGTGCTTCGTCTCCGGCTGGTTGTGAGGGAGTGACGTCGTGTGTGTGTGTGTGTGTGTGTGTGTGTGTGTGCGTGTGTGCGTGTGCGTGTGTGTGCGTGTGTGTGCGTGTGTTTGTGTGTGTGCGTGTGCGTGTGCGTGCGCGTGCGTGTGCGTGTCTGTGTGCGTGTGTGTGTGTGTGTTCTACCCATTCTTCGTGCCCGTCTGAAGGAGAGTTTTCAATTGAAGAATGTGTGAGCGTAGCGCACACCATTATTACGCCTCTACATGCTTGGCGAGTGCATTGCCCGACGATAGTTATAGCGCGAGAACAAAACGACGACACAGAGACAAGAAGGACACGAAGGTCCTTCTGTGTCATTGTTTGGTTTCCGCTATAATTATCGTCATGCCATACCAACTAGCCCAAGCTGCCACACTTCTTTGCCCGAGTTGTGTCTTCTGTTAGATTGGAAGGTCTAACAGAGGGTTAGTTTCAGGATGTTAGAGTCAATTCGGTTCCTGAAGGCACATTTTTTTTTCTTTTGAATGTTCAAGCAAACTGTCGACTAAAAAATGTATAAAAATTTATGTGACGTAGCTTTTGCAGTTCCACTGTACCACTCTCAATACTGTGGTGGAACATAAGAAGAGTGTTAAAGCGCGTTAAAACCATGCCTGGGCGTTCCGGGGGTCAAAATATTCTTCAAGCTTCATGCTGGTGTCCTGTCAGTTAAGATGTGGATGTCTGACAAAGGTTTATTTATTCCGTGGGCTGATCACTGATTTTTGTGTTAGAAGCTGTAAACAATCAAGCATGCTTTTCTTGATTGCTAAAACGGGGGTTTCCTGTATTTTTTTAGATTCCGCACATTGTTTTGAGATTTTCTGCAAAGGACAAAAAAAAAAACGCCCGGTCTTTCAGAGCCTTTTCAAAACACTCATTGGGTAACTACTGCAAGCACGCATGCTTGATACCCACTAGGACATTAATAAAAAGTTTTTTGGGTAGTAAGCTGGCATTCGCTATGCTATTTTTCGTCATTCTTCTGAAAAGCGTGATATCCGCTAAGCTATTGCGAGGTATTTTGTGCCTATTGTTCATGCAGTGGCTGACGACAATGAGGAATTATGGCTGAAGTGGGTATGTGCCACACCTAATAGGGGAACAAAAACAGTCTTTTGTAATGGGTTGGTGCATTAAACGGTCCACTCGTTACGCTATTCGCATTGTGCCACGACTGGTTGTTCTTTCACTGTTTTAAAACGTTTTATAAGTCTTATTAACGCGATTTCTTTCCCGACATCAAACCTGTCTAAGGCAAGTTTGCACACAAGTCACAAGCACCGTGGTAGAATACTGGGCTGGCACCCAGCGGACCTGGGTTTGATTCACACTGTATCATTGTTGCTAGTTTTTTTTCTGATTTCGCGTACTATGTGGTTACAGACAAAGCGGCAGCGGGGGACAACTGCGCGTGACAGGAGTTGTGATCTCATAACAGCTTTCGGTGGTGACTGTAACGATTTCCCACTGGACCCACAGTGGTTAGGCGGATTGAACTATATATATAGTGATTTAGCCATTGAAAACAAGGATGGATTGAAAACAAGGATGTATGACATCGTCATGATATTGGCTCGGCATAGTATTTGGAACAGGTGCATGGCTATACGTCATGCTGATGTTGATTCTCGACAAGCTATAGAATACTTACGTGAGTCTTCAACTTCGTTTCTAGAATTGCAAAAAAAAATGTAAAAGGATATGCTCAATTGGATATACCTCACATGGAATCACTATTATACGTGAAAAAACTGTAGAAAATTGTAGCAATAACTGTAGAACTAGAAACAATTGTACAATACTGTTAACAATTGAAGCACCACAATGAAAAATGGCGTGTAGCTGAGTTGTCTAACGTTGCTTGTTGTGGAGCGAGGCGTCATTGGTTCGAATTCCTGGTAGAGTACTTCTCAACTTCTTGTCTTATTAGTTTTTCTTTTTGCCTTTTCATATATAGATACATGTATATGTGCTGGCCATGACGGCGACGGCGAAAATCTGCCGATAGTGTCCATGTAATTGATATCGTAGTAACAAACTAATTTAGGTTAGTTTTCCTCAACCTTCATGTTTAATTGCGACGTAATAACGTAGAAAACTTAGCTTGAGCATGAGCGTCAGAGGCGCAAACTGCGCTTTACTTCCAGGGGACTGGGGAGGCTTCTTTTCTACGTGCATGTGCTTCTAAGTATAAGCACTCGCAGACTGAAAAGCTTCGGGTGGGATAGAGCGGAAGTGTGAAATCCCCACTCCCTCCCTGGCTCCTCCAATAATGTGTGTTCTTTTTGTTTTACGGTTAACTGTAGAATTATAATATCTAAAATTATCGCCACGTTCCTTCCTCAAGTTTTGATACCACCCCGTTACACTGTACGTAATTCTCAGCGCAAACCGCGCCTGCAGTGTTGGACACGCTCAGGGACTGTAGTAGATCATTCATAGAGTAACATAAAAATCAAAAGAGTGGAAACTCGGACCAAAAGCGGTGGAGCGGTGCAGCTTCACGCCAGCCGTAAGATGGCAACACATCACTCACTGCTTCAAGGAAACACAAGTACTAGTCATTTACTGTACCTTTTCTAGTGCAGAGTAAGTCTACAAGTTTTTGCGACTGTGAATTCGGCCTGAATCCGTCTTGATCGTCTGCGATTGTACAGTGCGATAACGTCGGGCTGGGGTCAAGAATTAATCGGATGCGAGAGAAGTGCACATGGCGTCAATGTGACGGCAACGTTGTCACGCTCCGTTTTCATGGGAATTTAAGCCAATGAAGAAGTACGGGCAGCAGCAGGGAGACGCCATAAATCATGTACAATAGCGTGCCCGTCGTGCATCGCGGTCTTCACTTGTTCCGTCTGCCTCTCGGCTTGGATGCTGCTATATGTGTACGAACGCCATCATTCTTTTGTGAAGTGCGTATTGCATTCGTCATTGAAGCCTTAAACTAATATTTCTCGCATTGTGCTGTTCGACGCAGTGAGCTTTTTTGTGCTCTGCACTTCGCGTATTATTTTCGAGGACTGTTCTACAAGAAAAAAAAAGAACCTGTTTGGAATGCTCTGCAGCACGTTTACGACGGAATCGTTTCTATCATTTCATTTTCTGTTAACTAAGGCTGTATTATTGAATATCTTTAAACTGTATTGGGCCTTAAACAAGAAGGTCACCCATGAAGTGACGTTGAAGTTAATCGTGAATTGCATGCCGGGCTCAGAATAAATGTTAACTCTTATTGTTTTCTTGCACCTCGTAAGGCTATATGGCACGCTATTAAGTGGTATGCTGTTATATGGCACGCTGTTAAGTCGGGCATGGACACAGGAAGAAATTTAGGCATTGTTCTTTATCATGCCACATATCTGAAATAGAGCTCGATCACTTAAAAACACCACCCCAGGCATGTTTAAAAAAAAAAGCGGCAGGCCTCTCAAATGGTAGCATTACACGTTTTGCATGCATGAATTTCAAGTCAGCTTAAAGTAGTGGGGGAGCAATCCTAATGCTTTCTCTTCGTAAGTTGTATATGTTCGGGATCGTAATTCTTGTTGCATTTCTACCGGGATCGGCACTTCAGTGCTTACAATCGAGATTGACTGCAATTTACTATTGCGAAGAAACACCTTCAGAAATATCTGTGAATTTCGTTTTCAGATTTAGAGCACATTGTAATGTGTGTGAACTGGAATTACAGTACGAACGCATGCAGCGGCTACAACGTGTAGATGGTGCAGGTGTTTCGCTGTCCTCATTATGAACATCACACGACTGGGGGAGAAGGCACACTGGCGCGAATAATCACGCCGTCAACACTGAGCATAATCGTGAGCCAGGACGCTTTGATTGGTCTGCCGGCAAGCATCCTGCTCCACAAGATCCCCGCCCGACTGTCACTCACAGTTGACGGATCAGGGCAGGGCACGTATATGTGCCCTGCACAGACAGGGTGCGTCACGCCCTCAATCTGCGTGCACCGGTGGAACGATTTGCCACCTCCCTGCCACTCGAGTATTCCTATTTTCAACACGGACGTGGTACACGCCTCGATCAAACAAGAACCTTCTCCAGCACGACTTATTTTCGGGAGGAAAGAAACTTAGCGCGAATAACAACAACTATATAGGCGTCAAACCTGTCCTGTAGGTATTGGAATGACAATTGGAGAGAGTTTGTAAGTGCGAATGTGAATTGGAATTCGAGCTGTAAATATTTTGACTGCATAGCAAACGGCAACGTTCATGAAATACGGTGTACACAGAAGGAATTAGGCCTATCGGGGTACACCACATCCTGAAATCACACATTAGAAAGCAAGCGTCAAGATATGCTAAAGCTGCTCCCGAAACGCCCATACGTTGTATACTGTGAGCGCCACGCAGATGATAATACAGTTTAAAGGAACATTAAAGAGAAAAAAGATTGTTCGCGTATTAGAAAAACACATTTTAACAATTCTGGAAACACCACTCCATACCGTGACACGACACTTGGTAAGCAAGAAAACGCACGAAAAGAAAAAATTGGGTGCAATTGTCACCTTATGATTTCCGCACTAAACACCGTGACGTCATAGGTTTTGAAGGGTCCATACTGGGTCTTGCGTAGCTTCTCAGGATTACAATGAAGCACATTGTCATCTGTATATGGCATTGACCTAGCATATGACGTTTCGAAAAAAAAAAAACTCAAGCCAATGTTCCGAAAATACGAAAAATTCATTTCAAAAAGTTTCACGTCAAGCGCGGAGATGTCGGCGCGAAATTTAAAAATAAAACTTCAGCCTTGATTTTATCTGCTAATAATCAACTTAAGATAGCAAAACGTGTGGCACTACAGTTGTCACAGAGCAGTTTGTCTATCTAAATCAAGTCATTGTTTCTATTTTGTGACTCTTTAAAATTATCACCGCAGAGAATTGCTGGTGCGGACGAGTTGCAGTGCTGAACGAGCAACTATGGCATCCTTTGAATGGTCTCCACACCATGATGGAACGATAGTGCAATGCGATTCGGTAAAGCATGATGCCACACTCTGTCTACAATTTTTGGTATGTCGGGCGTCAGGTCATTCTCTTGACTTAAACCATGGAAAAGTGTTGTGCTTCTTTCTGTCGCTTATTTTGCACAGCATATGTCCTTTTGCTGGAAACATGGGAAATAGGGTATTAGTAATTCTCCCTCACGCCGTTTTTGTAGGCGTACAGACACTCAATACTGGTGATGTCCTGCTAATTAGGACATATTCACACGGGAGAAAGGAGCCTGGCATGCAAACGGGCTCATGATCAGGATTTGTGATTTTAGGGAGCCTTCATGTGCGTGCGTCTCCGTGTTTTAGGGTGGTGACAACCCCTATCATGGTTGCTTACAACTGGCTAAAATGGCCGCCATATTTGACGGGCCGCCATGTTGGTTCTTAGCTGTCACTCATTTGTATGGAAGGCAGCATGGGTTTGAATGAGGAGAGCGTGGTTTATATATATATATATATATATATATATATATATATATATATATATATATATATATATATATATATATATATATATATATATATATATATATATATATATATATATAGCAAGTTCTGAAAGTTGGTTTCTTCTCTTATGTTAGCCGCCTGCCGTTTTGTAGAACAGGGAAAACGTGTTAGTGACCTGAGTTTGTAGAAAATACCGTTAAAACAGTTCGTTTCTCCCACCTGGCAGACCCACTGCATTGGCGGAGTGAGGATATTTAGAGAGCATATATATTTGCGAGTGGGAGAGCCTCAATGTCTCTGTGATCGAAGTTCAATGTCAGCGTGGCATTCCTGAAGCAAATTCACCTGAAATACCTTAGTGCAAGGCTCGAGACCGTGCTGTATTATATTACGGTACCCACACACTAAACGAAAATATTCTGAAATAACCTCAAAACCGGAGTAAACCACTTGTCCTCTAGAGAACTACCGTTTCTGGGGGTTTGTTTGACCAACTACCAGTTGTAGTAAAAATTTACTCTCGTGCTGAGTTTTTGAATGTAGGAAGGGTAGTAATTATTTACCCCACTTAGGTTTTGAGCGAGTATAGAGAGAGTAAATTTTCACTGCCTTCGCAAGGTTTTTCAGGTGATATCTGGGAGGTATTTAAGGTGGTAAAAAAACTAAAGTGGGCGGGTGCATTCGCCCCAAAACTTGACAAGAGAGAGAGAGAAAGATGCAAGGAAAGGCAGGGAGGTTAACCAGACGCACATCCGGTTTGCTACCCTGCACTGAGGAAGGGATAAAGGGGAGAAAAGAGGTTGCAGAGAGATGAGAAGGTACACACAATCACGAGCACACTCGGGGAGCACACACAGTCTACAGGCGGTCGCTCAGGTTTGTTGACTTTAGGTAAATTAGCAGTGCTTTAGTTGCTTTCTGCGCAACTGAGGCAGATGCCCAAGGTCCAAACTTATTAATTATCAAATGACGGCAGAATTGATGACACATAGATAGCCATACAGACAAATATAGACATATATACAACAAGTGCAGAATAAAACACCACTTCAACAGACTGCACGCGTTACTCTACTGTACTTCGACAATCCGGTATATAGAAGCATGCCTTTTTGAACTGCCGTGTAGTGCCGGTAGGAGAGCTGTTTTTTGCATCGATTAACAATAATGGTTAAACGTGCAGGCATAAACTTCAGGTGGGCTTCAGGTCACTAGGTGTCACACCAACCTTTTATTTTATAACCCAGCCGATCTTACCTTTTTGAATATCCAATAATTAGCTCGCGCACCGGCCTGTTGCCCACACCAGTGTTAATACTGCTGATGCACAAGTCCAGAAAATATACCTGCACACAGACCACGGCAGCGCAATGGTTTTCATTGAGTGGCGGTGCACCAACACAGTAGCAGCACGTATTCATGACAACGCGCGTAGAAGAGCGGTGAACGCATGCATACAAGTTTCTTACCGAGGGCGTACTAGGCCTTTTCGAGGAGCACGGCTATGCGATGAACCACAGCAGGCGATCACAAAATACACCTCCTGTGCGAATTCCGTCGTAATTTTGGACTGCACAATTCGTGCTGCACTTTACTCTAGCAGACATCGTCTTCTGTTGAACAAAATATATGCGATGCTTCTTTTACCTGCCCTGGCGACGCACTCATACTGGCTGCAGCTTCATGTCGACGACGTACCGATCTCCCATGGGGAATATTTGTGATATAGGCTAACAACCGACTTGCTTAGTGCACATGTACTGCAACGTTCAGGACCGACAAACACACAGAAGGACTGACGGACATGAACAGTAAATTTGTAATTGATAAAGCGAAATCCTTTTTGCCATTCTTGAGCGAGTTTCGCAGTGGTTCCGCATGTCATTGAAGGAAAGAACGAATACCCCATGGCAAGCCGCACAAACTTTAGTTGTGTTGCATCTGTGCATGACTACAAGAGTCTACAGCGAACGCGTTCCTCGGCTCGTCTGTCTAGGCTCCAAATGCCCTTCCTCAGCGACCGAGGTGAAAGTGCAGGAACGTGAACCAGCAAAGAAAGACGCGAACGCGAGCGCCTGTTGGTGGTTTACGGGCCTCGCGTTTATAAGCTCTGACAGTGTACCAAATTCTCTCATTTATTGAACATCACCTCTGCCAGATGGGAGGCGGCAATCCACAGCTAGTGTTTGGCAGATCACCTCTGGGCTGTCCACCAAGCCCGCGAGGCGGCTGAGGAGCTCGACATCTCAGTCCCCACGTGGGAGCTGCCCGCAACACAGTGATCTGTGTTTTGGAGGACCAAATAAAAGTTTATCCAATCCAATGTGGCGACGGCTTCAGAAACCGACGAAACGCAGATAGTGGATGCATGCAGGACCACACGTCCGACTAGTCATATCATTAGACTGCTGAAGTGCACTTCGACTACGAGGATAAACAAGCATAATCAAGTTAACCAGCTTTCACTTACATAACCCGGCGTAGCCGAACGAAGCCTGATCAGTTTTCTTATTGTGCAAGTTGTGTTTACGTTGCTCAAACTGCTTTTCGTCGCATGAATAAGTCCATAATTTCACGAAATATGCGGCGATATATTCAATTCGCTCGCAATACAATGGGTACTCTCCTCACAAACATGGGTAGAAGTAGTCGGCTCCAAGCACTCTCGCTTAACTCGTGTAATCCAGCGTTTTCGTTGGCTAGAGCAAGTCGGGAAGTGGGACAGTATCCAGATGGTTTTCCATTGTGGCACGCAGCACCCTGGCATTCACACTCTAAAAGCTCTTGTAGGTGCGCTTAGTGCGAGGATGGTGTCGTAGCGGAAGCGAGGTCTACGGTGTAGTCAAGCGCAACTCTTACCGCAGCTTGCACACCCGCGCCAACATGCAGCTGGTGCAGTACGGCGGAGCAGGAACGCCTGCCGGCGAGAACCAAAATGGCGCTTGTAGCCATAGAAACCGGGACTGGCAACCTTGTGTCTTAGCGGTGGCGGCAAGTGGGGGTCGAAGAGCTGACACAACCCTAATGGCGAATTCCGTTGAGAGAACAGAAGTAGAAGGGCAGGGCACTGAGGAGGGGGGGGGGGCAGAGCACTGAGAGCAGGGCCACCCAACCTGCCATTGGGATGCACCGCGCTCCTGGAGGGCATGTGACAAGGTGACGAGTAGGGAGACCATGCGACTGAAACATTCAAGCCCCGGCATATATTCTGTGGGGCAACAGTAAAACACGCGTGAAATCGGTCAGCCACGTATTCTTCATTATCATAATACCAAGTATGCTTGTGCAATGACTCATTCGGCAAAAGACCAGCTCTCATCGTATACCTAGATATCATCGGAGCGTCTATACGAGCGCTACGTGGCTCACGTAGCGCTCCATATTATTTAGGTGTTTCCGCTCGGAAAGTGTGTCTACCCATCGGACAAGTGACATCAAACGATTTGTGAACTTCAGGGGAACATTTGGACACCAAACAAGTGGACCTCCGACGAACGCACGGACCGCAAACGTCCGAAAACAGTAAGCTCAAGTGATGGACGAGCTTCGCCAAAAACCATCTCGGCGTGGCAGCTCCGACGCCGCCTGCGTCTAGGGAGTGTTACGAGCCGCGTCGGTGGCCGCAGCGGACCCAGTAGGTAGCATGGAGCTGGGTGGTGGTCGTCATTCCGCAGGCCACGGGGACGTTCAGAACCCTCGAGAGCTGAGGCAGAGGGACAGGCGTAAAGGAAAACTTAACGAGACGTTTATTTGCAACATGTTGGACAGTAACGTCCGAACGACGACTCTTCTCGCGACACTCTCCTGTTTTCTTCTGGCGGGCTGCTCTCCTTGCCTCGCCATGCAGTTCCGAATATATAGGCGGAATATCTCTTCGGGGAACCAACCACTCATGGAGAGCACAACACAAGTGTCCCTTCACACACGTGGCAGCTGCACGTGGCACACGCGCGGGGACTCGGAAGCGACCACGCAGGAGAAATTCACGGCAGTTTCTACTGTAGCACACCACCGGCCTTCCGCACATTCCAGAGGGGCCCGCCCGTAGCCACTGCCCCGCAGGCAAAGCGCACAGCCGAGACAAACACAGCCGGCGCAGGTGACAACCCGCCCCCACACAGAATGTCCGAGATTCCAGAGGGGCCCGCCCGTAGCCACTGCCCCGCAGGCAAAGCGCACAGCCGAGACAAACAGAGCCGGTGCAGGTGACAACCCGCCCCCACACAGAATGTCCGAGATGACGGGAAGGCACGCTTGGGGGCATCCGGCCCAAGGACTTCACTCTAAGCCGAAAAGGACTAAAGTGGGGTATGCCATTGGTCCTTTGTAGGACTAAATGCGCTGCCACAGATTTTGAACCAATTTTGGACTAACTGCGGGAGTAACTGCAAGGGTTCAACGGTTACCCAAACACTTACTCCACTTTGTTTAAATGTTGGTCCCAGTAGAATGCTCCAGTGTGACTATCAGTTGAACCTTCTGGACTAATGGCAAAAAAATGGCGACACTGCGTTTGTGGAGTATAATTTATGTTTATTCCAATTTAATCAGCTTTGAAGAACATAGTCAGCTTGAATCAGCTTTGAAGAACACACACACACACACACACACACACATATATATATATATATATATATATATATACGCACTGTTTATTTCAAAGGAAAACACCGCAAACACTGACCACCCGCGCTACACTACAGAGAACAGACTATCGGGTATATATAGGACAGTATTTGACCTCCCATGTAGTGCCAGTGGGCGACATTTACTCGGCTTAAAAAAACAATACACGTTGACACCGTAACGCGAAAACTTACATGGGCTAATTCGTAGCAGTGATGCGCACCGATCTTTTAATGTGGATCCATCTAATCTTCAACATCACTCCAGCCCGAGAGTACGAATTAGCCCCGCCGCGGTGGTCTAGTGGCTAAGGTACTTGGCTGCTGATCCGCAGGTCGCGGGTTCGAATCCCGGCTGCGGCGGCTGCATTTCCGATGGAGGCGGAAATGTTGTAGGCCCGTGTACTCAGATTTGGGTGCACGTTAAAGAACCCCAGGTGGTCAAAATTTCCGGAGCCCTCCACTACGGCGTCTCTCATAATCAAATGGTGGTTTTGGGACGTTAAACCCCACAAATCAATCAATCAGTACGAATTATCAGCTGGCATTCGATCATGTCGGCCGAACCAGCGTTCGCAGTGCTGGCGCACGAGTCCGCAAACACAAACATAGCAGCGGCGCTTATGCGGGAAAGCCGGCGAAGCAGCCAGGCGCCCCGCCGATGCCATACCGTGTCGGCTTGCCGACGGCGTCGATAGGCTTATGACGAGTACGCCTGAATGACCACCTGCGATCGCAACATGCGGCTCGCGTGCAATTTTCGTCGTCGTTATTTTATAGTCACAAATAAGCAATAGGTAAGTGTCCCATGTTCGCGGTGTCTTACCGAGTGATGTAGATATCTGTATATTTACAGCGACGAGACCGTTCGCAGGCACGGTTCTTTCATCGTGCTGGTAAGTCGCTCCCTGTGTACCGCCGGCCGCACGATTAGTCGTATCCGCGATCGCCTACACGCTGGATTTTTGATAACGATTGTCGCGTGGAGAAAAAGACATAACTTTGTCTAAGCTACATTTTCTGTGAGTTTGTACGCGATGTTTCCTTCGCTTGTACCGGCAATGCACTCACACCGGCAGCCAGCTTGATACCGATGACGTACGAAGCCTACTTTTTCTATATATCGCTTTGAAGTTGTGGTCACTGTGTGGGTACACGACCGCTGACGAACAGCTTAATTTTATTAGTGTTGTCAGTGTTCTTCGTAGTTCGAACAAATTCAGCACATTGAAACGAGTTGTCCACATTGCCCGTGTTCGGCAGTTTTCACTTGGTTTCGGCCCGCCCGTGCTGGCATGGTGGAAACGCGAGGGCGCTTGCTGTGTGCACTGACTGCGTGTTGTACTACTTGCCTCTCATGACATCTTCTATTCATTTCATAGTGCTTTGCTTTCACAGTGGCGAATAGCCTATATAACTTGTTTTCATGATCGCCGACCACGCCGAGCATTGCAGTGCAGCATCGACAGGAGGCGATCGCGGCGCTGTTGCCCTCCCCGTTGGTCCCTGCATTGCCGGGCGTTTGCGCAAGACAATCCCTGTCACGCACTTAGTCCCTGTTGGACGAACCGTTCGTCCGTTGGTATAACGACTGTAGTTAGTCCACCTTGGCGAATTTCGGCTTATGGTGTTCGATACTGCTTTGTAACAGCTTCCCCGGCGGCCGGCCGAGACCTCGACGTACGAAGGTCATCCACCTTTGTGGGGAGAGGTCGATGAAGACAATCCTGGTGTGCTGAAGCCGTGGACACCTCGATGCGGCTCTGCTGCAATCCTCTGGTACCCTGGTGATCTGCAGCCTCTGGTAGCGTCGTCCAAAATTGGACAAAGGCTCCCGCTCTGCTGGCCAACATTCCTTCTCGAAAGACAGCACATGTGTCCACCACGCGAGAAACATAACTGCCAAGCAGGCAAGCGCCCAAACTCTCTTCCTGAGACCCACCAGGCTTTTAATTCATCCAAAATGACCTGTTCTTCATTACAATAGCAGCAGCAATTCTAACAACCCAACCTGAAATAGGCTGCTCAAATTCACAAACACGTGTCGTGATAAAGCACAAATACAAAAAAGCAATTGTACACCTGTCACACACAAAAAAATGGAACCTAAATACCCAAGCCAGATTACCTGACGCCATCAAGATCCCTAGAAACAATGACTTAAGCCGTCAGCGTTGCCATTCAATTTGCCTCTCTTGTAACGAATTTCGAAAGAGTATTGTTGCAATAGCAAGCTCCAGCGAAGTAGCCGGCCGTTCTTAGGCGACATCATTTGTAACCACGTGAGGGGACAGTGGTCCGTCTCGATAATAAACTCTGATCCCGCGAGATAGCATGCGAGCTTCTGAACCGCCCATACAACACAGGCGCATTCTTTCTCTGAAGCGCTATAGGCTTCCTCCCTTACAGTTAGTTTGCGGCTTGCATATAGCACGGCATGTTCCTCTCCTGCGTCGTTTCTCTGACACTATACTACGCCCATGCCGCGGTCACTTGCATCGCACTGAACCACGAAGGGTCTAGCGTAGTCGGGGGCTTGAAGTACAGGTTGGCTCATGAGCGCATTTTTCAGCGCTAAGAATGCCCTCGCTTTCTTCTCATCCCACTCCAGAATTTGAGGTTCGGTTTTTCTAAGAGCGTCAGTAAGCGGGCTGGCAAGCTCTGAATAACGGGGAATGTAATGCTGGTAGTACCCTGCCAATCCTAGGAACGACCACACATCTGTCTTTGTCCGGGGCTGCGGAAAATTATTAACTGCCGCCACTTTGACATCGGAAGGTCTGCGGTGGCTCTGCCCCACTATGTGACCCAGGTAAGTAACCTCTGCTCGGCCAAGTTGGCACTTCCGAGCCTTCACGGTCAGACCTGCTTCGCGGAAACGTTGAAGCACTGCTCGCAAGTGGGTGAGATGTTCGGACCATGACCCTGAAAATACTGCTACATCATCCAGATAAGGCAGGGCAAACCCCTCTAAACCCCGCAATACCTTGTCCATGAGAGCCGAGAAACAGTAGGGGGCATTCTTTAAGCCGAAGCTCAACACCTTAGGGCGGTATGTTCCTATGAAAGAAATAAACGCCGCATATCTGCTGGCTCTTTCGGTCAAAGGCACCTGCCAATAACCCCGAACGAGGTCGAAGGTAAAGATGTACTTAGCACTGCTTACTGCCTCAATTCTTTCCTCTATATTTCGTATGGGGTAGGTCTGATCCTTCGTTATGTGAATTAACCTCCGGTAATCAACGCATGGTCGCGGATCTTTCCCAGGAACCTCCACTAATATAAGCGGAGAGGTATAATCGCTTTCACAAGCTTCAATCACATCGAGCTCGAGCGTTCTTTTAATCTCGGTCTCAATAATGGCACGCTGACGCGGCGACACTCGATACGCCTTTGACCGCACGGGCTGAGTGGCCGTAAGCTCTATGTCATGCACTACCAAATTTGTTCGGCCCGGTTTCTCCGAGAACATGTCCTCATATTCTATCAGGAGGCTTTCTAGGTCACGCTTCTCGTTAGCTGTGAGCTCAGCTACCTCAACCATGGCCTTGAGCGTTTGACCAGCGTTATCCTCCTTTCTTTCCGCTCCCGAAAAGGGGAAATCTAGTGGTGGCTCTTCGGGCACGTTTACCGCCATGTTTACGACAACCTCTCTCTCTCGATACGGTTTGAGCAGATTGCTGTGGTAGATCTGCTGCGTCTTACGTCTACCTGGCATCCTTACCAGATAGTTTGTGTCGGACAGCCTTTCAACGACTTCCGCCGGACCTTCCCATTGGACATCTAGCTTATTCATTGGTGAAGGTTTCAGCCGCATTACTTGATCTCCAGCTTCAAACCGACGTGATCTTGACGACCTGTCGTAGTAGCGTTTGGCCTGAGCCTGTGCCTTCCTTATCTCATCCCCTGCCAGCTCCTGTGCTCTATGCAACCTTTCTAGCAGAGTTAGCACATAGTCAACCACCGTAGGGTCCTCCGCTCGCCCTTCCCATGACTCCCGAAGAATACGGAGTGGGCATCGCAGAGAGCGACCGTACACCAATTTTGCTGGGGTAAATCCAGTGGCTTCATGAGGTGCAGTCCTGAGCGCAAACATGGCTGCTGGCAAGCATACATCCCAGTCGACTTTGCGCTCGAAACAGAGTGCTCGAAGGACGCGTTTCATTACCGAGTGTAACTTTTCTACTGGGTTTGACTGGGGGTGATACACCGAGCTGTGGATTAATCGGATTCCACATTTCTCTAAGAAAGTTGTAGTCAGTGCACTCGTAAAAACGGTCCCTTGATCGGACTGTATTTCAGCGGGAAAACCAACGCGTGCGAAAATGGACAACAGCGCGTTTACCACTTCTACCGAGCTCAGTTCCTTTAAAGGCACTGCCTCAGGAAACTTGGTCGCGGGACAAATTACTGTTAAGACATGACGGTAACCGGATGTTGTTGTTGGAAGAGGCCCTACTGTGTCAATCACGAGTCGTTGAAAGGGCTCAGTGATCACTGGCACGAGCTTCATTGGGGCACGAACCTTATCCCCTGGTTTTCCTACACGCTGACAGGTGTCGCAGGTTCTGACAAAATTCTCTATTTCCCGGAAACAACCCGGCCAATAGTATTCCTGCAGCAGGCGATCCTTCGTTTTTTTGACCCCCAAGTGACCAGACCATGAGCTACCGTGAGCTAAGTGTAAAAGATCACGACGGTAACGTTCCGGTACCACTAACTGATCAAACTGCACCCGTCTGCGATCTAGATACTGATAAAGTATCCCGGCCCTGTTCTGATACATCACGTTTTTCTTTGAAATACCCTCCTTAGTCTGACTCCTTATATTTTGAAGAGTGGGGTCTGCTCTTTGCTGCTCTATAAGGGACGATCGATCCACTCTCAGCAAAGTCTGCAGGCTACTAGATGCAGGAGTAATCATTTCCTCACACACACTTCCATATTCAAGAGGGTCTTCCTCGTTTTCATCCACGCCTTCATCGCTCACTTGATCAGTGCTTGTTGTGATCGTGTCTACCGTGTTCGTGGGCTCTCCATCTCCGGCTTTCTCGGTGATTCTCGAGGGAACATCGAGCGGTGCGGCTCTAGTTGCGAGTTCTCGCGCCTTTGAGCGAGTGAGCGCGCACACAACCCCATCCCCGTACGCTATGTTCTTCTGTCCTAGTAACCAATCGGATCTGTTTGAAAACAAGTATGCATACTGCTTTGGCAAATAAGCAGATACTGCCGCCTCTGTGTGCAATGTGCCAAAGGGGCCCTCGATGCATACCTTAGCAATCGGAAGGCATACGCTTGATGGCTCCGCTGCTTGTTTAATCCAAGCGTACTCCCCTGTGAAATGTTCAGCTTCAACATACGAGGGATGGATCACGTCCATTGTCGCTGCCGAATCCCGCAGCACGCGACACTCTTTTCCATTTACTATCAGCTCTCTGATATATGGTTCCAGCAGTCGCATGTTTTCACCCTCGCTGTCGACTGAGAAGCAAACAACTTTTGGACTCTTGCAGACGGCCGCAATGTGACCTGGCTTGTGGCATTTATAGCACACAAGTGGTCGCCTCTTTTCAAACACACTGTTTTGGTGCTTTTCCTCAACCGTGGTCTCATTACTTACCTCCCGTTGCTTTTCGGGACCAGTGTTGCGCTCTCGATTCTCTTGGACTGAATGTCCCCTCCCCCCAGTTGCCTTTTTGATTTGGCCCTCCCACTGGGGAATTTCTCTTCTATCCAGCGCACGGCGCGAAACAAAATCCTCCGCTAGCTCCGTGGCCCTCGACACAGTGGTTACCTCCTCCCTGTCTTGCACCCAGAGCCTAACGTCTTGGGGCAAACGACGGTAAAACTGCTCGAGTCCGAAACACTCCACAATTTTCTCTTTATGCTCGAACGCCTTAGCCTCTTTGAGCCACTCCCTCATATTAGACATTAATTTGTATGCGAAATCAGCATACGACTCGTCTTTCTGCTTTACGGCGTTCCGGAACTTCTGCCTGAATGCTTCTGCTGACAATCTATATTTCTTTAGCAGGCTCGACTTAACTTGGTCATAATCATCTGCTTCCTCTTTTGTCAAGCGGGCAATTACCTCGGCAGCCTCACAGCGGTAGTAGGGTAAGCAAGCACTGCGGCCACATCGTTTTGGTAACACGCACCTTCTCGCATGTGCGCTCGAAATTTACCAAGAACAGACCCATGTCCTCTCCGGAGCGGTAAGGTTGCATTAGGTCTTTCATACTGAACGACTTCCGTTCTACTCCTCTAGATGCTTCGCTACCTTCACTACTACCTCGGGCCTTGAGCAGCTCAATTTCAAGGCGTTTCCTCTCAAGATCACTTTCTTCTACTTCGCGTATGAGCTTCTCATTTCTCTCTTCAGCTTTGCGCCTTTCATGTTCGTCTATCAGCTCTAGACACTCTGAGAGCTCGTCGTCGTCTGCGTTAAGGTTCTCAATAGCCTCGATAATCTCTGGCTTTCTCATTTGCTCACGAACATCCAAACCCAAACTTTTAGCTAACTCTAGCAAAATCGGTTTTTTCAGTGCCTTCAGATTCATGGTTGCTACAAGTGCTGCTAACTTCACTACTACTAGGACGCTACGTTCCCATGCACAGGTCAACGTAGAGTAGTTATTCAAATTTACCACCTTTTCTACAAAACTCTAGATAAAGCCTGGTAAAATCTCAGTGAAGAAAAGTCAAGCACTCACCGCACTCTGCAGCCATGATTTCAGCGGAGACGATTCCGATGCTGGCCCGAGCTTGTTGCGACTTGGCGTGAGCAGAATCCCGTCGCTGCCATCCAGTTGTTACGAGCCGCGTCGGTGGCCGCAGCGGACCCAGTAGGTAGCATGGAGCTGGGTGGTGGTCGTCATTCCGCAGGCCACGGGGACGTTCAGAACCCTCGAGAGCTGAGGCAGAGGGACAGGCGTAAAGGAAAACTTAACGAGACGTTTATTTGCAACATGTTGGGCAGTAACGTCCGAACGACGACTCTTCTCGCGACACTCTCCTGTTTTCTTCTGGCGGGCTGCTCTCCTTGCCTCGCCGTGCAGTTCCGAATATATAGGCGGAATGTCTCTTCGGGGAACCAACCATTCATGGAGAGCACAACACAAGTGTCCCTTCACACACGTGGCAGATTCACGTGGCACACGCGCGGGGACTCGGAAGCGACCACGCAGGAGAAATTCACGGCAGTTTCTACTGTAGCACACCACCGGCCTTCCGCACATTCCAGAGGGGCCCGCCCGTAGCCACTGCCCCGCAGGCAAAGCGCACAGCCGAGACAAACACAGCCGGTGCAGGTGACAACCCGCCCCACACAGAATGTCCGAGATTCCAGAGGGGCCCGCCCGTAGCCACTGCCCCGCAGGCAAAGCGCACAGCCGAGACAAACAGAGCCGGTGCAGGTGACAACCCGCCCCTACACAGAATGTCCGAGATGACGGGAAGGCACGCTTGGGGGCATCCGGCCCAAGGACTTCGTTACTGCTTTGTAACAGGAGCCACATCGACAACTACGCGGCTTCCTGCGCGAGAAGTGGAGCCGCAGACCATTTATTCGACACCACCATCAGCAGCAAGCACTTCAAGTATCACGACGGTTGAGGACATGGACCTCGCCTCACCTTCGACAAGCTAAAGCCAGGGCCACAACCTAACGACAAGGCACCCCGGAACAATTTAGATGAACTACGACAGAGGACGACTGGCACACTGTTCTCTCCTTAAGGCAGAAAAAAACAGCAATCGAGAGAAAGGAAACAGGAGCAGAACAAACCCGAAGAAGAGACAAAGGAAACTCGACCGAAAACCCGACGAAGAAGGGGGGTCAAGCTCCCACCCATTCCAAAGGATGATTTCAAGTTTGTATTAGGCCTCACCAGGGCTTACCACTACGCTCAATCCCTACTCCGGAGATGGCATCAGCAGTCACCGCAGCTTGCCAACACACCGTAACAGGTGAGCACTTTCTGTTGCGGATAAAACCGGGATCAAACACAGTAATTATATCAACATCGGAACAAAAAGTTGCGAAGCGGCTTTGTCACCTAACCGCGCTCCCAATAAACGGTTGGGCACATGCCGTAATTGTGTACGCCGCTACTGGTTAGGAAGCCCTCAGGGGAGTGATACACGTGATATCATCCTGCACCCCTTTTGAAACGCTGATCGCAAACTTGCGAGTGCGAACACAAGGAGTGAAAATCGTACAAGCCCGTATGATGGGAGAAACGAAGAGCGCGACGATCACCTTCTGGGGCCCGACTCTTCCGCGTTTCGTGTATTACTGCAGAGGAGAAATGGCGTGCCACCCATACCGAGCCACGGTGCAGTGTGTGCAAGACCTGCTGCAGCAAAGGTCATCGTACGGATGTGTGCCCCCCACCAGACGCTCACGTCTGCCGCATATGTGGAACTAGAGACCCAAATGACGAACATGTGTGCGCGCAAAAGTGTGCCTCGTGCAGAGGGGAACACGCCACAAGTGACCGCAGCTGTACACAGAGACTTAAGCAGCCGAGAGCGACTGCCAGAAAACCAAAGCGTACACCCAGTGCTGAGCGTAAGGGGTTGCGCTGGTTATCATCAGAAGAAGAGGAATCGGAGCTTTGCGACGACAGAAAGCCGCGGTCGACGAGCCGACACAGCACCCAAACACGCCACGAGGGAAACGCAGCGCGCGCCGCCTCCAAGTCTCCACCTCCACGCAAACCAAGATCGAGGTCAAGGTCACGGAGACGAGCAACAAACCAGCCGAGGCGGAAAGCAGCGGAATCACATACTCCATGTCGAGCGAGCACTGGAACTCTGGGGCAGCAGCAGCAGCAAGCTCCACCTGCCACTATATATGCCGTTAATCTGGGCTGATGTCGCATCTCACACGACCACACCAATCACACAACACGAGGAATATGAAAGAATAATCCAAGAAAACAAGCAACTTAAATTTACCTTTGCGGCACTACAGACAAAGGTAGCAGCACTGAAACAACTTTTGGCGAATAGAACAATCAACCAGAGCACACAAAATCAACAGACGCAAATGGAAGCCAGCGCAACACAACCAGCTACTTCTCAGCCGCAAAATGTAGAGGGACAGCTGCAAGACATATTTAAGCCGTTCGTTTTGATGTTTCGCTGCCTGATCCACTAGGCTAGAGGCTCCAGCATTTACGGGACGGCTTTATGCTCTCTCATAGTAGAGTACCTATATATAGTACTCTAAATCGTTTCCCACTTTTTCTAAACACGCAATCGTTACCCACTTTTTTTAACACACCCAACTACAACTTCTCTTTGCAGAGCTGGGCAATCTTAAGATTTATGTCGACGAACGACTCCATCAAAGGAGTGAAAAAACCAAGGAAACGGAAAAGCTCAAGCCCTGGAGGCCGCTGTCCTAAGGTGTCGGCGACGACTGACACGGATACAATTGAGAGCCCCTATGATGGCTAGGCCCATCACACGCCACCAAGATAATCTCGAGTTATGACTGTGGAACTGCCGCTCCCTGCGCAACAAAGAATCTGCGCTAACACAGTTTGTGCAATCCGCTGCAATCGCACCTAATCTTATATGTTTGCAAGAAGCAGGGACACCAAAACGCTCAGTATTGGGATACACACTTCACACAACCACAAACTACATGGAGACGGCTATTTTGGTTCGGACGGATCTCGTTGTTAGCGTAGTAACTGTACCAGGGGTTGACATACCACACCAAATAGCAGTAGTATGGCCTGTTAAGAGAGGTCACCCGAAAAACATTGTCGTGAATGTCTATAGGTCGCCTCGACATCGGACGGCGGACTTCCCACCTACTATCTGTCATGCTATGAACAGCGCGAAACGAGGTGACAGAGTTATACTGCTTGGGGTTTCAACGCCTGGTATACAGAGGCCCCGCCGCGGTGGTCTAGTGGCTAAGGTACTCGGCTGCTGACCCGCAGGTCGAGGGTTCGATTCCCGGCTGCGGCGGCTGCATTTCCGATGGAGGCGGAAATGTTGTAGGCCCGTGTACTCAGATTTGGGTGCACGTTAAAGAACCCCAGGTGGTCGAAATTTCCGGAGTCCTCCACTACGGCGTCTCTTATAATCAAATGGTGGTTTTGGGACGTTAAACCCCACAAATCAATCAATCAATCTGGTATACAGAGTGGGGTCACAAAAGGGATACAATCAAAGGAATCAACTTGCTGAAGGCAACGCAGGCTCATGATCTAGTCCTCGTCACGCCACCAGATTCTCCCATAAGACTGGGAAACAGCGTGGCCAGAGACACCGCCCCTGACCTAAGTTTTGTAAGCAATGAACGAGGAGTAACCTGGACGAACCTACACGAAACACTGGGAAGCGACTATTACATCCTCAGCATCTCTATACAAACGGCAAGCATAAGACAACCGATAGGTACTGCATGTCTCACAGATTGGAGGAAATTTAGGGAGTGCCAGACTGATACTAAGGACCTCAAGACGATAAAATACTGGATGACTTATATACGGTAGGCAGCAGATCAAGCAACTAAACTGCTTAAAACAACACCGCGAAACCCAGCCATCGACAACCATCTCCTCCACCTATGGGAGGCAAGATGCAGCCTCTTAAAAAGATGGAAGAGGCAGCGGCACAACCGAAAGCTCAGAGTGCATAGCATAAATCATGGAGGCAGCCAATGCGTACTCACAAAAACTGTGTACTTCTAACTGAGGAGCTTGTGCGACTCTTTTCGGGGAAATCTAAGCACGAAAAGAACTTGGGCAATCCTTCGTAATATGCTTATTCCTGGTACCACACGAGGAAAAAGCACGCTAGTCCTGAGGCGTATTCTTAATGACTACAGAGGCACAGACGCGGACTTCCATCGCGAACTTCAAGACACGTACATGGGTGAAAGGACAACACGGACAACTATAACACCCTATATGGGTCGGGCAAACCCTGCCCTTAATGAACCAATATCACTCGCAGAAGTGTACACTGCAGCGCAATCTTTCAAAAAGAACACTGCGCCTGGACCGGATCGCATCACAAATGCCATGATTAGAAACTTAGCCAGCGAAACACTAGAGCACTTAAATTTCTTCAATGACACTATTTGGAAGACAGGAGGATCCATACTACCTGAATAGAAGGAGGCAGAAATAATTTAAATACCAAAGCCTGGAGAACCAAAATCACTCCAGAACCTTTGACCAATAGCGTTAACATCTTGCTTGGGTAAACTTTTCGAGAAGGTCATCCATACACGACTTGGGAGGTACTTAGATGACAACAATCTCCTACCCAATTGCATGTTTGGCTTCCGTCAGGGAATTTCTTCGCAAGACGTCTTTCTTCTCCTTCGCGATGAAGTTCTAAACCCACCACCTGGAAACATGAACAGAATCCTGCCTGCATCGGACCTGCGCAAAGCTTTCGACAACATATCTCATGACACTATATTGGATGCCGTACAAGAGATAGGCTGTTGGGAGATAACCTAAAACTATGTTCAAAGTTTTCTTATCAACAGAACGGTGTCTATAGTATCGGGCACTCTAAGAGGTAATAAAATTCACATAGCAAATAAAGGCACTCCACAAGGCTCTATACTGTTCCCCCTATTATTCAAGAGAGGGATGCGGATATTAGCTCTAATTTTGGAGAAAGACAAAGAACTTGGAGTAGCCATCTACGCCGTCGACATTACCCTTTGGGCGACGAAAAGATATTATGGAGACAGCCTAGACACTCTTCAACGAGCAATTGATACAATTGAGGGATATGCCAAGAAGGCAGGTATGACATGCGCGCCGGTAAAATCTGAATACATACAAACCCGGCCCAAGAACACCCGCCGGACACGCTCCCCAACCTTCAATCTGGAGCTAAATTGGAACCATATAAAGTAAGTATCGGAGCTCAGGGTGCTGGGAATGATGATAGAGGAGACGGGCAGCAAGCACATCGTTTACGCTAAAAACACCGAAACGCACAACGAGGAGCGTAGCGAGACTCATAAAGCGAGTCACTTGCAGTAATGAGAGCATGACGGAAGAAGACACCAATAGGTTGGTACATGCCTTTATCATTAGCCGCATTTCATATGCTCTCCCGTACCAACTCACACGCAGATGGGAAGCAGAGCAGGCCAACCCACTCAAACGCATTGCCTAGAAAGCTGCATTGGGCCTCCCAGACTGCACTGACACAGAGCGTTTGGAATGCTTGGGTGTATGTAATACATATGACGAACACGCCGCAGCCGTATTGATCGCGCAGACAGAGAGACTCGACGATTCAAGGCAGACTAATGCTAAAGAGGCTTCACTACCCCTTGTCACCACAGTTCTGCGGTGAGTAGACGCATCAAATACCCAGAGAAGACAGGGAACACATATGTGTCGCCCCTATCCCGAGAAACATATACCCCAATGTTAATTCCGGCCGCAGACGAGCAAGGGCGGTGGCACTAGAACGGCTACGAAATGACTCCGACACTTACTATACAGACTCCAGCCCATACCCAACGAGGCAAAACGCATTTGCTGCAGTCGTTACCAACCAAAGCCAAGTGATCACTTCGGCGACAATACGTACGAAAAGCACGGCCGTAGCAGAAGCGGCAGCCATAGCACTAGCCATTCGTGCAGCAGAGTGCAAGAGAGAGTCTGCGCACGTTCTCACAGATTCCCAAGAGGCTTGCCGACTGTTTCTCAAAGGCGTCCTTCCCAAGAGCGTTCTACGCATGCTAGGATCCAACCTCCAATAATACCACAGCATCACGTGGTGTCTCGCCCACGAAGGTGAAGGAGGAAACGAACGGGCAGATCGCATGGCTCGAGCATTACCTTTCCGAGCCGTGGACATGCCGACCCGGGCGGATTACTTCATACCTACGCTCCCGCAAGATATTCTTTAGAGCCAAAGACTGGCCCAGCAGACGATGGCGCCACCCCACCGTAAACTCACTCGCTGGCAATCCAGGGATTGGAGACGAATACAGATGAACACATATCCCAACATACACACACTTAGCAAAATTCGGCCATCCCAATTTGCTGTGTTGCGAAAGACAGCGACGCCAACACGGTCCCGAAGGCGCCACTGCTTCGAACTCCGCCGGGAAGGTCACCAGCCGTTTGGTAGCGTAGGTTGCTCAGCTCCCGACTGCTTCTGCGCAGAGCTGATAGACGAGCGGACGAGACGACGGTGAGTTAAACAAGGTTTATGTACAGCATATATACAGAGGCGTTACAAATTCGGCACTGGGGCCGACAGAGACTCGAAGAGCCGAGCTCTTCTCTCTAACACATAGCTCTACTTTCAAATGGGTCTGCTAACACATAGCTCAACTCTCTATCACATAGCTCTCTTCTCTGACACACAGCTCAACTCTCTATCACATAGCTCACACAGCTCAACTGCGACACACATGTCTGCTCTCACGTAGGACTGCTCTCAAACACGTCTGCTCTCACATAGGACTGCTGCTCGCGACGCGCCGCAGGGCTTCTTTTATATGCACCGGGTCCAACCCAAATGTCCAACCAGAAGCGCCGCCGGTCGTGAGGTCAGACTCCTCCAACGGGGGTCGCCGCTGCGCCGCGTCATTCTCATCGAATCCGGAGCCGCTGCGCTGCATGTGGCTGCACCCAAGGACGAGTGACGTCGCCACGCATTGCGTCACCCCCCCCCCCCCAGACAGGAAGACGCCGGTTGTTTACTCGACGGCCTCGCGTGCTGGCCTTGACACAGATTTCCTTTTTCCGAGGCATGGACGTTCGCTGCGGCTCGCAGGCATAACAGCTGACAGCTACCCTTGGTGCGGTGACACACCGACACTCCAGCACATCACTCTGACTTGCCAACAAAGACAAGCAGAGGGTAACTCACCCCTCATCACACGAAACGAATTTAAAAGGCCGTGGGGGGTGCGACTCACCCGGCAGGACCTGGGAAGCCAGAGGGCAACCTTGGACCGGGCCGAGCGAGGCGCTAGGGCCAGTGGGTCCCTGGCATAAGGGCTCCTCCACGGAAACCTTAGTATGCCGTTTTAATAAATGTTTATTCCTCCTCATCGTAGCTATCCGTACAAAACAGTATTGTCAAACTACATATGGTTGCTACCATTGCCACCGCGTTCGCTGGCTGAAGAAATATTTGGAAGCTGTGACGTTCAAGGACCACGTGACTCGTCGTATGTGCCTACACCGCTTTTCAGGCGAGAGCACTGTCCTGGCTGCTCTTGGCGCAGCAAAAGCACTCTCGCTCTACCAATCGATGACAGTGATCTTGCACTTGTTCGATCACAGCAACACGCCGGCTCTGAATAGAGCACTTTAAGCATGTTTTTGAGTGTTCCTTCTCTCCCCTTGGATTTCGCCATGCAACACGGAGACGCGCACACATGACGGCTTCCTAGTGGACTTATTGGACATTAGAACTTGGCGCAATCTCTCAGGGCCCCAGCGTAAGTGAATGGCTAATAGTTGGAAGAAATCATATCCATAAGAATGAATACAAGCTCCACCACGTGAGTTGCGGCGCGCCTGCCATTCACCTGGACAAAAGAATCGTACCTACCAGCTTTTTTTTATGCGAAGTATTTCTGAGCCAACTTCGGCAACTTTGCACGTATCTATCTATCTATCTATCTATCTATCTATCTATCTATCTATCTATCTATCTATCTATCTATCTATCTAGCCACCTACGACATTTAGCTCTCCTGGCCGTTTCGATAATCGTATCAATACCAAACCTTGGTATGGCATAACATGACTGTATGAAGAACATATTTGAGTAGTCATAACATGAAAATCATGACATGGATGTCATGAAAGTCATGATTTACATTTCATGGTCCAGCAGCTCTTGCGGTGGTTTTGTTCACATGGCATGTTGTAAGACTGGTATGGTATGACATGTTTGCATGGCGAACACAAGCAACAGACCCTAACATGAAAATCATGGCATGCGCGTCATGTAACATGTGGGCAACTGTGGGCACAGGTTAGCCAGATGAGGACAGAGGACGTTCGAGGACAACGAGACTTTTATATACACGAAGACGGACAAATGGATACACACAACATACACTCACACAAATATACACGCGTTCATGGTCCTACGCGAAAGGGAGTTAATGTTCTCGTTCGTTCACTCACATTCTACTCTTGGGGCGTGAACGTTGCGCTTGACCTTGTGCTCTCTGGTAGTCAGAACGCGGTGTGCCTTGCGCTTGCGGAGTTCGTACCGAGGCGGGGCCCGGTCTAGAAGATAACCGCCAGGGGCATCCCAGTACGGTGGTCAACGCCTGGGCTTGCCTGTACACGACCGAGAACAGCGTGTCGCCGACTGCCGCGAACAGACCTGGGACAGTGTCTCGCTCCGAGACCAGAACAGCAGCTGGCCGTGACGAACGCCGCTTCAGACCAACGTGGGAGCGAGGTGGGGCGATGCCCAGTCCAGAACGCAGCCGAGGACTTCAACGCCGGGACGAGGCCCGGGCACGGAGGGTCAGAACGAGCAGCCGGGGCGTGGCCCGAACTTGTCCTTGCTCTCTGCTCTCTGGGGTTAGGTGGGGCGATGCCCAGTCCAGGAGGCACCCGAGGACTTCAACGCCGGGACGAGGCCCGGGTACGGAGGGTCAGAACGAGCAGCCGGGGCGTGGCCCGAACTTGTACTTGCTCTCTGCTCTCTGGGGTTAGCCGAGCTGTCCCCGTGGCTCGGGAGCCTTTCACGTGGAACGCGCACGAGCACGCGCATAGGCGCGCTCATAGTTTTACCGCTATCACCATCATGATGATTCCCGCGCACCTTGAAATCCTAAATCGGCCCCGCACACCGATTTTCTACGTCAAATCATGACGCACACTCTCCAGGGCAGCGTTTTTTACCACAAACAGCATGACTACATGCCAAGCTCATGATGCGCTCGCGGGCATTTTGCTAGCGTCACATATACCAAATTTGGTATTACGGTACGTGAATAGATGACGAAGGTATGTGACTGGTGCAAACATGATAATCATAAGATGCCTGTCATATAACAACATGACTACATGCTACGCTCATGATGCGCTGGCGGCCGTTTCGCTAGCTTCACTTATACCAAATTTAGTATTGCGGTATGTGAATTGATGACGAAGGTATGATACTGGTGCAAACACGATAAACAAGAGATGCGTGTCATGTAACCAACATGACTACATGCCGCGCTCATGATGCGCTCACGGTCGTTTCGATAGCTTTACATATGTCAAATTTGGTATTACGTGACGTCAATGGATGACAAATGTACGATACTGGTGCAAACATGATAATCATGAGATGTGTGTCATGTGAGAACATGAATACATGTCACAGTCAATGCGCCAATACATTTCGACGGGACGTGGCGCGTGTGCTCACCGGCGTTCGTTTCGTCGGGTCACGCCGGCGTTGCCATGCCAGGCTCCAGTCCTGCCATATACTCGCAGGAGCGCGCCGCGCTGCGTTGCTTGGACGCATGTGCGTTTCAGCGCGTCCGGCGTCTCTCCGTCACGAAAAGAGGGAGACGAAGTGTTGTCTGGGTAGCGCATCAGCACTAAATACAGCATGTCGCATTTCGCGGCGGTTGCGGTCGGGCCGCGCTGACGGACGCTGGTCGCACCGGTCGCGCCTTGCGTGAGACTATAGAGTGGACGAGAACCGGCGCATTCAGCATGGTATGGCCGATGGCAGACTATAGAGTGCTCGCGTTTTGCAAACGTAGCGTCGCTCTTGCTAGATTCCGTGCCGACCGGTTGTGCGCCCGCGCGCTCCGCGCGCTTGCGATCTCCGGCGTCAGCGTAGCTCTGGCTGACTGGGTTCGCCCTACGTCACCTCCTCACGCCGACGACCTTCGACGACAGTGTAGCTCTGACTTACTGGACTTGCTCTACGCCATTTGCCGACGCCGACAAGAGCTCTCGCAAGTGTGCCCCGTCCTCGGACTTCAGTGACCGTGCTTCCATCTTTCCTATCTCTGCTATCCCCTCAGTTTGTTGTCGCTTCTTCTTCCTCTTTTCTACACCTTTACTCGTATACCCTTTTTATCCCTCCTCACCCCCATCCCTTGTGAGCTACTGTGGTGGTGTCGCTCACTGAAGCAGACAATAACGGGGCTCACTTTTCTCTTCCTTCTCTCTCTTAAGAATCACTCATTCATTCGTCGCTGTGCCGAGCGTGCGCGTGCGTGAACGCTACAATGGAGTATATTGGGCCCTTCATGATGCGCTCGCGGCCGTTTTGCTAGCTCCACATGTACCAATATTAGTGTTACGGGACGTTAATGGATGAGGAAAGTATATGACTGGTGCAAACATGATAATCCTGACACGCGTGTCATGTAAGAACATGAGAACACGCCACACTCATAGCGTGCTCGCGGCCATTTTGCTAGCTCCACATATACTAAATTTGGTATCACGTGACGTGAATAGGTGACGAAAGTAAACGACACATCCAAACATGATAACCATGCCATGGAAGTGATGAACGGCACCATTTGCCTCCACCGCGTAACGTTGTGCTGATTTTAAAGTGACATATCAACATTTGTCATTCGTGCTTCGCATATCATCAATTCAAACGGTACGTGGGATCTGCCACTTTTTTGTATGGGAACACTATAGTGTGTTACGAATTAAAAGGTCGATTTCGCAACCTAAAATGTCATGTTTGGCTAAGCAGCGATGACGAAATATTTGCTGACATTTCTCCGCAAGCTGAAGTTTTTCACCGCATACCAGCGACACGAACACTAACTCTCCGTTATACACAATAGAGGTACACTCAAAATGTGCTTTGTGGCCGATATCATTTCCTGTGCGTGGAGTACCAGTACTCCAAATCGCTCACCAGTTTTTTCTAAGCACCATGTACCAGAACTATACGCATCCTATATGTGACGTCAAAACGATCGCAACAAGACGAGTTTAAGCTCTCTCATAGTAGAGTAACTATTACTCTAAATTGTTACACACTTTTTCTAAGCACACGTGTAATTTAAGCCTGATGCCTCCCTTAACAGGTCACCATCAGGTGTGCTCTATTCCTGAAAGAGAAATATATACAGTCTATCTTTTGTTACGCGTGATATATTTGCGTACACGTTAGCAAGATCAGCTCAGGGACTCTTGGTTTCACTTGACCAAGAAAAGGCATTCGATCGCCTCGAGCATAGCTTTATGTTTAGCGTAATGGCAGCATTTGGCTTCTCCAAAAGCTTCAATGAGCTTCTCAGACACGCATACCGATATATACGCAGCCCGTTGTTTCTTGATGGTTTAGAGAGTGCGCCATTTCCTGTTAGCCGTGGTGTTCGCGCGGGAGGTGTGCTTTATCCCCTGCACTTTTTGTACTCAGCCTCGAACCATTCTTTCGCTCGCTAATCCCTGATCCATACGTTCAAGGCCTCCCTCTTCCAGGTATAGTGGTACCATAATGGGGACAGCATTTGCTGATGACATCGCGTTGTATTTAAAGAATCAGGACAGTTTATCCCGTAGCCTACGACATTTTGCTGTGAAGGGCGCGATTTCAGGTGCTGCGTTAAATTTTTTCAAGTGTCGATATTTATTCATTGGTTCCCCAGACGCCAGCTTAAGTCTCATTTTCAGTCTTCAAAAAAGTGACTCTATTCGCATTCTGGGGCTTGATTATACTTGCTACGGCATATCAGCCTCCTTGTGGGTTTCAGTAGTCGAAGATGTAAAACGACACGTCCGGGAAGCACAAGAGTATGATTTACCGGTGCTCGAAAGAAGGTATTTAGCACGGACTGTGTTTTGCGGCCGTGCATGGTATACATATCTCATGTCGTATAGCCCCCATTACGAGTCATTAAATCGTTGCAATCCCTCATTGGCTCATTTTTTTGGTCAGGTGGAACAGAACTGGTTTGCCGAGCAGCACTTGGGCAAACGAGAAACTGCGGTGGATTCGCATTCCCATTCGTCTCTCTTTACTGCCGGCTGCTTGCCCTACGGTTCTTACTTCGATTATTGCATGGTGGTCAGTGCCCCACTCGTCATCTTGCCTGCTATTTCTGAGGCACCAAGATACGCTGTTTACTACCAGATGCACGGCTTAATTCTGCACCGCAAACACTTAACGTGCCTGCATTTCACTCAACGGCAGTAGCATTTTATCTACACGCGCAGCAGGTTTGTCCCGATGTGGACATTCTCGAAAGCCGCATTGCAGATACAACGGCGGCTCTTCGGCTTCCTCTGGTTCCTACAGCCCGTCTAGCACGATCGAGACATGTCTTGTGCAGCGCGATAACGCCATCGTTTTTGCCTGGTTACCTCCGTGACTTCATGTGGCGTCTTAGATTGAGAGTACTCCAAACACGGGACAGACTGGAGAAGTGGGGCATGATCCCATATTCCACTTGTCCTAACTGCCCGTTACAGGAGTCTAACCAGTCGAACCCCTCTTTTGGGTACGAGCCATCTGCACAGGGAAACAACAACAACAACAACAACAACAACAACAACAACAACAACAACAACAACAACAACAACAGCATATGCTGCAGCAATGTGTTATTGCTAAGGGGTTTAGGAAGTTCGTTAACCCTAGTTTTCCTGGCCTAGGTGTTAATCGCTTTGTCACATCTGGTCGCTGCTCACGTATACTCGTTTCGTACGCCTTCTAATAGCTGCGGGAGCTTTTTGTTTGTGGCGTAACAGGTGCGAAGGTGTTGAGGCAGGTCATCGTCGTCATGCTCTCTTTTCGAATCTGCAACGCTTATACTCTGAACTTCTGTCGTTTCTGTCGGAGGAATTGTCCTTCCTTAGGGAGGAAGAATTTCTACAACTACGTTCATGCCGCTTCATGTCCGTAGTTTACAGACGTGTTTGATTAGTCTTCCACCTGGCCTGGTTCCTATAGCTAGGTCACCTGTCATTGTCTTGCATGTAATCTGTATGTGTTTACTATTTCTATTTGTTTGTGCGCGCCCCGTACAGGTGTGAGTTGTTGTACTTATGCACTTCATTCTAACGCTGTAAATTATCTAAATTTCACGAATCTCTATACATGTTGTATATCCTTGCTAACATCTTCACCAAGTCTCTTAAACTCTGTACCTATATCATCATGCACATGTCCATATTGTGATTAGTGTATATATGTAGTGTATGTAGTCATTATTAACATGAGTTAGGAACACCCTACGTACTCGGACACTTTTGTTTAAATATGTCCTGTATGTTGTGCTTTGTCATGTGTTTGTTATTTTGCTTGTATAGACGCTCGTTCGGTAGGTTTTTTGCGTCCCACGATAGAATAATCTTTTCTAAACACGTATCCAAAAACATCTTTTTGTACCAATTTTTGGTGTGTCTGTGAATGGTGTGTTCCGTCACAATGTTCGGTTTGATTGTAATAGATATTCACTGTTCGTGAGAATAACTTTCTCTAAACAGTTTTGTACTACGTACTACGCCGAAGAATCCTCATTGAGAGACATAAGAATTCCCTATTTCGGGGATTTTTCTCTGCAAACGTTGAAAAATTCCCCAGAATATTTGTCTGCACAAGAGTACTCATTTCCATCCCCATCCACGCAAACACCTGCTATAATTACACGTGTCTCACGTAATGACGCCTTTTGAAATCATCACTAGTCCCTCCACTGCCGCACAACAAAAACATGACTTCATTATTTCATATACTGTTAGTACCCTGCACATTGTGGGCTTCAAGTCTAACACTAATAGTCAACTACAAATCACTCCGTGTAAACATCAGAAAAAAATACCAAAGGCTATACTTGGGTGGTGCATGCACCAGAAGCAATTACAGCAGGTGAAGGCGCACTGTAACCGCTAATTATCAGTCGTCATAGAAGAATTTAACCATTTCTTAAATTCTCTGCAATAACACGAAGATTCTTTTTTTTTCGTTTGGCTCAAAAGGACAAGCGAAAATTTCCACAGAAGGGTAAAATTCCCTGCACGGAACATAACTGAAACACTCTCCAGGGTGAGTATGCGCCTACGCCGGCCGCCGCCGGCCACCTTAATTTTTGTTGTTCAGGACCTCATCACATGCGAGGCCCACAGAATGGCTTTCTGCTCTCCCATAGTAGAATACCAAGTACTCTAAATTGTTAACCCCCTTTTCTAAACACACGGCTCACTGCTTTCTCGTAGAGTACAAAGTGCTTTAAATCGTCAAACACCTTTTTTAAGCACACTGTCTTATCAGTACGAGCGAAGGCTTTATGCTATCCCATAGTAGGTTACCAGGTGCTCTAAATCTTTAAACACTTTTTCTGAGACGCACATTTTTCTGAGACGTACACACGTATAGCCACTCTGAGACGTGGCTATACGTGTGTACTAAGTGGATTTCAAATGTTCTGGACAGCGACGTGTTTTTTTAATGCAGAGCGTCTTTGTTGCCATAATGTTCCAATCGGTTTCTGTTCTATAGAAGCGAGTTCCACCCGAGGAAAGAAATAACAAACAATTGATAAAGAAGGTGCCAGAGAGGGAGAGAGAGAGAGAAAGAAAGAGAGAGAGGGTGTGTGTGTCTGTCTGTCTGTCTGTTTGTGTGTGTGTGTGTGTGTGTGTGTGTGTGTGTGTGTGTGTGTGTGTGTGTGTGTGTGTGTGTGTGTGTGTGTGTGTGCGTGCGTGCGTGCATGCGTGCCCAAAGGCATCTGAAATTATATAGGAGTATAGGAGTTTATTGCCACGGGGCACCAGAGAAGAACACCTTATAGAGAACAAGACGTACTTAATTACTTCGAGCAGACAGGGCTCCATCTTGCATGTCTGCCACCGAGTGCTGTACATGGAATGTAAGTATATTCTTACACACCTTTTTCTTTCAATGGCAATACAGTCCCAATGCAAACACATCGTTTCTGTTGAATTATTCAATATTTTCCACCGCTGCCTCAAGGCAGAACAGCTCATGCGGACGATCAGGCATACTCTCATCGCTTCTCTCTCTCTCTCTCTCTCTCTCTCTCTCTCTCTCTCTCTCTCTCTATACATATATATATATATATATATATATAGATATATATATAGATATATATATGTATATATATATATATATAGATATATATATATATATATATATATATATATATATATATATATATATATATATATATATATATATATATATAAGGGAAAGAAGTGAATACCTAAGGGCTCGTTTTTCGTGTTTAACCCACAATATTAATGAGATCTAACAGAAAGTAATGCCAAGGAATGTACAGGGGAAGTTATTAGAACCAATGGAATGTAAAGAAGAAGAAAGAAAAGTGGATGAAAAAATAACCAACCATGAGCAGGAAACGAACCTACGACCTTCGAATAACGCGTTTGATGCTCTAACCACTGAGCTACCACAGCGGCCTTCCCTCCATCCACTTTTTTGGGTTTATATGTCAATTTAGAAGTAGGAGTGACAGTCAGCGCCAGCTATAAGCCAAACGATGAGTATGAAAACACTCTTATACGCATGTTTGGCGTCACGTAGCACGTGAACTTATTATGAGCGGGCAGCTGATTAATTGTCCCTCTTATACAACCTAAACACACCAAGCCTGCCATTACGAGACCCTCGTTCAATTAAATAAGGGAAAGAAGTGTATACCTAAGGGCTCGTTTTTCCGTGTTTTACCACAATATCATTGAGATCTAACAGACAGTAATGCCAAGGAATGTACAGGGGAAGTTATTAGAACCAATGGAATGTAAAGAAGAAGAAAGAAAAGTGGATGAAAAAATAACCAACCATGAGCAGGAAACGAACCTACGACCTTCGAATAACGCGTTTGATGCTCTAACCACTGAGCTACCACAGCGGCCTTCCCTCCATCCACTTTTTTGGGTTTATATGTCAATTTAGAAGTAGGAGTGACAGTCAGCGCCAGCTATAAGCCAAACGATGAGTATGGAAACACTCTTATACGCATGTTTGGCCTCACGTAGCACGTGAACTTATTATGAGCGGGCAGCTGATTAATTGTCCCTCTTATACAACCTAAACACACCAAGTCTGCCATTACGAGACTCTCGTTCAATTAAATATGGGAAAGAAGTGTATACCTAAGGGCTCGTTTTTCCGTGTTTTACCACAATATCATTGAGATCTAACAGACAGTAATGCCAAGGAATGTACAGGGGAAGTTATTAGAAGCAATGCAATGTAAATAAGAAGAAAGAAAAATGGATGAACAAATAACCAGCCGTGAGCATTATTATTATTTTTTCATCCACTCTTTCTTCTTATTTACATTCCATTGGTTCTAATAACTTCCCCTGTACATTCCTGGGCATTACTGTCTGTTAGATCTCATATATATATATATATATATATATATATATATATATATATATATATATATATATATATATATATATATATATATATATATATATATATATATATATATATATATATATATATATATATACTTGTGACCACGAATAATCATCAAGCGACGTCTTCTCACACTACTCAGTCCAAGGAGGGTCGAAATATATTGACAAAATGACCGTGAATTCCATCAGACAGCGTAGTTAACGTTGCCACTATGGTTTGATCATTACTGCAGATAATACGTTTCCAGTTGACCATTTCAAAACGTAAGATGTTTGGCAAGAATGTTTATCACGATTTACAGTGTGTTTAGAAAAACATGTTTCGAAAAGGAGGTCTTTAGTAAAAGTAGGTAACGTTTACAGTAAGGTACTCCAGAGCAAAAAGCCATCCCGAGGGCCTCACTGTCAAACTTATGTGTGTTTGAAAAATGAAGTTTACAATTTAGAGTACTGGGTACACTACTATGGGAGAGCATAAAGCCGTCCCCCATCAAACTGAGAGCCTGAGTCCAGGCACGTGGTGCATTCTGTTTAAGAGAATTTTATTTCTGAAAGAAGCATACATACACAGAAGGCATTCATATGTTACACTTTTCGTTCTCAAGACATTACTAGTATATTCTAATATACATTCAAATGCACAATAGGAACTGTTAGTACCTGCAAACGGAAATTCCGACGTGCCCAAAAAAAAACCTATGCGCTGGGGTACGTACACTTCATGAAAAGAAACAAAGAAACTTATAAGAATAAATAAATACCTATACAATACTGAATGCAAGTTCAGTGAAATCACAAACACTAGCCTACCTTCTCAGTAATGAAGGCAAGGCATAGACGCATTGTTCTTTTTGAGAAGAATAAACCGTGTTGACCACCATAGGAGGAAAGCTTCCTCCCCCAGGATGAGTAACTAACTATTCGTTCAGATGTGTTCAGATCATAGTTCTTAAGCGATGTAGCAGAGGAAACATGGCCCTCTGAGGACGTCCCTGCAAGCACGCCAGTCCCCTTCACTTCCACAATACAAAAGCACCAATACACATCATCATATCAACTAAAATGTCTCTGTGCCACGACTGCCATTGCATGCTGGCTTGAAACATGCTGGTCACAAAACGCTAGAAAGTACGTGCCACCGGACATTCGTGAAGAACATGATTTGGGGTTTCCGTCCAGCCACATTGCGGACATGAGGCGGAGGGTGCCACACCCCAGGCCGCAAGGCGGTCGGCCGTTGGAAACGCCTGCCATTCTCTTAACCTTTTGAAGTCTCGGATTTCAGTGGGTAGGGTCATGGTTATCATGAACCAGCGTCCACTTTTGAGGCATTTTTTGCGCTAATCATCGTTTATATTTTTCACAGCAATACATTCACATATTTAAGTGGGTGACAAATCCATCAGTTCACATTCTGGTAATGTATTTTGCAATAAATGCAGATTTTACCACGTACGTATAGTAGGTCAGCGGCTGCTCAGCCACCGGTCCCGTCTCGTGCGCTAATCCAAAGAATCGACGGGAAGTTCCCATCAGGTACTTTGTGAGCTCTCTGCCTTGGCATGTCATACTGAGATGAGTTCCCATGTTGTTCTCAAGGCCGACAGATGACACATCACTTCGAAGCGGGATTGCTAATTAAAACCTCCCGTTTTTGTTCGTAGGCGGAATAGTGCTCTGGCGATGCTTTCCGCATGGCCATCCCAAAACAAGAAGCCACATGCGGTTGGTATACTCTTAGAAAACCTCGTCCAGGTCGCCGTGCAATTTTCGCTGCATAAAAAATGGCAGCCGCTATGCTTGTTTTGATGAGATATGCACGTTCAGTAAAAGGTAAATGAAAAGTCCTCACGATATAAATGCCTTGTCCACTTTGCGCCTAATTTCATTTCAGGTGGTATGGGCTACTTCACCGGACGCAAGAAAGATCACCTTTACTACGTCTACCCAGTGGACTCCATCGGGAAAGTGCTCCGCGAAGGTACCAAAGTGCATTGCTTTACTCTTATCTGGATTGAGTAGTGCTCCCAAGAGGCTGCTGTATGTGTGAAAGAGTTGCAAGAAAGCCCTGTAGCTATCCATATTCCTGAGAAAAAAATGTAATTGCGTCGGAAGAGGCTGCCTCTTTCACTTCACTCAGGCCAGGAAGGGGTAATCCGCGTATTGAACTACATCTGTTGATTTGCTCTAGCAGTGGTGCGATAGAGTATAAAAAGAAGCGCAGAGAGAGGGCAACGTTGTCTTATCCCGCGACTCACGACGGTGGGTTAAGTTGTGCGGCCATTAAGCAAGCTTCCAGGTCAGAATAAAACTGACGAAAAACCTCGACAAGACGAGTAGGAAAACCAAAGCATTCTAACACGACAAAAAGATAATTGTGCTAAACGCTGTCAAAGGCTTTTTCTTGGTATAGGGAGGCAAAAACACCAGACACTTGTGTTCTCGTAGTGAACATGAACAGATCACGAGTCAAAGCAAGTGATGTAAAAATTGTACGACCTGCAACACAACATGCTTGCACATTAATGATTATTTCAGGTAGGACGGATGACATTCGGTGCACTAAAATAGCAGCTAATATCTTAGAGTTAATTCGGTAAAGAAATGTGTCTCCATGCTTTTGGGTCTGACGCTTCACCACTGCTTACAGGCAGAAGGATCTCTCTGCTCTCACGAAATGTTTAGGTCGAATCCCATCAGGAATAATTTAGATAAGCATCGACAAAAGTTGGACATGTATTTCCTCATTTCCTCAAAAATATGTCTTATAAAAAATCAGCGGTAGGCTATCAGGACCTGCTGCTGCGGAGGCGTTCATTTGCTTGAGCAAAATATGCAGTTCTGCCAGTGTTATCGAAATACATAAACTATCACGGCACTCTTCTGGTGTACGATAGATACCCGAGCAGAGCTCAGTATAGCGATGCTTTGCTTCCCTATGCTTGTGTCCTTTGCCGTGAACAGCGTAGTGAAGTGTGTCTTGAAAACGGTCACTATATCTTCTGTTCGATCAGACTGTGCGTAACTGGGCATCTCAACGTATGGAACCGTTGCTCGTTCTTCAAGAGAGCCGTTGCGGACCCTTCGGAGAACGGCAGGATCTGCAACGGGCCTTTCATTTACAAACGACAGCGCCGCTGTATGGGAGCTGAGACGGTGCAGGAGTTCATATTGCCTTCAACTGATTCAAATAATCTTGCATAGCATATGTTAGTGCTTCGCCTCTCCAAACTATGCGTGCTTTTCGAAGAGTGTTGCCAATTTCAGTTGTTAGGCGCTTTTTGCTATCTCTGACTGCTTTAGTTAGTTCAGCGCGAAAGCTGTCCTTCAAAGTATCCCAGTCGCACGGTACTGCTGTGTGCTTGCACATGCCTTCCAGGGCTAAGTGCAGAGGCCGCCCATTCTCAAGCATGTACAAGGGCTGTGTCTATTTTCCATTGGTTCTTAAACAGGGCAGGATGATTGAAACGCATCTTTACTGACACTAGGAAGTTGTCTCAAATGAGCGGTACGTCTGCGGGGTAATTCAAGACTTCGCAGCTACTGACATGCGTATACCTGATACTTCAGGGCAGTAGAAGGAGTCTAGGCGGCTTATATTTGCGCCTCGTTGCCATGTCGCACCAAAAACGTCCCCGTGGTTAGTAAGCCACGCGTCTCTTAGCTTGAAATTGCGAATACCCTGCATGCTTCAGTACACGGACCCCGCTATATGGCCTGCCCTGGCGACTTTCTCTGACATCAGAAACATACTTACATAAAGAGCGAACACTTCCGTGGGGCCCTCCAGCCCAGCTACTGCGCTGCTTTCAGCGCCACGAGTGGTTGGTCAGACCCGATAATGTCTTCGGCACGAATAAGATAACAATTTTTTTCTTTCCGATGCAGCGATTTGAACCCATACCCTCATGCTCCGAAGGCGAGTGTCTTTACCACTAGGCTACTCACCCATGCTTCCACGAAGTGAATGCATGTACAGCACATCTAAACCACATGAATGTACCTCCTTGTGCAAAACAAATGCAGAAAGACAACACTTTCAAGTCATACTTTGCTGTTTTATATTGTGATGCATTGAATGTCCTAGGCGGGACATGATGTATGATCCCATTCATCGGCGACCATACCGGGTGTCTGCCAGCGAGCGTAAAGTAATTCAACAAGAAGTCACCAGGATGTTAGCCAAAGGAATTATTGAACCCTCTTCAAGCCCTTGGGCGTAACCAGTTGTGCTCGTTAAAAAGAAAGATGGCATGTGGCGCTTCTGCGTGATTCATCATCATCATCATCATCAGCCTGACTACGTACACTGCAGGAGAAAGGCCTCTCCCATGTTCCGCCAGTTAACCTGGTCCTGTGCTTGCTGCTGCCAATTTAAACCCGCAAACTTCTTAATCTCATCTGCTCACCTAACCTTCTGTCTCCGCCCCGCCGCGGTGGTCTAGTGGCTAAGGTACTCGGCTACTGACTCACAGATCGCGGGTTTGAATACCGGCTGCGGCGGCTGCATTTTCGATGGAGGCGGTAATGTTGTAGGCCCGTGTGCTCAGATTTGGGTGCACGTTAAAGAACCCCAGGTCGTCGAAATTTCCGGAACCCTCCACTACGGCGTCTCTCATATTCATATGGTGGTTTTGGGACGTTAAACCCCGCATATCAATCAATCAATCAACCTTCTGTGTCCCCCTAACCCGCTTGCCTTCTCTGGAAATCCAGTTAGTTACCCTTAACGACGAACGGTTTTCCTGGCTACGCGCTACATGCCCGGCCCATGTCCATTTCTTCTTCTTGACATCAGCAATGATATCCCTAACCCACGTTTGTTCCCTAATCCGCTTTGCTCTCTTCTTGTCTCTTAAGGTTACACCTACTATTTTTCTTTCCATTGCTCGCTGCGTCGTCCTCAATTTAAGCTGAACCCTCTTTGTAAGTCTCCAGGTTTCTGCTCCGTAGCTAAGTACCAACAATATACAGCTGTTATATATACCTTCCTCTTGAGCAATAGTGGCAATCTACTTGTCACAATATGAGAGTGCTTGCCAAATGTGTTCCACCCCATTCTTATTCTTCTATTTACTTCAATCTCGTGGTTCGGCTCCGCGGTTAATACCTGCCCTAAGTAGACATAGTCTTTTACAACTTGAAGTGCACTATTACCTATCTCGAAGCGCTGCTCTTTTCCGAGGTTGTTGTACATTACTTTCGTTTTCTGGAGATTCATTTTAAGACCCACCTTTCTGCTCTCCTTGTTTAACTCCGTAACCATGAGTTGCAATTCGTCCCCTGAGTTACTCAGCAATGCAAGTCATCGGCGAAGCGCAGGTTGCTAAGGTACTCTCCAATAACTCTTATCCCTAACTGTTCCCATTCTAGGCTTCTGAAAACCTCCGTAAGCACGCGGTAAATAGCATTGGGGAGATTGTGTCCCCCTGCGTTACACCCTTCTTGATTGGTATTCTGTTGCTTTCTTTATGAAGCACTATGGTAGCAGTTGATTCCCTGTAGATTTCTTCGAGGATGTTTATTTATACTTCATCAACGCCCTGATTTCGCAGTGTCTGCATGACGGCTGATATTTCTGCTGAATCAAACACCTTCTCGTAATCTGTGGAGGCTATGTATATCGGTTGGTTATATTCTGAGAATGTCTCTTATTACCTGAGTAATGGTATGAATGTAATCGATTGTTGAGTAGCCTGTTCGAAATCCTGCTTGTTCGTTTGGTTGATTGAATTCTAATGTTTTCTTTACTCTGTTAGCAATTACTTCTGTAAATAGCTTCTATACTGCAGAGAGCAAGCTGATCGGCCTGTAATTCTTCAAGTCCTTGTCATCTCCTTTCTTATGTATTAAGATGTTGTTAGCGTTCTTCCAAGACTCTGGTACTCTTCCCGTCAGGAGACACCTCGTAAACAGGATCGCTAGTTTTAGTAACACAATCTGTCCTCCATCTTTCAGCAGATCTGATGTTACCTGATCCTCACCAGCAGCTTTGCCTCTTTGCATGCTTTCCAAAGCTTTTCTGACTTCTATCATTACTGGCGGGGTGTCATCTGCGTTACTGCTATAGTTCTTATAGTATTAAAGTCGTGGTTGTCCCGGCTACTGTACAAATCTCTGTAAAACTCCTCCGCTATTTTAACTATCCTATCCATAGTGGTAGTTATTTTGCCTTGCTTGTCCCTTAGTGCATACATACAATTTTTGCCTATCCCAAGTTTCCTCTTCACTGCTTTGACGCTTCCTCCTTATTTAAGAGCGTGTTCAATTCTCTCCATGTTATACCTTCTTACATCGCATACCTTACGCCCATTAATAAACTTCGAAAGCTCTGTCAGTTCTATTTTTTCTGTTGTACTTGAGACTTTCATGATTTGACGGTTCCTAATGAGAATATTCGTTTCCTGGGAAAGCTTGCCAGTGTCCTGTCGAACTACCCTGCCTCCAACTTTCTCTGCACACTCCGTAATGATACTCTTGGTACTGCACACTCCGTGATGATACGTAATGACGAGCAGCGATGGCATAGTGGTTAGAGCATCCGCCTCGCATGCAAAAGGTCCGTGGTTCAAATCCCGGTGCCGCGCAGCGCACAACCGGATAAAAAAAATCCGCCTGGTGATGGAACTGCATTACGAGGCCTGGGGTGCGGCCTCACCGGTAGCCACCACCAAGACGCTCTGCCCCACTAGAGAAGGATTGGCCACCCTGGTGCAGTATCTGGCCACTACCTCACACATGCATACGTCAAATAACTCACGGCCCTCAGTCCCCAGCAGCTGCGAAGCAACTGACCACGGCGGCGGTCAGATCTGCAACACAGCAGAGGTTGCTAAGAATCTCTGGATCCGGACAGGCCGCCATTGGAACCTGAACTTGGCAACGTTTAACGCTAGAACCTTATCTAGTCAGGGAATTTCAGCTGTACTACTCGATGAGCTAGAGGGTGTTGAATGGGATATAATAGGGCTCAGTGAGATTAGGAGGACAGATGAGGCCTATACGGTGGTACAGAATGGGCACGTCCTTTGCTATCGGGGCTTGGCTGACAGAGGAGAACTGGGAGTGGGGCTCCTGATTCACAGAAACATAGCTGACAACATAGGGGAATACTATAGCAATAATGAAAGGGTGGTAGGTATCGTAATTAAACTGAATAAGAGATACAAGATGAAGGTCGTACAGGCTTACGCGCCTACATCCAGTCATGATGACGCTTCAGTTGAAAGCTTCTATGAAGACGTGGAATCGGCAATGAGTAAGGTAAAAACACAGTATACAATACTGATGGGAGACTTTAATGCAAAGGTAGAGAGAAGCAGGCTGGAGACCAGGCAGTAGAAGATTATCGCATCGGTACTAGAAACGCCAGAGGAGAGCTTACTAGTAGAATTCACAGCACGCAATAATTTACGGATTTTGAATACCTTCTATAGCGAAAACGAGGAAACCGCAAGTGGACATGGAAGAGCCCTAATGGCGAAAATAAGAACGAAATAGACTTTATAATGAGTGCACACCCAGGCATCGTGCAGGATGTGGAAGTGGTTGGCAAGGTACGATGGAGTGACCATAGAATCGTACGGTCTCGAATTCGCCTTGACTTGAGGAAGGAACGACAGAAACTGATTCGCAAGAAGCCAATTAATCAGCTAGCACTGAGAGGGAAAGTACAGGAATTCAGAGTCTCGCTTCAGAACAGGTACTCGGCTCTTAGTGAGGAAACCAACCTTAGCATAGATACAATGAATGATAATCTGCGTGGATTACCGTCACCTAATTAGAATCACGAAAAAGGACGTTTACCCTTCACCCCACATCGATGACGCTCTCGATTGTCTTTACGGCGCTCGATACTTTTCTGCAATAGACCTACGTTCCGGCTACTGGCAGATTGCTGTCGACGAAAAAGACCAAGAGAAGGCTGCATTTAACTCCAGACGACCTATATATACCCGTTCAAGGTTAAGCCGTTTGGGCTATGCAACGCCCCAGCCACGTTCGAGTGCATGATGGACTTTCTGCTACAAGGGTTCAAATGGTCAACATGTCTTTGTTACCTTGCCGATGTCGTTGTATATTCCCCAACATTTGAGACCCACCTTCAGTGTTTGTCAGCTATTCTCGACATATTCCGCACTGCAGGCCTTCAATTAAACTCGTGCCACTTCGGACGCCGGCAAACTACAGTGTTGGGCCTCCTTGTCGACGCCTCTGGTGTGCAGCGAGACCCCAAGAAAATTCGTGCAGTCATCAGTTTTCCTGCACCCCAGTCAGCCAAAGACGTCCGGAGTTTTTGTAAAACTTTGTTCCCATTTTAGAAGGTTTGTGAAAGATTTCGCAACCATCGCACGACCCCTCACAGAGCTTCTGAAGAAAGACGTCACATTTACGTGAGGTGCCGACCAAGCTGCTGCTTTTTCATACCTAATCACGCTACTGACTACTCCACCTATATTGGCTCACTTTGACCCATGCGCTCCGACAGAAGTCGGAACCGATGCTAGTGATCACGGGTGTCACACCGGTCCCGTTAATTAGGGAGGCGATCGCCGGGCTAATTCCAAGAGCCGAAGTACCGGCCCCCCGAACCGCACCACGAAAGCGTGGACAATTTAGAAGTGGTCCTTTTTGGCGCGCCAGCGGACGCCGGCTGTGGCCCAAAGAACAAGTCAGAGCCGAGAGTTGATAAACAAACAAATTATATTCTCAATAATGGCAGATCGAAAACAATACACAAAAATGCACACTCCACAATAGTTGCATACAATATGTCACCAATCAAACCAATCAATCAACGTACTACACAACGCAATCAGCCACACTTGAAACAACGGACTCGGACAACAATACGAGCTACAATGCAGTCGCATGCATTGAACAACCAAGACACTTAAAGACTAAAGAGATAGAAAACCTATTCAGTCCAAAGTTCTTGGAACCAAAGTCGAGATGATACTCTTCCGAGAATCACTCACTCAAAGTCCAGCGTTGTTGTCGTTCCGCAGCCCTCGAAGTTTCTCTTCCAGGAAACCTCCCGTCTTCAATTGGCCACTCTTCAAACTTCAACGTCTTCGCCGGAACACGTCGGCTTCACACCCGCAGCTGTTGCCACGGGTCTTCGCTCGATAGCGGTAAACACACGCTCTTGCCTGTAGCCTGAGCCTTCACCCCTCAGGTGGAAATCCTCTTCATCTCCGGCTTCGTCCCTACGGACCAAAACCTTCGCCGACTACACGGCGGAATCCCTACGCGCCCTGGCGTTAACTTCCGTCTCCTCCTGATCTCTCATCTCGGCTGCTCGGTTAAATACATTGCGCGCGGCATTCCAGACGGTTCTCGTCATTTCGTCAGCGCGATACGCAGCGAAAGCTGGGAAGAGGGCGAGACGGTTGGAATGCCCTCTCCGGCCGATGAGTCAACTCGGTATGACCACGCCCCTTTCGTTCTGGAAAAATCGAGTGCTTGCTCGGCCGCCGTTGTGGGGTGAGGAGGTTTGTCGGTGAAGCCACGCTTCTGCGGGGAGAGCGCGCGCCCGGGGAGCCTTGGCCGTTTGTTTTCTTTTTTTTTCTTTTTTTTCTTTTGACTTCGCGGCGTTTCTCCCGCCCGTTATCGCAAGAATTTGGTGGCGCGCCCATTTTTAGCGCTCGTTCTGTGACAACAGGATCGGAGCCGTCCTAGCCCAACGCCAACGGAGACACGACCGAGTGGTCGCCTACGCTAGCCGCCTCCTCACAGCTACTGAGCGCAACTATTACATTACAGAGCGTGAATGTCTTGCTCTTGTTTGGGCAGTCTCAAAGTTCCGCCCATATTTATAAGGCACTAATTTATCTGTGATAACTGACCATCAAGCGCTATGTAGGCTTACATCGCTGAAGGATCCTACTGGCTGGCTCGGGCGCTGGGCTCTGCGACTGCTATAGTATACCTACATGCATGACGTACAAGTCCGGGCGCCTACATCAGGACGCAGACTGCCTGTCCCGCTACCCGATTGCTGAGTGGACCACAATGCCTTGCGCCGACACCGAGCCTTGCGTCTTTTCGCTTTTGCAAATGACATGCATCGGTGAAAAGCAGCGCCATGATGCGTACTTGCGTGCAATCATTGAGCGCCTCGAATCACCATCTTCCAATCAGTCCAATCGCTCATTCGTGTGCCACGATGGTGTATTATACCGCCAAAGTTTTGAGCCGGATGGACCGGCTGTGCTGCTTGTCATTCCGAAACACCTTCGCTCGGAAGTTCTACATGAACTTCGTGACTTTCCGACTGCTGGTCACCTTGGTGTGTCACGCACCTATGACTGAATACGCTGACGCTTCTTTTGGCCAGAGCTTGCACGCTGAGTCAGAAGGTACGTTGTGGCTTGTGAGAAATGTCAGCGCTGCAAAACTCCATCGACACTTCCCGCCGGACGCCTTTAACCACTTCATATTCCGTCAGAACTGTTCTTCCGCGTTGGCTTGGACCTACTTGGCCCTTTCCCGTAGTCTTCCTCGGGTAACAAGTGGATAGCTGTGGCCACCGATTACGCCACGCGTTATGTCATCACACGTGCTCTTCCAACAAGCTGCACCGCAAATATCGCTTACTTCTTCCTCAAGGATGTGATTTTGCAACACGGAGCCCCACGGCAGCTACTTACAGACCGTGGCCACACCTTTTTGTCGAAGGTCATAGCCGACATCTTGCAGTCCTGTAAAACGAGACACAAGCTGACTACGTCATACCACCCACAAGCCAATGGACTCACGGAGCGTCTAAATCGAACTCTTACAGACATGCTCGCTAGGTATGTGCTTCTACCAACCACACCAACTGGGATCTCGCGTTGCCGTACGTCAGATTTGCCTACAATTCTTCACGCCATGACACTGCTGGTTACTCTCCATTTTTTCTGCTGTTTGGCCGAGAACCAACATTGCCTCTAGACACTGTCATACCATCCCCTGGAGTACTGACCAGTGAATATGCCACGGACGCTATCACTCGGGCCACTCACGCACGCGAAATCACCCGTACTCGCCGTCTGACGTCTCAAGAGGAGCAACGACGCTTCTATGACCAACGACACCAAGACGTAAACTTTCCGCCCGGTTCTTTGGCCCTGCTCCGTTCTCCGACCCGTCAAGTTGGCTTGTCAGAAAAACTGCTCACTCGCTACATAGGTCCATACCGAGTCCTTCGTGTGGTTATTCCTGTAACATATGAAATTGGTCCAGCCACCCCGTCGCATTCATGTACCCAACAGGCTAACCGATATTGTACATGTTGTGCGCTTGAAGCCCTACAACTCTCGTAGGGACGTTGACATTTAGATGCGCCGAAACGGCGCTTGCGCCGCCGGGGGTTATGCTACATGCATATATTCTAGGAGGCGACGCGGGAGTGTGCCTGACGAGGAAGATGAAGGGTTGTCTCCGCTCGATCGCTGGTGAACTGGTCCCGCCATTACCGCTGGTTTTGAATACACCTAATCCCTAGCCTCGTCGGTACGGCGTCTCTTCTTTTCCGTAACAATATGAACCTTTCTCATTCGTGCTTCGCATATCAAAGATTTCGACTGTGCGTGGGATCTGCCACTTTTCTTTTCCTTTGAAGGCTTCTGTGCTGCCAGCGCTGACACCATGCATGGCATAGTGCTTCAGCGCCATGGAAATCTCTTGCTCTTCGTTTGAATCAAACTCCTTGACGCTGCTGAGAACGCTGTGCGAGTACCGACGAAAACAATAAATTCGGCGCGCTTGGTTCGCTCTGTTCGCTCAGCCAGCGGCGATCATCTGATGGGCGCCAGTTTCCATCACCAGAGTTCTCGCTGATAACGAGATGCGGACGTGACTCTCCGGTTTTGCGACTTCCGTTCGCTCGCATGCAGCCTCTGCTGGTGTCAAAATCAGTCGCTCTTTGGTCGCCAGTCGCTAATGGTCGCGCGACCGCTGCTAGTCGCCGGTGTGCACCAACCCTCACTCAGCAAGTCAATGTCATCGGCGAAGTGAAGATTATTAAGGTATTCTCCATTGACTAATATCCTTAACTCTTCCCATTCTAGGACTCTGAAAACCTCCTGTAAGTTCCGCCGCGGTGGTCTAGTATAGCTAAGATACTCGGCTGCTAACCCGCAGGTCACGGGATCGAATCCCGGTGGCGGCGGCTGCATTTCCGATGGAGGCGGAAATGATGTATAGGCCCCTGTGCTCAGATTGCGGTGCACATTAAAGAAAAACCAGATGGATGCACTAAGGGACAATGAAGGCAAAGTAACTACCAATATGGATAGGACCGTAAAATTAGCGGAGGAGTTTAACAAAAATCTGTAGAGTATCCAGCATACAACCACGACCTTAATATAATAACTAGCAGTAACCCAGATGACACCCCGCCAGTAATGATAGAAGTGGGAAAAGCTTTGGCACGCGTTGCTTTTTGGACAATTCTTCTGGAGCTCTCCACAGTGCCATCTTTCATCATCCGATCTTGGTTTTGGGACGTACAACTACGGCACTCGTTATATATTTACGCGTGTGTACTGGTGGACAAAAACGACGATTAGAGAATTTGGCGGACACCAGGTAGTGGAGCTCTGACTGGTCGAGAAAAAAGATGATCTTGCTGTTCGGCTGCTAAGAATCGCTGTGCCAACGTCTATCTGTCTCTGGCTGCTAAGAATCGCTGTGCCAACGTCTATCTGTCTTTTGTTTGCGTTGTACCGTGACAATATTGTTCTGGGCGTCACGCCCAGAATTCTCAGGCCTGGAATTCGACGCCGAACTCCCGATTCCAGTGTCATGCTGCAGATGGCCGAAGCTATCACTCAGGACGCAGCCGTGATGTGGTACTTGGCGATCGGCAGGCCACATCATGGAGCGAGATTTGGAAATCAGGGTCAATCTTCCAGTGGTGCGAGTCAACCGCGGCGGCCTGTACGTGATCGTCGCGGTGCTTGGAATTGTCATCATAGCGAGCCTCAGCGTCACTGGGTATTCCTTGCACAATTATGCCATGTTGAAGCGAACGATGAAGAGTTGCGACAGTACATTGCGTCTCGAACGAATATGTCTGGGCTTGCCGGAAACGACACGCCTGCTGGTGGCGATGCTGTTGACCATCTCCGTCGTTCTCTCAAGTCGCTGTCTGGGCTTGCCTGAAACGACACGCCAGCTGCTGGCAGTGCTGTATACCATCTCCGTCGTTCGCTCAAGTCGATGTCTGGGCTTGCCGGAAGCGACACGCCAGCTGCTGGCGATGCTGTAGACCATCTCCGTCGTTCTCTGGAGTCGCTGTCTGGGCTTGCCGGAAACGACACGCCAGCTGCTGGCGATGCTGTAGACCATCTCCGTCGTTCTCTCAAGTCGCTGTCTGGGCTTGCCGGAAACGACACGCCTGCTGGTGGCGATGCTGTAGACCATCTCCGTCGTTCTCTCTAGTCGCTGTCTGGGCTTGCCGGAAACGACACGCCAGCTGCTGGCGATGCTGTAGACCATCTCCGTCGTTCGCTCAAGTCGCTGGGGCCAGAAGCCGCGGTGCCTGGATTGAAACCGGCAACACCGGTGAAAAATAGGCGCACTTTCGTGGTGCAAAGCATTAAAGGCACCCTTGCCATGATAGCCAGGTAGCAGGAGAGACCAACCAACCATAATCCAGGTGTGAGTCAGAACACTGGCAGTGAATCACCACCTGCAGTGGCAGCAGTCGCATCCAAGGCTGCGCCAGAGGCCTACGACATCCTGGAGGCCAGTGTGAGTTGGAACGAAACGCATTCCACGTGAACTGGCGATGGTGTGGCACTTAGTGGCAGACACTGAGACCAGCAGCACCTCTTGGGTCCTCGAGCAGCATGTGATTTATATTAAGAAATGATTCATGTAACTGGGCAGAACTTAGATTAAACAGTACTTGACCGTATGAGTGTGATGAAAGAACTTCTGGCATGAAAGTTATTAGTACCCATGCAGCAACTCCACCAATACACGTTACGGGGCAGTGACTTCTTTACAAAATGCGTTAACAGAGGAAAAGCCACAGGGAAGAGTCACAATGGCTAATATGCACCCTCGCGCGCCTCTCAGCTGATAGTGTCCTTCCTCTTCCTTTACTTCATTTCCGTAACATAATTATCAGTTCATTCTATTCACTCTCGCTCTCATGATACTCGCTGTTGGCACCGGCTATTCAAACAGAACATGAGGCGTCGGAGAGCACACCAACAGGTAAAGCTGCTGGTGAGGGCCAGGTATCATCAGATCTGCTGAAAGATGGAGGAAAGATTGTGTTAGAAGAACTAGCCACCCTGTTTACGAGGTGCCTCCTGACGGGAAGAGTACCAGAGTCTTGGAAGAATGCTAACATCAACTTAATATATAAGAAAGGAGATGACATTACTTGAAGAATTACAGGCCGATCAGCTTGCTCCGCGTATACAAGATGTTTACAAAGTGAATTGCTAACACAGTTAAGAAAACATTAGAATTCAATCAACCAAATGAACAAGCAGGATTTCGAACAGGCTACTCAACAATTGATTACATTCATACTATGAATCAGGTAATAGGGAAATGCTCAGAATATAACCAACCACTATACATAGCCTTCATAGATTATGAGAAGGCGTTTGATTCAGTAGAAATATCAGCCGTCATGCAGACATTGCGGAATCAGGGCGTCGATGAAGTATATATAAACATCTTGGAAGAAATCTACAGGGGATCAACTGCTATCATAGTGCTTCATAAAGAAAGCAACAGAATACCAATCAAGAAGGCTAAGGCGGGGGGACAGAATCTCCCCAATGCTGTTTACCGCGTGCTTACAGGAGGTTTTGATGATGCTGATTTGTGGGGTTTAACGTTCCAAAACATCGACATGATTCGCCATGGCAACCGCCGGACTGAGATAGGTGTTCGTGTGGAGGCGGCGTATAGTATTCGCTCGTCCGCTTTCTCCAGACCACTTGCGGGGTCCAGGTACAGGCAGCGCTAAGCCCGGTATAATAGGCAAGAATTTTCGCGAAAACGCGTCAGGTTCGTATTGCCAGATGCCGACTCGGGACATAGAGGTGCAACGACCCGGACGAGAGAAGCGCGGGCAGCGGCGTTCGCCGCCTCGTCGCTGGGCAGGCCCGAGTAGTAAGCAAGTGTGTTGGTTAGCGACGGGCTGGTGGCACGAGTGCAAGGTGTACGTGGATGGCAGTGACGCTGCCACAATTTTGTCGCGTGCTGAAGGAAAAGAGCCCGGACTCGAGCAGCGCTGATCAGAACCGCTGTGACGTCGAATGTCGTGCGAAAAGTGCTGATCGGTTTCAAGGACTTCAGCGCTGTCCCCATATATAGTCGTCAGCAAGTCGGGATCCGCAGGAGACTTGTGCTGCACTAGACCATGGCACGCCACGTATGTGGCTACGTCACCACCTATTGCAGCCGCCACAGGAGATCTTGGGATCGGGACGGCATGCTGGCAACATGCTTGCGGTGCCGGTGGGACATAATCAGGTCTCTCCCCCACGGGCATAACTGGAGCGTCGCCCGCAGTCGTTGCCATGCGGGCGGTAGCTTTGCTGCTGGCGTTGGAGGTGGCTGCTGGCTCGGTTATGATGTAAGCGAACAAGTAACAGGTTCCACTAGTTTGGGAGTGGCACACACAGTGATTAGGTGCTGAAGTCGTTGTTCACCGATGTGTCCACAGGCGTCGATCGCTTAACCAAAGACCGATCTTCGTATGGCTTGTGCTGCGACACGTCCGCGGAATCATTTGTCGTAGGACGGTCGCCTACCTCGGTGTTGTACCATAGCGCTGGACGAGATGCCGTTGAGGGGAATGGCGAGGAAGGATTGATCAGCGTAGATGAAGCACCTTCCGCGTGGTCCGTCCTTTGTCGGAGGCGGTGTTCAGCGCCGCAAAAGCGTATACATATAGAACGGCGTCCCGTAGTCCGTCGTATGGGCGGGGGCTCCCAGAGAAATAGGTGAGGCGTCGTTTGAGGTCAGGTGAAAGAACGTACTCTAGGACATCACATAAATCCTAGGAGCCAGATGCTGTTGAGCTGCAAGGCATCCTCGAACTCTTGGAACCATGACTCGATGTCGGTGGTGTGGAACGGTGGTAGAGGCGGGTCGAAGTACGGCTACAATGCTTAAGCAGGCTGGAACATGGCCGCGATGCTCACAGGCAGCGGTGCAGCACCGGTCGCTTGTCCGTTGGTCCGTGGTTAGCAATCTGTTGAGGAACATGCGACGAGAGGGCAGCGATGAACCCGTGCCGAGTTCACAGCTCTATTTAGGACGCAGGCGTATAGGCGAAGTTGCAGCTGCAGCGTCCAGCCGAGTCAGGAGCTCAGCCAGTCTGAATTTCTCGTGGCTCGCGCATCGCGTGCCATGCGGCTCTCTTGTTCTTCTGCGCAGCCAGCTGGCCAAATCTAGAGTGGCGCTACAACATCAACGATCACGACGCTAAAATATCGAAACGTCGGAGCGTTGGTTAAGGGACAATGACCCCATCCTCACCTGAGATGCCCTTACATGCACTTGGAACAAAAAAAAACAGCGCACGTTGACCTCTGACTCGTGCCTCCCTGCGTCCCCGACTCTCCGAGGTGGACGGAGGGAGATATACGTACAGGTGTATATTTGCAAACAAAGAAGGCAATAGGAAGTTACCGTCGGATGGGCTAATGAATGGCGAGCAGTGTATTGTTATTTCTCTTTTTTTCTAATCTTGTGCACGATGCGAAAACATCACCGAGACGCTTGTTTCTAATCTCGGGCTCGGATTTGTGTATACACCGCGACGTGCAGCACGCTCAAGCCGACGAACATGCATGCATGCTGCCCGCGGGCGGTGAGGCGCCGTTCGCTCGAAGAAAACAGCCGGGTCCCAGCCGTCACTCAGTTTCTGCGCCAGGTTATTAATGACGAGCGAAAGGAAAATTTCTGCCGCCTGTTCAGCTCGGCTATCATGAATCATGCCGCGGCGGCAGCAGTTTGCCGTGGCTTCCTTGTTACACGCTGTGTAACGCGCCCTAATTATCTCTCCCCGCACCCGGGGCGAGGGGGAGATGCCTCGCGCGCCATGGCGCGTGGTGCGTTTGCTCTTTTTTGGGGGAGTAATCGGCGTTTTCGAATTGCGTTGCATGAGACTTGCTGTGTATACGCTTCTTTTAGCCCCTTCTATTCTGGCGCGAGGTGAAAAGGAAACGGAGTGAGGCAGATGTGCTCGGGTGGTGTGTAGAAGGTTTATTAGGAGAACCCCCTCTTCCCTGCACTCTTCTTTGTTTTCACCCGGGCAACACTTCGAGAGCGGAATTCAGGGATGAAGTCCAGGCTATAGGTTGTCCTTTGTGCATACTTGGTTGAGCCAACGGAGGAAGGGGTTTACTGTACAAGCGCACCACGCCCGAAAATGCCGCAGCCCATCGCCGCCCTCTGTGTAACTTGTCTCTGTGAACGCGAGACAAGGAGGTTTGTACGCGCACCAATGTTTCATCGTTCGGGACGGCGCGCTGAACTTGATGAACGACTCGTCCTTGAAAAGCGAGGTCATCTCACGCGTTCTTGTGAGACACTGCGTGTAGGTGGTCACGTGTGAATGAAGTGGCTCTTTTTGACCTATAATTCTACATACGTATAGCAAGCGTCATCACATTTTGTTCTCTTTTTTTATTCTTTTGGAATGATAGACCTGCTTCCGCAATCACCGATGAGTCGGCGAAGGTATAAAGTTGTCATAGCAAACTATGAATTTTGATAAACATTTTTTTCTGGTGACAGGCATGTTTTTACTAATGCTAATTAATCACGATTTGTTGTTCACGTCAACCAATTTCAGATAGCAGGGTGCGTATATGTTGGACGCCTTGAAGACACAACTGGAAGAGTGACATAACAGAACACGATGTATAGCGCGAAATATTAAGCTGATAGTAAAGCCTGATTACCTCCAATTACACGGGGCTGGCAAAAACAAATGTCCGAAGCAAGCTACTGCCTAATTATTAAACGTATCAAGAAAACAATAAAGGACTGTTCATGAATGTATAAATATTCATTTTATTTTGTTGGATCAGCAAGTTCAGTATGTACTTCTTTTTTTGTAAACTTAGCAGTGTTTTATTGAAGCAGCCATTTTCGTCGTTCGTAACTTTGTTCATAATGTGACCGTAGCTCAAGACCTCCGTGCCCTATATAAGCGGTAACGTGCTCGGAGCCCATATTACGTAACGCCACCAGCACAACGCATGCGCGATGATAATTTTTTTCGCCAGGGAAAATAGCCAGCACGTATACACAGTTGCCTTAGTCGTATGCTGCGGCCGAGCCAATGGCTCAATCTGTTCGTCTATTGACCAATAAACGCGTGCTAACAGCTGTTGATTAATCAGACTTCTTTGCATTATGGGAATTGACTTATTTACAGCAGTCAACCGCCGAACTGTGGAGAAGCCACTCCTATACTACGGACGATCACAGCACTTTGATTTCTTGGTACCGTTAGCGTACGAAATGAAGAGGGGACGGCAGATTGCACAAAACGTTTGGAGAACGAAACTATGACTGAGTGTGCGCGCGTGTGCTGCCTAATGTGCTGTGTTTCTCTCTTCCCTTTCTGCTCACTATCTTTCATCTCCCCCATCTTTCTCCCATGCGCAGGGTAGCAAACCGGCTGCCTTTAGGCAGGTTAACCTCCCTGCCGTTCTTTTCCCCTATTTTCCTTCCTTCCTTCCTTCCTTCCTTCCTTCCTTCCTTCCTTCCTTCCTTCCTTCCTTCCTACGAGAACGAAAATATGAAAATAGGATCTTACGCTCCCACGAAAAGGCAAATTTCGCACTGTTCGCGAGGACGTACGGTTATTGTGAAGTTTATCGCACTTTTTACTGCGGCCACTTTTTTGTGGTAGCATTCTTTTGCTCTATTTTCTCCCTTTCCTTTTGTGTGTGTGTTTCGTTAAGCCTGAGGGAGGAGAAAAAACTAACAAAAAGGTCCGTACACTCGTCACCACGTACACACGCCTCGTTTGTTTTCGCAGCTGTTTTCACCAACGTGGAGCCGGCGCGCGCTCACAAGGGCGTCGACGGGTCTCTGCCGTCGCTCGGCGTCGGCGTGCAGCGTTATCGGCGCGCCGCGCCGGTTGTGGGCGCGCGCTAAAGGCCGAGCCGTCGGCGGCGTGCTGGGCCCAACCTGGGCGGTGCTCTGGCGCACAAAAGGAGAGACTCCATCTGCTCGATGAGAAGCTCCACCCGCGAGGGCGGTCGGCGCCGAATCCGGCTCCCTAGGGCCCCTCGGCCGTTTTCTTTTCTTTGTTTCTTGTGCACGCTAATACCCGTTTTCTTTGTATTTTTCTTCCGAAGCGCAACTTTATCGCTTTTGCTCCCTTTTCTATTTCGCGTCACTGTGGCGGCGCACTTCGTGTTTTTTCTTTCTCTATTCGCTTCCTCTCTCTCTCTCCACTACCCTTGCTCCTTCGCTGCGCCGCGTGCCGAGAAGCTTTCCTCTTCGCCTTCGCGCCTCGTGCGCGCGGACCTGCTGGCTATTGGAGTTGCTCCTCGTATCTTCCGCATGCTGCAGCGATAGAGCTCTGGCAAGATAAGACCACGCTCTTTCTTGCTGGCCTGTGCCTGAGTTTCCTTACACGACGCGCGTTACGCTATAGTTTTACCGGCGAACTCGAAATGCTTGATGCGATTATGTGGTCGGTCAGCGCGACGTGACAGTACCCACGAAGATTTATGGCCGTTATACGCAACTCTAACTGTACGCGCTACTATAAGCACGACTGCCGCAACTGCCACGGACGGGAAGCGCACCTGGGGAACGGGAGCTATGTACAGTGCCAAAAGTATATAGCATTGTCCCCGTTGTTTGATTCACGTTAGCGATTCATCTGTGACATGGTGCGAATAACGAGTGTGCACGCTGTTATACAGACAAGGTATCCTTCAAACCATGGATGACCTTAAGAGACTAAAGCGGGTTTACTTTATACCTATATCCGCCGAGTGACATCTGCGGTGAAAACATCTCGCAAAACGGGAGGGATTCGCGTCGCTCCAGTTGCGTTAGCCGGGCCGCTGCAGCGGACTCCGCAGATTACAGCCGAGTGCATTCGAAAGACTGAAACATAGTACGAAGTTTATCCGCGCACCTTCTTTCTTTTTTTTTTCCTCAATAACAAGAACGTGCACGCGCCGATTCAACCGAATGTCTATACGCGCGCGCTCTCACACGGGCAGACGAAACGAATTAGGGGTGGCTGGGGCGTCGTACCGTGTGATCAGCGGCGCGGACAGGACGCGGCGAGCGAGCGCAGGAAGACGACGACGCCTGCCGCCGAGGGGGAGAACGACGATTCGCACAAAACCACCGCGAAGTAGAAGAGGCAGGCACGGCTGATACACGCGGCCAGAACCAGATGGGCACCGCGCAGGCGCACGGATAATAACAGGGGCAAGCCTTCTGGCAGCGAGGTGGAAGAAGGAGGAGAGGGAGACGCGCAGCATGAGCAAGAAGACAGCGGAGGGCGAGAGTACGCGCCTTTGCTTGCACGCGAGGGCCATCTCATTAAATCGCGGAAAAATGGGGCTGCCTGCAATCCATCATTTCGGGGACGGCCGCGGCGGCGGCGGCGTTCTTCGCCTCGCGGGCCAACGCATCACGTCGCGGCGCCCCCCCCCCCCTCCTACCCTGACCCTCCCCGCTCTCCTTCCTATCAGCTGCCTGTGCAGCGTACTGTCCCCCTCCTCCATGCACCTCACCGGTGTCTCGGCGTTCCTTCTGCTGCCGCTGATGCAGAGTGCGGCTGCCGCCTGAGAGGGACTGCCCACATAGCAGCAGAAACAGCAGCAGCAAGGGCATAGCAGGCAGCGTTGTGAAGTGCGCTGCAAAGCGAAGGGTCTTGCGAGTGATTTTAGCGACCGAGGATTTCAAAGAGCCATCGCCACCCCCCCACCCCCTAGGCCTCACTGGCGCGCGCATGCCACCAAAACCACAGGCACGCCATGCCACCGCCAAGTATTCGGGTCGTCGAATTTTCTTTACTCTCTCGAACGGCGGTTGCGGTGGAGACTTTCTATGCATCTTTGGTGGGAAGGGGGACTCTGGCATACCGATTCGCGAAAAGTGTGGCTACTCCCCCCCCCCCCCCCCAAAAAAAAGGGGGGGGGGGTTCTTCAGCGACGTCAATGGCTGCAGTGTAGCCTGAGGACCCACGATGCTGCCGACATAAATAATGCCCCTTGTTGACATTTATCTACTTAGCTATCTACTTATCTATCTATCTATCTGTCTATCTATCTATCTATCTATCTATCTATCTATCTATCTATCTATCTATCTATCTATCTAATCGTTAGGTTTACTGATTACGTCTGCCCGTGATGTTTTTTTTTTGTTTTTGCCGCCTGAAAACTTTCAAATCCTGAAAAAAGGATCGCTTTACGATCTGAAAATGCCATCTTCATGCCTGTTTTAGTTCTACAATCGCTTCGGGTGTCATGTTCGTACTCGAAATTCGTGGGTTCGATCCCAGCCATGGTGGTCACATTTTTTTATGTAACTGAAATGCTTGAGCCTCACGTAGCTATGCATCTAATCGCACGTAAAAGAACCCCATGTGGTCGGAACAACGGCAGCACACCGATAAGCATGCCTCATAATGGCATCGTGGTTTTGGTATGTAAACCATTAGATATTATCATAATTGTTATCATCATGCTGAAAGGAATACTGACACAAAGCTTAAATATTGTTGCAATATTGCTCTAAATAAAAACTTAAAAAGATTACTGTGGCACCTGGGAATACATCGCATATATTATTATTTAATACCGCCGATATAAAAGAACACTTTCCTTCTCGCTAGCGAGAATGCGTTATTACGCGGCAACAGTTCGGGAAACAACCATTTGGATAGAAACAGAATCTTTGTTCCCATCTCTCTATAACATTCGCTGACGACTTCTTGTTCCATTCCGTGTTCCAATAATGTAGGATCAACTGCGATGGTATACGCGAACATGTCAGTATCTATACGCAACATTTTAATTCAAATTATGGCTTTGGTAAATGTCACGCAACGTCAACGGCCAGCCCGATGTATACTTTTGAGTGATGGCATACCCGCAATATGAATACCACACGTTCGATTTCACTGATGATAAAAATGCAGGTTACAAATGGAACAGGACGCAACTAGAGATTTTAGCGGAAACACTGCAAGAGAACCTCTCGTATTTCGCTTTCATTGCGGTTCTCGTGACTGGATTTCGACAGTTGACACATACATACCTATATAGTCACGGTCGGGTCAGCTGCCGACCACTGAAGGACACCGCATATTGTTGAGCACTGAATGCACATGTTCTAGCGCACCACTTTCGAGGTACTGCTTGCATCCATATTTAATTGAAGAGGAAATGTCACTGAAACCTAATGCTTCGAGAAAAAAAAATCACAGCATATGCACGGAGTGAATTATGAAGAGTGGGGCGAGATATCCATCTGTCCGCCCGCGCTTCCATCCGTCCGTTCGTTCTTGCTTCCGTGCGTCCATCCATCCATCCGTCCGTTCGTGCGCCTGTCCATTCGTGCGTTCGTCCATCCATCCGTTCGTGCGTCCGTTCGTTCAACCATCCGCCCGTACGTCCATCTGTGCATACATCCGTCCATTCGTGCATCCGTCCCTGCGTTCGTCCGTCCGTCCGTGCGTCAAACAGACAGACAGACACGACTAGCGGATGATTCACGGTTTGCCGATAAAACCCTCCGAAGCTTCGTCCAACCCATCATCATCATTCACTCCGTGGTGTAGCGATCGGGCTATGCCTTGACCCAGCGAGTCATTTGCCACGCCGGATTAGTGCAAAAAGGACAGTCTCGCCACGTCTGGACAGAGGAAGCAACAGAGGCCGGCCCCACGAGACGTCGCCTACTGATTGACAGCGGCGCCAACGGAGTGGAATGTCGCCAAAGAGGGTTTTGGAGCCGCCGCTCTATCTCCCGCCTGCGTCAGCCACGCATCGTTAGCGCGTTAACCGGCAGACGACGACGGCGCTGGTCAAAGAGCTCTCCCCAGAGGATTCCACGAACCGGGCACCTCTCAAAAGATCGGCGCTTGTTTAATCCATTGTCAAGTAGCCGACCGGCTGACTGCCTAAGCCCGCCAGGCATTGTCCCGGAGTACGAGACGTAGTGTCGCCAAGACGCCACCAAGAGGACAACAGGGACGGCGTCTTCCTGGGGGAGACCGTGGCGGCTGCCGCGGATCGCCCCGCTAATTGAGCGAACATAATCGGCGGACCCTCTGAAGTATGCGGCCAGGATCGTGGGCACTCTCGACTAAAGACTCACACACGACGAGGGAGAGCCTTGCTGGCGCCACCAAAGTGCAGTGTTCACGTGGACCTTGCATGCTCGCCCCCCCTCACCTGTGTGTGCGTGATTGGTGGTCGACTCGTAGAGGAGGAGCCCGACAGGGCATAAAACGACGCGGCAGAGTGCTGGACGTCGCTCTGAACTAAGTAAAGTTCAACCACCACGCTCGTGGTTTGTGAAAGCACTAGTTCTTCTCTTCTCTTCTGTCATCTCGACAACTCCCGTAATGATGTAAATAAATCCGTTAAGTTTGCTCAAAGCTCTCCCCTAGTCCTTGGCTCGACGGAGCGACGGCGATCGGCCCCGCTACCCGCAGACTGCGGTCGCCGCGACCCGCAACAACTGGTTGGCAGCGGTGGGATGCCATCATCAGCGACCTTCCTTTCCATCCGCAACAACTGGTTGGCAGCGGTGGGATGCCATCAGCCACCTTCCTTCCCATCCATAACAACTGGATGGCAAGCGGTTGGATGTGAGCCTGGAGGACGGAGAATGAACAACACGCCGAGATCATGGAGACTGGCAGCTGTGGACTGGTGAGTGCTGGCTTTGGTTTTTTGGTTGCCAGGCTGATAAGATAGAAGTGCAATCTTTTCGCTGGTAGAGGCTACCACAGAAGCAGTTGTTTACGGAACTTCTGGGTAGAGAGTGAGCTGCACCACACTAGTTCTCTGTCATGGATTGGAAGCGTTTGTTGAAGAGTCAGCTCCTGATTCTTGGGGAGGAGCTGGGAGCAGAAGTAGATGCGGGGATGAAGAAACACGCAATTGTTGGCGCTATCGAGGGCTTGAATCTGACCAGTGAAGAAATTAAAGAAACGTGGAACGAGATTCAACAACAGGAACAGGAGCGTCAGGAAAGGCGAGAGCAAGAGAGAGAGCAGTGGAAGGAAACCCTAAAGGTAAAACTGGAAGAGACAAGAAGATCAATACAGTGCCTTAGATGGTCTCAAGTAAATTCGAGGATCCATGTATTCGAAGAGGGCGAGGATATAGAGAGTTACCTAACCTCTTACGAGAATGTTTGCAGAGACCTAAGGCTCGACGAAGACTATTGGTCTATCGCCTTATTGAGTGTCTTTCCGTGCGACTCAATTGGTAGAATAGGGTACCTTTCCGAGGAGGAGTTCAATAATTACAATGTAGCTAAGGCAGCCTTACTGCGGTGCTTCGGCATTAGAGCTGACAGAAAGCAAATGGAGTACAAGCTCCCGAACGCTCCGTTGAAGAACGCGCGACGGTGTGCTGGTATTAAAACCAAGCCTGAGAGAGGTCCGCGTGTCTCTCATAGCACCAAGGTGAATAGTGAGAGCAAATGGGAGATAGAAAAACGGGAGCGAGGTGAAGAGTTCGAGCGAGCACTCAGCCTAGAGATTGAACTGTCAGAACAAAAAGTCGAGGCAACGCAGTGGAAGATTCAGCCATCCGCAAGTGTAGCGCACGAGAAGTGCGAGGTGCAGCCCAGAGCTTTAGAGAAGGCTAGCACGTGTGAACATAGCGGCGGATTCGAAGGCAAATCGAGTTTGAGTGCTGCGAATGAGGCTGCGCTGAGTAGAGAGGCCGACGAAGGCCAGAGCGAGTGCGACGAGGTGCTTTGCCAGTTAACTGTTAGCGAAACAGCTAGAATAGCTGTAGACAATCTGGCACAGACCTCAACTGTGTTTGTCGCGATGGTGGATCTTGCAAATGAGGTCGAAGTAGGCAAGAACACCGGAGAAAGCTCAGAAGCAGCGAGCGTAGAGAAGGGTATCAGTGCAGTTGCAGACAGCTCTCAGGAATGCGAGCAAGATTTTTCGAAGGGAAACAGCTGCATTGTTCGTAAGTGTGTTAACAAGTCCGCCGGTCTAGAGGGTGAGAATAAAGATGACCAGGTCAAAAATCATTTAGACCGCGCGACTGAGACAGCTGACGAAAGCTGTGAGAGGGTTCACGAGTGTGAGATGCGATCGGGAGGCTCGGAAGTGACACGCAAAAAGCAGCGCAGACGAAAGAGACGTCGCAAATCCGCGAGAAAGACGAACAGTACTACGCGTGTAAAAGAAGGCGCAAAACCTGTCAGCGTAGCAAATAAGAGCTTGGCAGCAGCGTCAAAATTACATTGCATGCGTCCGAGCGACCGGACGAAAAGCAAGAGGAAAGCGGGTTCGCGAATGGAATTGCGTGGAGAGCGCCGTTCTTTCCGTTCTATCCACAGAACGTTTCAGGGCGCACCTGAGTACAGCGTTAGCACAGGTGAATCGGCCAGACAGGGCGACAGAGCCAAGAAATCAAAGTGCCGAAACACTGTGGCAGGTGGTGCAGAGGCACCCTTGAGCGGTAAAACCATTGATAACTCAACCGGCAACGAATTCACCAGCGGTGCAGGACAGGTCGGTCGCAGACGTCGCCGGAAACGAGAGAGGCGTACGCGAGCGACAAAGCGAAGGGGTGAAAGAGGGGGCAATCAGCCGGGCGAGCGGCCCAAGAGTAGGTTACCAGCCAGTTCAAAGAAAGGTCCTTTGTGGCGTAAAGTAAGGTTCCAACGGCGGAAGGGTAGGCCCCAGCGCGCATCCCCGCGACGGAATGTACGTAGGAGATTTAAAGCTTTGCGGGAACGGGATTGTAGGAGGGGTCCTAGAAGAAAGGGAAAAGCCACAATAGCTAAATACCACACGCGAGCTAGCCCAAAGAAGGCATGGCCACTCTGTCCCACGCATCGCTCCGGTCTCCTACGCCGAACTGATAGAAGACCGCCAAAATCGCGAATGAGGCGGAACGCTGCAGTTCAGCTTGTTGCTCGTGCACGTTGTTGTCTCGCGCGTTTTCAGAGTCAAAGACCACGACCGCCGCGTGTACGGCTGAAGGGGGAGCGACAGCTGTAAGAGGGAGAGTCGGACACAGGAGTTTTTTTTGGAAACATACTTGTTTTGTTATATTTGGTTTTAAAGTGGTGTACCTGTGTCATCTCCACAGCTAGTTTGCTTGGACACTTTTTTCTTCCCTCTAGATTTTGTTTGCGTGTAAGCTTTGTCAAAATTTCGAGTTCAATGGTTCAGCGTTATGAGGAGGCAGTGGCCCGCATCAGTCAACCGACTGCATGAAAGGAGTTTTTTTAAGATACGAGCAGGCAAATCGTAAATGAAGTGTGGTTCGCCCGCTAAATTGGAAAGCGTGGTAACGTTGGCCGAGTGGAGCAGGAGTTTCTAGGCTTTGTGCCAGTTTTTGTGTAGCGCGAGATTGTCGACCGTCTTAAAAGAGTAAATGAGCAATGTTTGGGAAGGCTTTAGAATAAAACCAAACAAAAGCAATTTTCGAAATGCTCATGGGGATAAACATTCGGTACAGAAGTTTTAAGCGCAAAATTAACGCCTGATTTGTTACGCACTCCTGACGTGTACATCAAGTGTTGTTGTTCCTTGCGTTTGTTCCTTGAGAAAATTCACGTTCAGATGAGGGTTTAAGGATACCTAGGTGAGAGAGATATCGCCTATGGTTAGGTGCGTGTGGGTATGCTGGCGCTCTTTGAATGAGAGTAAGATGTCATGCTAGAGCGCACAGCAAAGTCTTGTGCGTTCTTTAAAAACATGGGCTGACATGAAACTACATTCAGCAAATAAGCGTGTTAGTGTACGAAATTGCATTACCCTTTGTTATTTTGGTATGTGCTCAGGAATCAGTTGAATTCTTTAGCTGAGCGTCGTGTTATACGGAACGTTGAGGGACGTTTTCCGTAATGATTTTAAGGGGTATTTGGAGTAATTGAAATTTTTAGCTGTGGGCAAAAGTATTAGTGTGGTTGCCATTTAAAAGAACAAAAAAAAGCATAGGTGCATTGTGGCACATTTGAAAGACCGGCCTGGTTGCCGAAAACTCATTGCCGGCGCTTGCTGGTTCTAGCGGTTGGTCTTCGTGGTTTAATTGGTGTTGGGAGACTGCGGTTACTGTGATCTCTCCCGTCGAGCAGCTGATACTACCCGACGTCCGAGATCTTCCCGTCGGCGGAGGAGCTGTAGCGATCGGGCTATGCCTTGACCCAGCGAGTCATTTGCCACGCCGGATTAGTGCAAAAAGGACAGTCTCGCCACGTCTGGACAGAGGAAGCAACAGAGGCCGGCCCCACGAGACGTCGCCTACTGATTGACAGCGGCGCCAACGGAGTGGAATGTCGCCAAAGAGGGTTTTGGAGCCGCCGCTCTATCTCCCGCCTGCGTCAGCCACGCATCGTTAGCGCGTTAACCGGCAGACGACGACGGCGCTGGTCAAAGAGCTCTCCCCAGAGGATTCCACGAACCGGGCACCTCTCAAAAGATCGGCGCTTGTTTAATCCATTGTCAAGTAGCCGACCGGCTGACTGCCTAAGCCCGCCAGGCATTGTCCCGGAGTACGAGACGTAGTGTCGCCAAGACGCCACCAAGAGGACAACAGGGACGGCGTCTTCCTGGGGGAGACCGTGGCGGCTGCCGCGGATCGCCCCGCTAATTGAGCGAACATAATCGGCGGACCCTCTGAAGTATGCGGCCAGGATCGTGGGCACTCTCGACTAAAGACTCACACACGACGAGGGAGAGCCTTGCTGGCGCCACCAAAGTGCAGTGTTCACGTGGACCTTGCATGCTCGCCCCCCCTCACCTGTGTGTGCGTGATTGGTGGTCGACTCGTAGAGGAGGAGCCCGACAGGGCATAAAACGACGCGGCAGAGTGCTGGACGTCGCTCTGAACTAAGTAAAGTTCAACCACCACGCTCGTGGTTTGTGAAAGCACTAGTTCTTCTCTTCTCTTCTGTCATCTCGACAACTCCCGTAATGATGTAAATAAATCCGTTAAGTTTGCTCAAAGCTCTCCCCTAGTCCTTGGCTCGACGGAGCGACGGCGATCGGCCCCGCTACCCGCAGACTGCGGTCGCCGCGACCCGCAACAACTGGTTGGCAGCGGTGGGATGCCATCATCAGCGACCTTCCTTTCCATCCGCAACAACTGGTTGGCAGCGGTGGGATGCCATCAGCCACCTTCCTTCCCATCCATAACAACTGGATGGCAAGCGGTTGGATGTGAGCCTGGAGGACGGAGAATGAACAACACGCCGAGATCATGGAGACTGGCAGCTGTGGACTGGTGAGTGCTGGCTTTGGTTTTTTGGTTGCCAGGCTGATAAGATAGAAGTGCAATCTTTTCGCTGGTAGAGGCTACCACAGAAGCAGTTGTTTACGGAACTTCTGGGTAGAGAGTGAGCTGCACCACACTAGTTCTCTGTCATGGATTGGAAGCGTTTGTTGAAGAGTCAGCTCCTGATTCTTGGGGAGGAGCTGGGAGCAGAAGTAGATGCGGGGATGAAGAAACACGCAATTGTTGGCGCTATCGAGGGCTTGAATCTGACCAGTGAAGAAATTAAAGAAACGTGGAACGAGATTCAACAACAGGAACAGGAGCGTCAGGAAAGGCGAGAGCAAGAGAGAGAGCAGTGGAAGGAAACCCTAAAGGTAAAACTGGAAGAGACAAGAAGATCAATACAGTGCCTTAGATGGTCTCAAGTAAATTCGAGGATCCATGTATTCGAAGAGGGCGAGGATATAGAGAGTTACCTAACCTCTTACGAGAATGTTTGCAGAGACCTAAGGCTCGACGAAGACTATTGGTCTATCGCCTTATTGAGTGTCTTTCCGTGCGACTCAATTGGTAGAATAGGGTACCTTTCCGAGGAGGAGTTCAATAATTACAATGTAGCTAAGGCAGCCTTACTGCGGTGCTTCGGCATTAGAGCTGACAGAAAGCAAATGGAGTACAAGCTCCCGAACGCTCCGTTGAAGAACGCGCGACGGTGTGCTGGTATTAAAACCAAGCCTGAGAGAGGTCCGCGTGTCTCTCATAGCACCAAGGTGAATAGTGAGAGCAAATGGGAGATAGAAAAACGGGAGCGAGGTGAAGAGTTCGAGCGAGCACTCAGCCTAGAGATTGAACTGTCAGAACAAAAAGTCGAGGCAACGCAGTGGAAGATTCAGCCATCCGCAAGTGTAGCGCACGAGAAGTGCGAGGTGCAGCCCAGAGCTTTAGAGAAGGCTAGCACGTGTGAACATAGCGGCGGATTCGAAGGCAAATCGAGTTTGAGTGCTGCGAATGAGGCTGCGCTGAGTAGAGAGGCCGACGAAGGCCAGAGCGAGTGCGACGAGGTGCTTTGCCAGTTAACTGTTAGCGAAACAGCTAGAATAGCTGTAGACAATCTGGCACAGACCTCAACTGTGTTTGTCGCGATGGTGGATCTTGCAAATGAGGTCGAAGTAGGCAAGAACACCGGAGAAAGCTCAGAAGCAGCGAGCGTAGAGAAGGGTATCAGTGCAGTTGCAGACAGCTCTCAGGAATGCGAGCAAGATTTTTCGAAGGGAAACAGCTGCATTGTTCGTAAGTGTGTTAACAAGTCCGCCGGTCTAGAGGGTGAGAATAAAGATGACCAGGTCAAAAATCATTTAGACCGCGCGACTGAGACAGCTGACGAAAGCTGTGAGAGGGTTCACGAGTGTGAGATGCGATCGGGAGGCTCGGAAGTGACACGCAAAAAGCAGCGCAGACGAAAGAGACGTCGCAAATCCGCGAGAAAGACGAACAGTACTACGCGTGTAAAAGAAGGCGCAAAACCTGTCAGCGTAGCAAATAAGAGCTTGGCAGCAGCGTCAAAATTACATTGCATGCGTCCGAGCGACCGGACGAAAAGCAAGAGGAAAGCGGGTTCGCGAATGGAATTGCGTGGAGAGCGCCGTTCTTTCCGTTCTATCCACAGAACGTTTCAGGGCGCACCTGAGTACAGCGTTAGCACAGGTGAATCGGCCAGACAGGGCGACAGAGCCAAGAAATCAAAGTGCCGAAACACTGTGGCAGGTGGTGCAGAGGCACCCTTGAGCGGTAAAACCATTGATAACTCAACCGGCAACGAATTCACCAGCGGTGCAGGACAGGTCGGTCGCAGACGTCGGCCGGAAACGAGAGAGGCGTACGCGAGCGACAAAGCGAAGGGGTGAAAGAGGGGGCAATCAGCCGGGCGAGCGGCCCAAGAGTAGGTTACCAGCCAGTTCAAAGAAAGGTCCTTTGTGGCGTAAAGTAAGGTTCCAACGGCGGAAGGGTAGGCCCCAGCGCGCATCCCCGCGACGGAATGTACGTAGGAGATTTAAAGCTTTGCGGGAACGGGATTGTAGGAGGGGTCCCTAGAAGAAAGGGAAAAGCCACAATAGCTAAATACCACACGCGAGCTAGCCCAAAGAAGGCATGGCCACTCTGTCCCACGCATCGCTCCGGTCTCCTACGCCGAACTGATAGAAGACCGCCAAAATCGCGAATGAGGCGGAACGCTGCAGTTCAGCTTGTTGCTCGTGCACGTTGTTGTCTCGCGCGTTTTCAGAGTCAAAGACCACGACCGCCGCGTGTACGGCTGAAGGGGGAGCGACAGCTGTAAGAGGGAGAGTCGGACACAGGAGTTTTTTTTGGAAACATACTTGTTTTGTTATATTTGGTTTTAAAGTGGTGTACCTGTGTCATCTCCACAGCTAGTTTGCTTGGACACTTTTTTCTTCCCTCTAGATTTTGTTTGCGTGTAAGCTTTGTCAAAATTTCGAGTTCAATGGTTCAGCGTTATGAGGAGGCAGTGGCCCGCATCAGTCAACCGACTGCATGAAAGGAGTTTTTTTAAGATACGAGCAGGCAATCGTAAATGAAGTGTGGTTCGCCCGCTAAATTGGAAAGCGTGGTAACGTTGGCCGAGTGGAGCAGGAGTTTCTAGGCTTTGTGCCAGTTTTTGTGTAGCGCGAGATTGTCGACCGTCTTAAAAGAGTAAATGAGCAATGTTTGGGAAGGCTTTAGAATAAAACCAAACAAAAGCAATTTTCGAAATGCTCATGGGGATAAACATTCGGTACAGAAGTTTTAAGCGCAAATTAACGCCTGATTTGTTACGCACTCCTGACGTGTACATCAAGTGTTGTTGTTCCTTGCGTTTGTTCCTTGAGAAAATTCACGTTCAGATGAGGGTTTAAGGATACCTAGGTGAGAGAGATATCGCCTATGGTTAGGTGCGTGTGGGTATGCTGGCGCTCTTGAATGAGAGTAAGATGTCATGCTAGAGCGCACAGCAAAGTCTTGTGCGTTCTTTAAAAACATGGGCTGACATGAAACTACATTCAGCAAATAAGCGTGTTAGTGTACGAAATTGCATTACCCTTTGTTATTTTGGTATGTGCTCAGGAATCAGTTGAATTCTTTAGCTGAGCGTCGTGTTATACGAACGTTGAGGGACGTTTTCCGTAATGATTTTAAGGGGTATTTGGAGTAATTGAAATTTAGCTGTGGGCAAAAGTATTAGTGTGGTTTGCCATTTAAAAGAACAAAAAAAAAGCATAGGTGCATTGTGGCACATTTGAAAGACCGGCCTGGTTGCCGAAAACTCATTGCCGGCGCTTGCTGGTTCTAGCGGTTGGTCTTCGTGGTTTAATTGGTGTTGGGAGACTGCGGCCCCCCCTCACC